>LPNX010870389.1:15545-32846 GCA_001517045.1 Pseudotsuga menziesii | reverse complement strand
AAGAAAAGAAATCGCTGATGTAGTTTGGTTAAGAGAGTATTATAGAGATGGTGATTAACCTGGGAGGGTGTAACCGTAAACGAAACCCATAAGGAAAATAATTCCGGAGAAGTTTTTTCTATTGATAACACTTTATGTTTGCACTTAAAGGTGATATTTGTTAATATTGCAATCTAGTATGACTAGATTTTTAAGCAGGGAATCTCGGGGTATCAGATGTGAGATTTTGGTGTATCCTAAAGAGGCTGTATATATATATAGCAGGTCCTGTGGATGATGGGATTTAAAACACAAGGAAAAACATAAATAAATAAATAAAAAACTCATCTTTTCCACGATTTACGTTGATGGTGCTACCGGGGACATTACATATGGTATCAGAGCCGGAGTTGAAACACTTGGGCCTAATTGGGCTCAAAATGCTCCTACATGTTTTACATTGGAACTATATGGCTACTGACCTTTGGAGTTGTGCAGGGGAGGCAGGAACATTGGCCCGAAAATTACGACAAAGATGACCCAATACCTTGTCAGCTCAAGGTGAGACCCGAGCATGTAAGTACACAGGTATCTGGTTATTCCCTTGATCATGTACGAATATGTTTACAACTAGCTAAGACGATTACTTCGTCTCTATTTTGGGTTGCCGCAATAGAAATTAAAGAGGTATAGAAGTCTTCTTGGTCAAACTCGTGGTCATCGAAAGTTCTATAGTAGTTCCTATTATAATAGTAATGTGGGATTTGAGATTCATAGTTGAATTGGTTGTAACTGAACTAATATGTGTGGAAAAATTGCAATAGGTTACACAGTAAATAATGTTGTCAGAAAATAGCATTAAAAGGGTTACCTAATTCGTAAAGAGCTAATGCTGATTGAATTTTGATTGTAAGTCTTCCCTACTTGATTAGGGGTTCATTAATTGAAAATGTAAGTGGCTCATCAGAATATACTCCAAGTCGTAGAGGTATCAGGTTGGGGGAATTACAGTATAGATACATAACCCACATACATAACTCACCTGAGTCCCTTGAGGATAGTAAGGAAACTATTAAAATGGAAACGTGATGAGATGATTTCTTAGGAGTAACTGTATGAGATTAGCCGCAAAACTATCACACATAGTAAAAAGGGATTTAAAGCATCAGTTAAGCAATGTTAAAAGCATATGTTGTACTGTCAAAATATATACAAGTACAAACTTTATTAAATAAATGTTAGGAATACTAACATAGAAGCACCTCTTTACACTTGGGGTTGCATGCGAAACCAAGAACAAATAAATTCCACAAAGGCATGTGGATGATCTACTCATCGTAACATGATGGGTGGTTTGATGACAACCGAGTCACACATCTGAACTAGGTTTATGTGTACATTGGAAGGTTTGTTCCCTTTGTAATTCTCCTTGGGCATTAGCACTATTGAATAATTGTTTTGTTATCTAAATCATCGTGTATTGAAAGTGAATGCTGTGAATCCTCCAACAACCTTGCATTCAATCATTTGTTTCCTTTCTGAGTTTATTGCCCATTGAAATTTGCTAGATAACTTTTGGAATTGCTACTGATATATGAAATCCATTTGACCTTGTGGTTGAGTATTGAGATCAGAATCCTTATTTGGTTTCCAAATTTAATCAGGTATCAATTCTAAACTTGGTTGCTGAAATTATATTAAGTGAAATCTGAATTATTTGATGAGTTTTCTTTTGACACTTAATCTCCTCCCTTGCGATGTGAATATTAAGAATCCGATTGAAAGCTTAAAGAATGCTTGACACGTTTCTCCACCTAGTAGTAAAATGGAGGATTGAAAGTTAATAATGATTTTTTGTGGTAAAAATATCCAGTAATAGGGGTATTGAAGTTTTGTGTTTCTAAAACCTATTGCTTAAGTGCAAATATAAATGCAAGTCCCACGGTACCTCTTTTGAATCCTGACATTGTTGGATTGTGCATTGAAAAATCCTTAAAGAGACAGATTGGCGAATGTACATCTCGATCTATGTTGATCTTGATAGGGATGTTTTGGAGATTGGTGAATGATGTTTTACATATTGAAAAGTTTTTGTATAGTTACAAGTACCAGCGTCATAATTGCTAAAATCATGCTCTTATATTCTGAATGTTCTAGGATTGGGCCCTTGTGCTTGGATTTGAGTTTTGATCTTGAACTGTCTTGTGTTTTGATTATCCCATGGATGGTACTTTCATTTTTGGGTACTGATCTAGTAGACAAATAGACTATTTGTTGGATTGTAAATTCCAACAAGAACCCTAGAATTGGTCCTAGTGCTAGATTGAAGGATCTTGTTGGTAATCTTGTGATTTAAAAAAGAAAAAGAAAAACCATTAAGAAGTTGATAACATTATTGTTGCTTGGATGATGTCAAGATTGGCATTTTAAGAGCCTATATGGATTTGCTTATCTAAATATATTGATGTTAGAAAATAAATGAGTTGATGAATGCTGTATAATGTTACATGCTAACATGGCAGGATAGGCCAGGAACACTATCGGTTGGAGCCGACCGTTAGAAAATATTTGTTGCCATAGATAAGGAGGTTAAGTATGGGTATTTTTTTACTTAATGTAATTGTCGAACCTCGAGTTTTCCTTTATAAACAAGGGCTAACTGTTGAGGATGTTGTTGCATACTAACATTCTAGGCTTCACCGAGATTATGACCATTGCTACATCGAAGTACATTATGGTATATAAATCTACCTGTGTATGTAAGTTACGCTCAATTGCTCAGAAAAGGAGTAAGGACTAATTCTTGTTTTGCTTACAAGGATATGTAACTCATGAATGACGATTAAAAATCGATGCAAAGTATGAAACTCTCATAACTTGATTATTGGCATTTTTGAATGTTTTGACTGACCATGTAAGTTGAATTATGAATCGGGAAAATGACAATAAAGTCATGCAGGAACCATGGAATGTGTGTTACAACAATCAATGTTAAAGTTTATACCCAAAAAAAAAAAAAAAAAAACTTTTTTTTTTTGGATGCCGCGGGAGCACCGTGGTGTTAGGCAAGTGATTGCCGCGTGAGCACACTGGTGTTAGGCATACATGCTGCAGGAGCACAGTGGTGTTAGGCAAGTGATTTCCGGATGAGCACACTAGTGTTAGGCATACATGCTGCAGGAGCACAATGGTGTTAGGCAAGCGATTGCCGTGTGAGCACATTGGTGTTAGGCATGGGGTGTGGCAAAAGACCTAGGCAAAAAAATTTGGAAATTTGGAAAGACAGGACGCTATCTGATGTCACTGAGGAAAGTAACCTCAGAATTATTGTAAGTCCACACCAGAAAAGGAAAAAGAAACTCAAGGGAGTTTGGAAAAAAAAAACTTAACGAACGTGAAAAACATGTTAAATGACCTTTCCAAAACACTGTTACATTGCTTAATGTGAAAAATGGTTCCTCGGGTAGAGGGAGACCTATTTGACCAAATGTTGGAGATAAAACCAACGGAAAAGGGTAGTAATCATGTTTTATTTGCATTATGAAAATGATTGATAGAAAATTGTAGAGTATTACAATGCAAAAAAAAATCTATGGCATATGTTTTGTTGAATTACAATTTTGTACATGTTGTACTGAAGAAATGGTGGGCTAGACCCAAAACTTGCTGCAGGAAAACTGCAGGTCTTGAACGATGGGAAACTTGAGAAGAGGTCCGGAAAGGTCAGAACAGGAAAGGCATAGCCCATGAGGAGAAGAAGACTGGCTGAAGTCATGAACACCGAGGACGGTGTTGTTTTAAGGGGAGGAGGATGTAATGTCCCTCCCACATACCCCCAAATACCTTGTAATTATGAATAGTTATTGTAATTGCTTTGGCGAGGAGCTCAAGGCCAAGGCCCCACCAGAAGCGAGACCTGGATATAAATATTAATTGCCTAAGCAGTAAACTTACGAAACTGACTTAAGCAGTAAACTTACGAGACTGACGACCTGGACGCAATCTAATCAAAGAATATACACCAACTACACTCTATATACATAAATACATGTACAAACATGTATAGATCATCCTTGATTAGAAGGAACAAAATACTACCCTTTGCAAATAAAAGCCATACTCCCTATTGACTAGCATAACCAAGCGAGTATAGAAAACTCAATAATTATAGTCTAGTGATCATGGGGATTACAGAAGACTAAAACAAAAATTCCTAAGCGAAGTGCTTTATTAAATTCAATTACTTGAAGAATGCAAAAAAAAAACCTATTTTGGTTTGTGGTGATTATAGATAAAGGAAGGAATATATCTTTCCTTCATGGGAAAGAGCGATAAAAAGAGGGAAAGTATTTCTTTCCTTTGTAAGGAAAGGCAAATAAAGGAAGGTAATGATTCCTCTCCTTCATGGGAGAAGTGAGTAAAGGAAACCACTCTTGCTCTTTCCTTCGTGGAGAAGAGTGATTTAAGGAAAGGTATTATGTCGTTTCCTCGTAGGGGGAATCTATTTTAGGGTTATTTAACTAGGCTATAATCCTGAGTAGGGGGGGAAGAGAGGAGAGAGTTTTGCTACTTTTCAAAGGGAAGTCGTTCTCTACAGTGGGGCAACCAGCAAAGGAGTTGCAGGAGGAATGCACACACATGGAAGTGTCGAATGTAGTTGTTCGGCTTTTTGGCAAGCTGGGTCAGGGTGCGTTTCTTTTCTCACCCATAAGAGGTATGGTTCTTAAAGTCAATCGGTTCTGGTTTTTTAGCTGATATGCGTGATCTTATATGTGTTTTGACTGTCATGCATGTACCGGGTGCTCTGAGTTAGGGAGCCCAATATCTTGCCCTGCTAAGGAAAAACTTGGATCTAAGCCCCCTTTTATTTTTATCCAAAGCATGCATGTGTATTTTTTTTTTCCATGAGCTGAACCATATAATTTTCCGAAGCCAGTATGTGCACAGCCTTGGTGGTGGAGCGTTGGGCTTAAATCCCAATAGCCTTAGTCAAAACCTGTGGGTGTTTTATTTTGTTGTTCTATAATCCAGCATCTTGATTGAGATTCTGTTGTGAAAGGCATGTGTTTGGCCTTAGCCTCTCGGTGATGGAAATGATGGCTATTTCGTGTCTGTGGCTGAAATGGTCCTTGATATGGGTTATCCAAGCACCATCGTTTTATTTTGGGCTTGATGCAGCATTGACATTGAGTGGGTTCCTCGGATTCTACCTTTTTCCGGGGGCAGTCGACTGGGTCTGAGCGTAGGGATCCTAAGTCCTGGTTGTTGTTTTAATTTTATCCAAGTGATGTGTTTGCAATCACGATATGACTGTGTGGATCCTCGTTGTACCCTCCAAAATTATCTGAGCAGGTTAGCGTGCCGGAATACTTCAGATATATTCCTTTGTTTTCACTACCCAAAAAAATCATGTAACCCCTTCCACCTGATAGACGCACAACATTTTGGATTGTATAGGATCCAAACCGGTACAAGTAGCGGTTGCCAGCCTTCCATGTTGAAGTACACCCATGCGATAGATTTCTATGTGGCTGATGATTTTATAGTGACTGTATCTGTGCTGTTTATCAATTGGGTCTGCGTCCCAGTACTTATAGCCACTATGAAATGCGCCCTGAATGTTTCTCTACTTATAGAAGTGGGCACCATCCAGGGACGAATCGGCGATCCTGTATTTTACATACACTTTCGGGCCGGTTCTTAGTTTATTTGTTTACTGTTATGGTGTTTTATTTGGCACATAAGCTATGTAGAAGGGTAGCGGATAGCATTCTGTACACGACCTCTTTTATCGCTTAATATTATGAACTAGCTATATGGTGTCAAGGAAACACCCACCATTTTAGATGCCTATTCATGGTATATGTTTTATCTCTGCATGGAGGTCAGTAGTAAGGTTTAAACCTCCGAGCATGGTTCTTGACCTTTGGATTCTTGATGTTCTAGTGTCAGTCGTGGGCTGTAAACTAAAAGCCGAAGGCCCCCCCCCCCCCTGATATCAGATCTACCTTGGCATGCACTGTTATGTGTTAGTACAAGTAGGTTGTATTTTTCCCCTATGAATATTTGAAATGATTGCTTTCGTGCATGAGCACTGAATTAAATTAGCTGAATTCCATATTTTGAGTAAGGACGGCTTACCTTCAATATGGAGGAGTATATAGTATTCATGCGTAAGATACTGAAATGAAATGATTGAAATTCAGGACACACTTTTACCCGATTTCAGAAATGCTTAAAAGTTGCATTTTCTACCTGTTAATAAATGGTTAAAGGTTACAGTCTTACACTAGTACTAAATAGTTGAAAATCCTCTCGGCAAAAGAGTCTATGAGGTTAACACGAGGTAAATGGAAAGAATTTATGGCCACGATGTGGTTGCAGATTGTAAATTTTTTTTATTATAATAGATGTCACGTGCCGTGACCGTTTTGGTGGACGTAGCCCTGGGGTTGGGCGAACCACGTATATTGTTGTTCTTCTTGTTTTTGTTCTTCTTGTTTTATGTTCCATGTGTTCATTTTCGTGTATTGTTTTCATTTTCCCTGTATTGTTTCATGTGTACAAGGTGTTTTCATTACTTGAGTAAATACTAAATGAAAAATAAACAAGGAAGGCAATCATGTTGTTCATTCTGCACACAAAGCTCTTTAAAGCACTATAGAGATGAATGTGTAAACAGTGGTATGTTTTATGATATTGCATCGATATGATTGATTTTCTATTGGATTTAAAATGGTGAATGTATGCCATAAAAAGACACATGAAAGTGCACCCCTCATGTTCCGTGTAATTTAGAAATAAGAATTGGATAGTCCTTAAGTTAAAAAGGCTATGGCATGTAAACTTGTAATCTATGAAAATCTATTTGCTAGGTGTATTCTCTTTACTTCATTCCTTAGCAAGGTGAGTAACAGAAATACGAGAAAGGAATGCATAAAAAAAATTTCTACAAATTATGGTTGTATATATTTTCATAATTAATTCAATAACGTTGCAAACACATAGCAAGACTGAATACGGAAGTGGAACGTGTTGAATGCTTGTAAAAAGGTATGGATTGTTTTCTCTTGGAAAGAGTCTGTGGTACTTAAAAGGATTAATAATTTGGATGTTTTCAATAGGCGGACAGCTTAACAACATAAAGATTGTTGTTGATGAACATGAAACAACTTGTTTATATGTGAAGTAAAATTTATCCCTAAGGTTCCTTCCTAACTTGTTAAGTATTGGTAAATGTTTGATTAGAGGGGTTTGCAGGGAATAAGTTTCACTTGGTTGATTCTTTAAGTCAGGGAACTAACCCACCATGTTACTTTTAGTAGGTTTAATCCCATTCAGCAAATTTCAAATATAAGTGTTCAAAAGGAAATAGTTCTTGCATTGAAAAGGAGGAGGGATTGGCTACGTTATTCTTGGTGAATGAACAACTAAATGAATGAGTATCATGGGTATGTTTATGTTTTTGTCCATGCTAAAATGAAGCAAAGGGGGCATAAGTAAGCACTTAAAGTTGTGGTGTTGTTGGTGAACTTATAATCACATAAGTAATGTATATAAGTTGTTGTTTTATTAAGAACCATTTTCAAACTATTATACAAGGAGGTTGCTATCAAACTCCTAAGAAAAGAAATCGCTGATGTAGTTTGGTTAAGAGAGTATTATAGAGATGGTGATTAACCTGGGAGGGTGTAACCGTAAACGAAACCCATAAGGAAAATAATTCCGGAGAAGGTTTGTCTATTGATAACACTTTATGTTTGCACTTAAAGGTGATATTTGTTAATATTGCAATCTAGTATGACTAGATTTTTAAGCAGGGAATCTCGGGGTATCAGATGTGAGATTTTGGTGTATCCTAAAGAGGCTGTATATATATATAGCAGGTCCTGTGGATGATGGGATTTAAAACAGAAGGAAAAACATAAATAAATAAATAAATAAACTCATCTTTTCCACGATTTACGTTGATGGTGCTACCGGGGACATTACAGAGAAATATTTTATTGTTCAAAGATAGATAACCTAACTGTATTTTTTCACACCTATGAAGAGGTAGTAATCTAGTACAGTAGGTGAAATTAAGTTTGATGATTAAATCAAATCAAGAAATGTAGGAATATGATTATTTACTTTCTACTATTAAATATTTATAGGAATGTTTAGAAGAAAAATTCCTCTATTTTCAGAAGTTTCATTAGTTAGAATACACATGTTTAAAACATAAACAAAAACTATCATAAAGGAAGTTATCTTAAAAACTTAGTACACAGTTTTTGTAACTATGTTCCTTTTAACACAGTAATAATCACTATCTATAAGCTTAAACTATTATAAATACATATAATTATTAATTATTATAGATTATTACAGAAAATAAACAAATAACGTAAATAAGATTAACTTAGATGATAAAATCACTCTAATGAAATTTTAGTAATAACTTAGGTTTTGCAACTAACAACTAAGTAATTCTAGTAATACTGTAAGTAAAACATCAGATATCAATTACATCAAAGTGAAAACAACAATAATGGAGATTTTTAATTTTAAACAAAATAGGAACCCTAATTAAGGAAAACTATCAACCAAATATTTCCTTCTTTCCTCTTTCAAGAATCGGGTTTTTACAATTTAATCCATATCCTAAATAATCAAATTCTCCATTATACAATTATAATATCTTTATTATAATCACCCTATATTAAATAAAGTTTACACATAAGTAGACTTAGACTGTTTATGTTTTTTATAAATTAAAATAAAATAACAACAGATAAATTAAAAATTTCTAAATCAAATTTCCACAATTGTGCTTTGGTTATAGGGACAAACCCTTTTTCCTTTTATTTATTTATTAAGTAAATATTTAAACGAAAAGGAAAAAATACCTAGAAGTAGTTTTCACATTAAATTTCCACAGAATACCCTCATTTTAATAAAAAACAAAATTATGGACTTTTAAAGTAGCGAAACCTTTCCATTTTATTTTATCAAATCATTCACGAGACATAAGTAATTTAGTAACAAGGTTCTTTAAAAATAATTAAGTTAAGCTTAAACAAACTGAAGTTTCAACACAGAAAATTAAACCACATTGTCCAAGTCTGTCAAAGATTCCTTCCTACATAGACCGGTGCACCCATAATTACTATCAAAACCTTTGCATGTTACAAATAGGTGTTTACTTTTTATGAAACCCTAGAATAAAAACTTAAACCATCGAACACAATAGTCTACGGCCACACGACCTTTACAAAGAAGTGTTGTTCAAAACACAGCTACGAAAAGGGAGCTCCAAAATCTGTGAGACAACATATTTCCATACCCCACACATCACCACAGAAGAAACGCCAGGTTATGGAGCCGACCTTACCAAATCAACCAAGCAATGTTGCCAGCCCGAGGTTGCAGCTACTTGCCAGCCCTTTCTCCATGCTCAGCTGGGAGTCATGTTTTGAAACCTCCTCTCTTTTTAACTCTGCACATTTCAAGATTAAAACGAAAGTAAATTTTCTTTTTACTTGCAGTTCGTTTAAAGTTAAAAAGAAAACTAGTTGACAACCCAATTAAATAGATAAAAAAAAGGGTTACCTGTTTCATTTTTAGTTCTTTCGGTCATGAAGATTCTTCTCGTAAACCTTCAGTATACCACCGCATTGAAGGATGGGAAGGAAATCAACAAAAACTCCATGACAAGAGATATGAAGGAGAAACACACTTAAGAAACCTCAACAAGAACGAGGAAGTCACAGTATAAGCTACAACGAAACCAAATCTCCTCACTGTTAGCGAAAATCCACAAAGCAAGTTGCAAGTTTAGAGCCACATACCATACTGCTATTAAACAGAATTTTCAACCTCGCTGATACATGGGTTAATACATTCACAGAGTTGGACTTTGGCATCGAAGGCCATCACTCACAGGGACAAAATGATGGCATCAAAGGCCCATGAGGCCATGAGCCTGGTGGCGTTTCTCACAGCACCAAGGGTATAGTAAATAATGCGAGATTTTAGGGTTTTGAACGTTTATGTAGTAGGGTTTACCAATAGCAAAACCCTATCCACTAACCGATGACCACGTGGTTTCCACTTTGACTTGAATTTGTGGGTGTTGCTCTATAGTTCGAGAGCTTAGGTGAAGCCTGCAAAAAGGCTATTCATAACCTTTGTTAGTACTTTGGTTGAAAGCATATAAGTATAACATTTCAAGTAAAAAGATGCTTTAGCATAATTTTGGGTAAGGGTATTATAGTTTAGTTTTTCATAGATAGGGTTATAATTATTACATAAACATCTTTTACTGAGTAGTAAGTTATGTAAAGGATTTGGTTTGTTTTTGTTCATTAGGTAATGAACTTTCCACCCCTTAAACCAAAGCATTAATACTACAAGTATAACCATACAATGTATTATTTTTACACTTTCACATCATAATTACCTAGGCAGTTAGTAAAACTATACTCTGCATAAAATCGTTAGTTCCATATATATAAATGTCATTTATTTTATACCTTAAGACAACGCCTAAACTTAGGTATTACTTGCTTATGTAACATTTGAATATATGTTAATACAAGTGCATATAAATTACCTTGGTCACAAGTAATAATGTATTGCAAGATTTAGTTTGCAAAATTTATCATTTTCTAGAGTTGCATGTAGGAGTAGGAATTAATATAACAACAAAAGGATAAATATAGGATGCACCAGTTATATTCCAAATTGGGTGGAAAGCATCTATTTCTATTTTTGCTTGGATTTCTAAGTACTTATTCTTATAAATAAATAAATAAGAATTAAATATGCAGGCAAACATTATGTCCTTAAACCAAGAATAAGAAGGTTAACAACTTAGACCTCAAACATTGTGTAACAACTGACAATTTCAATATTTGGAAAAGATACAGGTTTGACAATACCTTCTTTTTCTCAAAATTGTAAACTAAACAAATATTCCAGCATTTTACTTTTGCTAGTTGGGATAATTAATCTTGATCCTGAAACTAGGATAAAAAACGTCTTACCTGTAAATAGACATGTACAAGAATCATCATTTCACTACATTAGCTTTCAAAAGCTAAGTAGACCTTGGGAATGAACTGAAGTTCCTTCATTTTAAAAAAGAAACAAACTTTAGTACATAGTAAACAAACAGTTGTTTTCAACTCATACTACTTTAGATCATCACCTACTAAATCAGTCTTTCAATACTTAATTTATGAATGCAGATAGTGAAGTATGCAGTTATAGAAATTAATAAGGAATTGGTTTTAATTTCTAGATTAGACCCTTTAGGATGATAACTGTTAGCAGTTAAGTTACCCTCATCATCGATGATTTTAAACATTAATTGTCACAAGAAAAATTTTAAATTTTTATGAAAATTTGGAGTATTACATATAACCCATAGTTTTTCCAAGAACTTCTCACCCTTAAACCCTAGGATTTATACCTTAAGAATCACGTGTTATAAATTGAATATCAAAGTGTATAAGATATCATAACCTCAAAACATAATAATAATGACAACCATAAAGACTTAGGTCATACACTTTCAACTCTCCGTAAACATAGAATGTAGGCACAGCTAAGCGAGGAATTTAGTCTTCTTATCTTCGGTTATGAATAGGATAGTGTAGCATAGTTATCATGCCGTAGGATGTTATTATTTTCCACGGTCGTAGATAGAATTCACCAACAATTTAACCTGCACAAAAGTGGAAATTTTCATTAGTTCACAAGGAACTAAGTAAACCTCGTAAAAGCAGGAGGAACCTTTTTACCTCTACTTGTGGTCCCTCAAGAGATAAAAACCCTACCACTCCACCAGGGATAATTTTAGGGGCGAATTTTAGCCCAGTGGGCTATTTTTCCATGTTTTTTCTCCCAAAAATGATTCGTCGTTTTGCATTTTTTGAAGCCCTATTTCGCCCTATTTTGATGGGGTAAATTTTTTTCACCCTAAAAATCGCTAAATTATTATATAAACGATATAAAATCCTTGGAAATTAAAATATTTTTTGAAAAATATCGTCAATCATTTTATAGTTGGCGTTTTAAGAATTGGTAATATTCGCCAATATTTATACACTTTTAAATAAGTATGGTTCCTTAAAATCATCCCTGCACTCCACCCCTTGACAGTTAAAGGAAAGTCATATCTTTTAATAAATAAAATCATAAATGAAAGACAAAACAGATAAATATGAAGCAAGACATAACTGAACGAGCATATGAAAATGTATGTTAATAGTAAACACCAACAGGGTAATCATATAACAAATCCAACTTAACCATAGCACATAACCATATCACATAACCATATCAACATTACATAGGAAAATACATAAAAAGGGAAAGACAACTTGCGATGTACTTAGATCTAGTAAGCAACGACAGATATATTCCATAAAAAATAATTAATGTCCATGAAAAGTGTCATTTAAATAACCTGCAATAATATTTTTTTTCGAATTTTGGGGACATTACAAAATATCAAGTAAAATTTTATAATCCAAAAAAAATCCATTTTTTCTAAAAAAGTTTATATTCATAAGCTAAACATTTTTCTCAACCCTAATAATACTTAATTTAAGGTTTTTGTTTCATTTCATTCTTTAAAATTATAATAAGGTACAATTTAAATACCTAAAATATATAGTAAGAAAACAAACAAACTCATATATAGAAAGTAGGAAGAGAAATTTATAGCCATTATACTATGGGTCATCATTGCAATCATAATATTCATATTTTTGGAACACCAATAAAAACATTATTATCTAAAAAAAATCCTTTTAAAAACTAAAATTCATCGAAATAAATATTTTGTTTTCACTTTCTAGAGTCCTTTAAATATTTCGCTTAGCTCTAATCGTGCTTGTGTTAGTGTTTTGGCTTTATAGAGTCCTTTTAAATTATTAAAAGATGCAATTGAAATTTCTAATTATGGTAATATTAGAAACCATGTCAGTCATCCTCTCAGCCACTTTACTCACCATATCTCTTTTAAAAGATATTTTACATTAATTTGTAAAATATTTTTATCTATATTACAAAGTTTTTTACTAAAATGTAGTTTTTATGTAATATTTACTTTTTGGTGTTCTTCCATTTTGTTTTGTATTAAATCTAAATCAAAATTATTATATAAAAAATTTAAATATTATTTTTTAAATGTATCAAATGTATCAAATCTAATAAAACTTATTAAAGACTTTTCTCGTGGATCTTCGTGACCTCATAGGGTGGAAAACAAGAAAGATGTTAAAATTTAAGATAACTTATTTATTTGTTTCTATAAGAATGCCTAGATAAAGTTATGAATGAGATGATGGATCATGTGTCTAAGATCCTTTAATGACTCCCCATATAAATGAATAAACCTGCGAGGGGATGTAGGTACATTTAATAAGAAACAATATTTTAGAAGTGAGAAAAATAAGGTTTTACTACTAAATGTGCTTCTCCATTTCAAAGATAGTTGGGATACTTATTGTGTGTAACATGTTGGATCTTTTGAATTCTATGCGATAAAAACCAATTTGAAGCAATTTGTTGATTCTCTCAAGGAGTATTTATGGAAGAGTTTAATAAACATGTGTGCTAAAAGCAATATTAACAAAAACTATGAAAAACTAAAACTAAAAACTCAAGAAGCCTCATAACATGGCACCCTATAGCAAACTCTCACTTTTTTCCAAAGAGAAAGAAGCATGTTCCCATTCTTTTCTTTAAAGAAAAGAGCATGTACCCACACTTTTAGTGAATTAAAATCATGGGTACCCACTTTTTTCACCACAAGCATGCATAAGTGAAACCAAATGGAGGGAAAAATGCATTAGGAGGCTTGAACTACTAGCATATAAGGAAAAATCCTAGCCAATATCTATAGATCTATATGATATATACAAACAAGGGACTGGATCCCATGGCTAGAGCTAAAGCTCATGTTTATAGTGAGCAAGCTATTGAAAAAATAATTTTAGATAGAGTCCAAAATTTTGTCATTGATTCATTTTTTTATCAACATAGGCTTTTACATTCCTTAAGATTAATAACCTACTTAAAATAAAAAAAAGACTAAAACCTTTTCCAAATATAAACATATAAATGTGTTTTTGTAAGCCAACCATTTACTTTTATAGTTATTTGAATATGATCTAAAAGCTTAAATATAAATAAAAAACACATATCTAAAACCTTGAGTTAAAAACTAACATAAATTTATTTGTATAGTTTCTAGTTATGATAGCTTAAAAACTAAAATAAATTTGTTTAAGTGACTTTTAATTATAGAAAGTAAGTTGTTTACCAAAGTGTTACTCATACGATACTTCAAATACCTCAATACCAATGTGGTCATTGTGAAGTACTTATTCCCTTGTTAATTATGAATGATCTTTGTAAAGCACTTATTCCTTTGTCAATTATGAATAGGATTGGCTTAAGTCATTTTGTATGAATGATCATTGCAAAGCATTTTTTTTGTCAATTATGAATGAGATTGGTTTGAGTCATTTTGTAGTCAATTTTTGTTGGTATCTTTTTTTGTCAAAAATTCTCTCTTATGAATTAAAGCATAGTAGCTTAATTCGAGTAGAATAATAACCAAAAAATCCAATACAAATAAAACAAGAAAGTAGACCTCTTATATATAATATTTTTAATTAAATATATATAACAATATGTATAACATTTATATATAGTTAAACATATACAATATTTTTAATAAAATATTAAATATTAACCATTCAATTTTAAACTCAACAAAAAAATCATTCTTTTTTTAAAAATATTTTATATAACCAAAATTACTCTTGAATAAAACAAAAATATAATACACTTAGTGTAACATAGAAAATTCTTATTTATTAATTATTTTAAAAACAAAGTAAATAAGTATTTACCACTACTTACATTTCGTAATTTTTAATTACTGTTTAAATTGTGTTAGGGTTAACCTTGAATCACGAATGAGCAAGGATGTAAGTGGTTTTTGGCACATGGTTTTGGAAGTCTATGGTTTCTAGTTGTATTTGCATGTAAAGAACCATATTTATAGGTTTGTAAGTCTCCTTTGTAACCTATCAAAGTGAGCAAGAGATGGGCTTTTGGTGGGCTTGGCCTTGTTTGGCCAAGGACCAATAATAGATCTATTATTGAGAGTTGTTTTTTTCTACAAGTTTTCGAGGATAAATCTAGTGTTAGCTATTATATTTGTGTATTTATTCTCTTTGGCATACTTTACTTCCTATAAAATTAAATTAGGAAGTATAAAATTGAAAGGTATTTATTTTAGAGTGTTTTAATAAAAAATTGGTTTTTTAAAATCATTTTTCAAAATATTACACATACATCTAATATTCTACTAATGTGAATTTGTTTAGAATTTCTATATACAAAAGGCCAATAAAACCGAATTATGCTAATATAAATTAAAAATAACATGAATATCTTTAAACACCATACTATTTATTTAAAATATGTGGAAATCATTCATAAAATATTTAAGAAAATTAATACACAAATTACTACTCTTATATATATATATATATATATATATATATATATATATATATTTGTGGAAATATACCCTGTTAAATGAGTGGAGGATTTATTGATTTATTATCCGTTCAGTCAATCCGTCAGTTAACATCATGTTTCACATGGCGGGGACGAGCTTTAGTAATTCATTATGGAACTTTGAAATGTCATCGTTTTGGTTCTTCCTCTTTAAAGTATGATTATGTTGAGCTACAGGCATTGCAGGCACATGCCCATATGCTTCATACACTAATCAAAGCTGCCGTCGTTACTATGTCTCATGGCACTTATGGTGATGCAACACGCCTTCATAGAGACGGATGAAACACGCCTTTATATTCTTTCATGAGAAGGCTGTAGTTGAAAGAATCATGGTAATGAAACTGGTTCTGACGTTGTAAGATTTTGCAGAAAGTCAAAAGTTTACGCCAGCGACACTGATTACAGCCATTGAATTGCACACATGGCATATGCGAGAATGGATAACTATTTTTTCATGTACTGTTTCATTTCATTTTACATATTTGATTTAAGATTTATGGTTCCATTTGTACTTTTGCTTACATCTCATGATTATTCAAGAACGTATTCAATTAAAATTCAATGTTATTGTCTTCTTTATAATTATGTTTTTTCCTTTTATAATTAGCTTCTAACATTTTATGTAACTTATCTTGCAACATATATATCTAAAATATCAAGTCAAATAACCTACTTCAGTAACCTAATCCATATTATAAATAAACTATTTTTAACTTTCTATTGTATTACTGATCTACAAATTTTAGCGAATACATTTATTTCTATACTTAATTCACTTCAGACTCACTTTATACCTAAACAGGAGCGCCTTGACTGCTATGCAACTCTAGTTGGTCTTAAGAGACAATTTGCTCCATTAAAAATAATCATTTCTCCATCCAGAAAGTGATAAGTGATATTTCAGCCAAAGCCACGGTTTGATGTCTCAGCAAGTGGCCCTGCCCTGCTTGCACGATTTTTCAGTGTCATTCTTTGACTGAACAGTGCTGGGTAGCCATCTTAACGGTTAGACGTGCTTCATCTATTCAAAGGCTCTCGACATCTCACATGAAGCTTGAAAAAATATGATGTCTGTTTCGTTGATATTTTATTCGCCAGAGCTTTTCTATGAAACTTACGAATCCCCAGCTCAACTAAAGCTATATATATATATATGTCTGAAATATTTGTCATGCTTGCAGTGGCAGGCCCGGTCAGGCTCACATGCAAACCCTTGAGCTTTTTCTAAATTGACAACGCTCTATGGCATCACCTTCAAATGACATCAGAGATCTTTTCAAAATAATGTTGACGTATTTCCTGGATTGCTGATTTTCTCTATTCAAAGGGCAAGGAATAGAGTTAACGGTTAGACTCAGAGTCGTGCTTGTTAGATGAAGGAAATCAACCATCTAGATAAATTCAGAGTTTTACATTTTTTTAGTTAATATTATTTTTAGATTTGTTCTTAATAATTGGTTTTGTTAATTAAGATACCTTCTAACTGTTTGTTTCAAGTGTCTGTTAGGGTGGTTTATGGTTTGAAGGGTTGTGTTATATAAAAGGTAGTATGATAGAAGGTGGGCTGAGAAGCGGTCTCTTCCTGGATGTTTATGAAAGTTCGTGGAGGATAAGATGGTGATTGGGTGGTTGTCTCGGTGCTGCTTCCGTTGATTGAACTTCTTCTTCCCACCTGCCAGATTCGCATCGAGAAGTTCCTTCTAACTGTTTATGTGAATAATTAAATTT
>LPNX010870339.1:288319-315953 GCA_001517045.1 Pseudotsuga menziesii | reverse complement strand
GATGTTTATGCTTGGATGTTTGAATATTGCTTTTATGCTTGGAGAAAGTAGTTCAAGGAGTTGAGTCGGGTGTAACGAAGACCAGGTTGGATAATATTTAACTTAAACCAGTTAAAACACAAATGTGACCACAATTTTTAATTTTTATTTATGTGCTTTAATATGTATACATGTTTTTCTGAAGCGTAAGGTGTTTATACATGTGTTTGTAATAGGAAACAATCATTTGTAAGAAAAAAATTAGTTTTTAGAAGGGTTTATCATTCTTTTGTGTGTGCAAGAGGGGTGCAAAGAGTTTTAAGCATTAATCATTCTAAACATGATATATGTATGAGGTCAGAAGAGAAGATGATGGCTACAATGCATTATAAAATGGACTAGAAACTTGATGAGTGTACTAGGATAGAGTGCACCAAAACTAGATTAGAAAAGGAAAATCAAACAAAAACAAAGTATTAGAAACTCTCTTCCCAATATATGCATATCGATGCTCATGTGTAAATAAGAAAGGACTCAGAATCAACTATACTACATATCCATTATATATAGAAATAATGAATCATGTCCTTGAAAAAGATACATAGTGTATTGAATGTCAAAAATAGATCATAGCCACAAACATATACACTATGGATCTATTTTTTAGTATATAATATGATAACAAATAGAACTTGAAGTGGGTGTAAAATGATTCTCCATGTAGTACAAATGTTATATCACATATGGTATAGTCTTGCAAAACTCAAGTAATTGAAATGGTGAAAGAGTTACTAGAGACCAAGGTCTTCAACCAAAACATTTGATATGTATGTGTTTTTACCATGTGAATAAATAAGTTGAAAAAAACATGGTGAACACCGATTTATTACCACTCGTTGATCTATATTCTAAACAAATGCAAGAAAACACATTGATTATTATTATGTGAATCAAGGTGCTAGTACATTATAGCAAGTTTAATTAAGGGAGTTGTCACCAAACACTTGTACAATTTATCAATTAGGGGACATTGATGATTTTGCACTTTCAATAGAGAGGGATATTTACATTGATGAATACATTGCCTAACGTAGTAAAAGGTATCTAAATATATTTCCCATAAAAAAATAGTTGACATTATTGGGAAGATATTTGTTGGAAGGGAGGCATTATCCCCCATCAACCAACATTAAGAAGTATCATGGACTTATTTGTTTTATAAATGAATTGGAAAATTATCTATAGGGATATACAAACAAGTATTATTCTCTCATGCACTAGGTGTTAATAACACACAAAATAGGCCCTTTGAGCAACAATTGATTATGAAATTCATTGACAAAGGAGAGGACCTCCACAAATGATGAAAATGTAATCGTTTTCTAAATGTTGCATATCGCACTTGCGATATATCACATATGCGTTTTGTAAATTTACATATCACATATGCGTTTTGTAAATTTACATATCGCATATGCGATATATCGCATATGCGTTTTGTAAATTTACATATCGCATATGTGATATATCGCATATGCGTTTTGTAAATTTACATATCACATATGTGATATATCGGATATGCGATATATATTTCCACGAACCTTAGCCTTGTGTTTGGGCTCGAGTTATTCCGAACGTACAATCAATAACGCATATGCGTTCTTGATTTACACTTCGGAAGTGCGCTTCTGATTTCCTAAGTGGCACCAAAAAGTGGAACCAACTTCGTGCGAGTGCCCTTAAGCATATCTCAAGAGTCAAAACATATCACACCATTTCATTATATATTCATCACTCTGTAGTGTAAACATTGTCCACCAACTGTGTCATCATTACTATGTAGTATACCTTCTAACTAAGCATGCACAACATCACAATGTTTATACTGTGTGAATTATTGACTTGGCTTAGTTTGCATCCCTGAGATAGGATACTAACAACTTTTCAAGATTAGGACTGTCACCTTTAGCATTATGGACTGTGATCCTTCAATCTTCAAACATAGGTTGTCATAGCATTTAAAAACATTGTCAATATTCAAAAGATTTTGTACCTGTCACCTTCCTTGAGGAATTTTGGGACTATCATGTGTTTGAGGGACTGTTCAATCAATAGCAAGAAGAAGCTTGGGACTGTTGAGATGCTGCAAATTCAGACTAAGGATGACTTGATCTCATGAATTCTGAACTTCCACCTTTCATACAGACTTCAACAAAAATCGGGCTGAGGAAACCTTGGACTATAACTTGTCAAGGGATGTCTTCAGACCGTGAGTAGCAATCAGACCTCAAAATTGAGAAATCTGAAACATACCTAGAATGCCTTGGAATCAATCTTTAATATCTTGTATAGAGATCACTGTCAATTTTTAGTGTTGTATCTAAACCTTCGGATGCTAGCTTAAGGGATAGCAAAAGTCTGGGTTTCTGAGATTAGGGCAAGAAAACTTAATTATTATGATTGCTACTACCTCCACTGTCACCCAAAATTCAAAGCTAGAATCACTTTCGAATTCATAAAAAGACCAAAAAGAACTTCGTTTCAACTGCAGCTACCTGAGTATAATTACTTCATGCGAAAATCAGGTCTACAATTCTTCTCCACGAATCCACCCTTTGCTACTGCTACATATCAGTCTTCAACTTTCTTGACTGTGGTTGTCTTACCCCCGAAAATTCAAAGCTCTTGCACCACCGAAAATCACATTTCCAAAATTGAAACGTGATAGGGTATTTATATACATTTAAGGAAGAGTATGGGGCCGACATCTTAAAGATTATTTTGGTTTTAATTAAATTTTAATTTAATTCAAAAAAAAACTTTATGGGGCTAACTTGTTTCCTAAAACGTTTCTTTAAAAGGTGTTCAACGTTGGAGGAATAATGAGGATGAAGGGTTTTAGCAAATTTAATTTAATTTTTAATATTATTTTGATTATGTTTTAATACTTGTTACTTGTTTCATGTTAGGGCATCTTTGCACAAGTTGGGGAAATACTAAGTGTTTGTAGGGTAATATTTAGGTTTAGGGTTTTAGGAACTTTAGTTAGGTCAACAAAGTTGCCACATACTTTATTAACATGACCATCAGGGTGTGGGGGTTCCTAGGCTTGTCCTAGGGTATCAAGACCTCTATAACATGCAAATGACCACTGAAAGGGTCATTTAGACTCTTGCAACTTCTTCAACCCACCAAGAACACATTCTAGGGTAATAGGGCATGGTTGTGAGCTAGGGAACCAATGACATAATTGGGGAACCATCGAACCAACTTGGGGGTATTTAACCACTCTACAGGGTGTTTAGGGATTTTTCCATTGTCCCAAAGGCTCCAAGGGATTCAGACTTGGGCTTGGAAAAATTCAAAAGGTCTCCTCTGACACTGACACTTACTCAAGCCTTAGAGGCTCCTCAAGGAACACCAAGACACACTAACACACACCTGTTGGCATCAATGACAATTTAGTCAACAATATCTCCCTTTGTTATTGATCACAGCTCCAAATCTCCCCCTTCAAATGAGCTTCCTTTGTCCACAAAACTCTCCCTTAGATCGTGCTTCTTTTACCTACCTTGTTCAACTTTTTCTCCCCCTTTGGCATCAATGGCAAAGGGTACTTTTGCCATGCCCCCCTTTTCATATTGTAGTGTTGTCAAAGATAAAGGAATTCAATTAGGAGATAATATGACTCCCATTTTTTCTCTGAGGTACTCAAAAGTCTCTCTTGGGAGAGGCTTAGTAAAAATGTTTGCAACCTGTTCTTTTGTGCCGATATATTCTGACTTGATATTCTTTTTTGTGACCCGTTCTCGAAAAAAGTGAAACTTGATTGGAATGTGCTTTGTCTTGGAATGCATAACTGGATTCGTGGAGATACTGATAGCACTTGTATTGTCACATAAAATAGGAATCGGCTCATTACATGTCACATGTATGTCTTGCAGGGTTTGCTTCATTCAAAGAATCTGAGTACAACAAGCTGCTGCTGCTATATATTCTGCTTCTGCGGTTGATAAGGACACTGAAGATTGTTTTCTACTTGACCAAGATACCAGAAAACTGCCGAAAAAGAAAGCTGTTCCACTAGTTCTTTTTCTATCGTCAACACATCCTGCCCAATCTATGTCTGAATATGCTATCAATGTCAGATCATTCCCTTTTGGATACCAAAGTCCAAAATCCAAAGTTCCTTTGAGATACCTGAAGATCCTTTTAACTGTTATAATGTGAGTTTCCTTTTGGGAAGCTTAAAATATTGCTACTTGTCCAATGACTTGGATCACATCTGGTCTGGAGGTAGTTATATATAGTAGACTACCAATCATTGACCTATAGAGCCTTTGATCAAATTCCTTAGATTCGTCGTCTTTGCTTAGCTTACAACCGGTGATCATAGGGGTACTCACAGGTTTACAGTCTTCCATCTGGAATTTCTTTAACATATCCTTAATGTATTTTGTCTAGGTAATAAAAATGCCTTCTGTTCTTTGAGATATCCGGAGTCCCAAGAAGAAGGTCAATTCACTGAGTAATGACATTTCAAACTCTTTTTGCATGTCCTTAGCAAATTTTTGACTCAATGAATCATCATCACTTCCAAATATGATATCATTAACATAAAATTCAATGATGAGTATGTTGTCATTGTCTTGCTTGATGTACAAATTACTATCTGCACTTCCCCTCTTAAATTTTTGTTGTAGTAAGTACCTATCCAATCTAGAGTACCAAGCTCTTGGAGCTTGCTTTAATACATATAAGGCCCTTTTGAGCCTGCATACATAGTCCTCATTTTCTGAAAGTTGAAATCCTTCTAGTTGTTTGATATAGACTTCTTCTTCCAATTCCCCATTTAGAAAAGCTGATTTTACGTCCATCTAATACACTTTGATGTCTTTGGAGCAAGCGTAGGCCAATATTGTTCTGATAGCTTCCATTCTGGCTACTGGTGCATATCTTTCTTTAAAGTCTATTCCTTCAATCTGAGCATAACCTTTACAAACCAATCAAGCCTTGTTTCTGATGACCTGTCCATCTTCATTCATTTTGTTTCTGAAAACCCATTTTGTGCCAATTACATTCTTGTTATGTGGTCTCGGAACAAGTTCCCAAGTTCCATTCTTCTCGATTTGACCTAGTTCTTCTTCCATAGCTTTAACCCATTTTTCATCTGTATTGGCCTCTGCAAAAGTTCTAGGTTCAGTTGTGGACTAAAGAGAGAAGTGTACTTGCTCATTTCTTCTGGATTGTCTTCTTCTGGTTCCTATTCTGGCATCCTTATCACAAATAATTTGATTTGATGAATGATTCTTCTGGTACCAATTCTTAGGTGTATGTTGATCTTTTTGTTCTTCTTGTTCGATAGTTGGTTGATTATGTTCTTCGTCTTCCATGAGTTTCTCTTCATCCTCATCTGGTTGTTCTTCCACTTTAATTTTCTTCACACCTTTTCTCTTGGAACCTTCCTCTTCTTCATCGTCTGATTCTTCTGAGTCTTCTCTAGATGATGTTAGTCTTCCTTCATCTATATTCATGTTAATTCTTTCAATCACTTTGTCTAATCTCAGATTGTAGCATTTGTAAGCTTTCCTCTTGGATGAATATCCAACAAATATGCCCTCATCTACACAAGAGTCAAATTGTCCAATATTGTTATCTTATCTTTTGATGTAACACTTGCTTCCAAAGATTCTGAAACATTGTACACTTGCTTCTCTTCCGGTCCATAGCTCGTAGGGAGTTTTAACATTTTTTTTTTTGAGTAATCCTCTGTTTAAGATGTGTACTACTATATGAACTACATGTCCCCAAAATTAGTCATTTAACTTGGATTCATTCAACATGGTTCAAGCCATATCCATTACTAATCCATTCTTTCTTTCAACAACTCCATTTTGCTGAGGTGTTTTGGCTACTGAAAATTGTCTCTTTATTCCATGCTCTTCACAGTACTTGTTGAATTCATCAGAAGTGAATTCTCCACCATTGTCAGATCTAAGGCACTTGATTCGTGACCCTATTTCATTCTCGACCAGTTCCTTGAACGTTTTGAAACATCCAAATGCTTTTGATTTCCTGTTGAGAATACATACCCATGTCATCCTGGTATAATCGTCAATGAGTAGCATGAAGTATTTTTCACCATTCAATCCTTTGCTTTTGGTTGGTCCACATAAGTAGGTGTGAACAAGCTCCAAAGGTTTTGTAGAAGAATGCTCTTTCATCTTAAAATGTGCTTTTGTTTGTTTTCCATGTTGACACTGTTCACATATAGATTTAGCAGGTTTTGTGACTTCTGACATATTTCGAATTGCTTGGTTTTTGTAGATTTTGACAAAATTGTCAAAATGTATATGCCTCATTCTTTTGTGCCAAAGCCAGCTTTCATCTTCTTTTCCCAAGTGATATTTTTCGGACTCAATCTCATCTAACACGTATATGTTGTTTGGAGTCCTAATGGCTATGGCTTCTAACTTCCTTGATCCTTGCTTTCTTATTTTACATCCTTTTGCATTGAAGATGAGTTCATGTCCTTGATCACACTTCTGACTAATGCTTAGCAGATTATGTTTCATGTTATCTACAAGCAAGATATTTTCAGCCAAGGAGTTTTTACTTCCGAGCTTTACTGTGCCCTTTCCCAATACTTTTGCTGAATTGTTATTTCCAAACGATATAGATCCTTTATCCTTTTCAATATTGAAGAAATCATATTTTTCACTTGTCATATGCTTGGAGCAACTGCTATCAACATACCATTTACCTGAGCTGTGATTCTGAGCTTGAAGAGCAATACCACATTCGTAGTTGTTATTGTGTTTAATCCATACCTTGTTGGGCATGTCCTCATTTCTTACTGTTGGTATCCTCATTCTGCAATTTCTGGCTATATGTCCAAAGTTGTTACACTTGTAACATTCTATTTCCAATCTCAAGGGACCAAATCTGTTGTTGTACTATGGTCGTCTGAGGCTTTAAAGGTTATTCCTTGTCTCAAAGTTTCTTCTTTGAAAATAGTTTACAGCTTTGTGTCCAAATATTCCACATGTAAAGCAATGCCCATAAAAGAAGTATCCATACCTGGGAATATATGGAGGAGGTGCTTTTCTGAGATCTAATCTTTCTGATAGCACTTCTTTTGATACAGATTGTTCTGGCTGACATTCGATCTCTTCTTCATTCTTGTAGTCCTTGACAACTTCTTCATACCTTTTTGGCTTCTTTTCGTTATCTGTCAACATTGAGCTTGAGGCTTCATTTGTATTCTGCTTGTATCCTATACCGGTCTTGTCAAAGAATGAATTTTGATTGTTAATGTTTTGTTCTAGAACCTTGGAGCTATTTTCCTAACCCTTTGCGATATCTTTCGTCTATAGTTTGTTCTTCATAGATACTATCTTAGCCTCATGATTCCCCTTTTCTCTTATATTTTTCATTAGTTGTTCAGTGAGAGAGTCTTCAACTCGTTTGGCTTCTTCTAGTTTGGTCTTCAAGTCAACAATGGTTTGTTCAAACCGTTTTGCCTCTTCCTTAAGCATTCTATTTTCCTTCCTAACTTTCTTCAGCTCTTTCAAGGATCTTACAAGTTCTACCTCAAGATCTACTTCTCCTTCATCTTCAGATTCTTCTTTACTATTATGATCCTTATCTGAGCTTATTTCCATAAAGAGTACCTTGTCTGGTTCATCGTCATTATCAAAATCACTGTCATTGTTATTGTCGAAGTCACCACTGGATGAGCTATTGTCCTTTTTTGTGTAGAGACTTTTCTTTTTTGCAAACTTTCTTTTGTTCTTATTCTTGTAATTATTGTACTTCTTGTAGGATTTAAAACTGTCATCCTCTTCACCATCTGATTTCTTTGCATATGGACATTTAGAAGCAAAATGACCTATCTTTCCACATGAAAAACATTTAAGAGGTAGCTTACATTTGTATTTTCCAGTGCCTCTCTTTAATTTCCGAACAAAGTTGGCTATTTCTTCATCATCAGATTCATCACTTGTCAGTTTGTCTTTTGTTGATTTGTTCTTCCGAGCTTGTTTGGAGGAGACCTTGAATGCTGCTTCCTTTCTTGACGTGTCTTCATTTTCAATTCTCATTTTGTAAGCTACTAGAGTCCCATGCAGTTGATCCACTGTCATAGTCTTTAGATCTGTTCTTTCTTCTAAGGCAGATATCTTGGGGTTGAACCTTTCGGGAAGAGTTCTTAGAATCCTCCAAACAACTATAGTCTCCTCAACCTCTTCTCCCAAACCTCCGATGGTACTCACAAGCTGATCAACCTGAAGAATATAGGCTGCTATGTCTTCGTCTTCATTCATTCTTAGCTGTTCGAATTGTCCCCTGTAAGTTTGAAGTTTGGCTTCCTTGACTTTGTTGTGTCCTTCATGTGTGGTTTGGAGTTTGATCCACATTTCCTTTGCAGAGGGACAGTTCATCACTTTGTTGAATAAAGATTCATTTATGGCACTTAGAAGATGATTTCTAGCCTTTGAGTTGTTGTTGTATTGAACCAGCTCACCTACATCCGTTGGCATGGTCTTTGGTACTTTGTACCTATTCTCGATACTCTTCCATATTTCAATTCCTTGAGCTTCTATGAAGGCTCTCATTCTTATGCTCCAGAATGCATAGTGGCTTCCATCAAACAAGGGTGTTCCATATTTGCTTTGTTTAGCAAACATCCCCATAATTACCTTCCAGCGGTTAGTATGTTCTGAAGGAACCCACTCTGATATCAATTGTTGAAATACTGAGAGGGGGGTGAATCAATATTTGTACTATTTAAAATCTTAATCAAAAGCAGGTTGCTGATCACCAATCACAACACATCATCAATGTGTATAAAAATAACGAGATGCATAGTACACAATAGTTTTTGACATGGAAACCCAAGTTCTGGGGGTAAAACCACATAATCCTTATTTTAAAAATAGTTTTCCAAAAATAACTGGAAGGAGGGAACAACCCCCTTTTTATATAGACTTCAATTTTCTAGATTCAACTGGAAGGAGGCTACGACCCCCTAATTTATAGGCTATGACCTGAAGGAAGCTTCCACTCCCTAGTTTTCTGGCTTCAACAGGAAGGAGTCTATGACCTCCTTTCCTTGCCCCATATTGCCACCCTAATAAGAAGAAGATTGTCGAACCTATGGACCTGTCACATACCAAACTTTGTTGCTGATAACCTCTGCACTCTAGTGACTATGAAATCATCCATGTAGTTATTATTTCCACATCATCATTCTGCCCATGTCATCACTGTCATATTAAACATCAATACTGCTTGTCAAGCTGCTCATCAACACTATTGGTTACTGTCAAGTCATCAAACATCAAGGTCTTGGCAAGTGCATGCCAAACCTTTGGATAGCAAGCTTGTGACTATATATCAACTTTCAGTGCTTGCCAACCAGCATATGATGAACCATTGCAAGTATACATCATCATCATGTAGAGTTTGCATCAAGGTGCACAAGGAATGTACATGCCATCATCAATCATACAACATCATACATGTATTCTTTACCACTGCATTATTCAACACTGTATGCACCATTGCTTCATGACATTGTACATCATAGTAGCTAGCGTTAGTATCATATAAAGGTTCATCATCATCTTCATACCTTGCTTATCCATTCAATAGATCTGGGCTGTGTACTGAACATATCACTAAGCATTCTCAGCATATCACTAATCATGTCAAGTTAAACATATCTCTGAGCATATGTGTAAGCATCATCAAATGTAACTAGCACTTTGTATTACTGTATGTTAAGCATATCTCAGGAGTCAAAACATATCACACCATTTCATTGTATATTCATCACTATGTAGTGTAAACATTGTCCAGCAACTGTGTCATCATTACTGTGTAGTATACCTTCTAACTAAGCATGCACAACATCACAATGTTTATACTATGTGAATTACTGACTTGGCTTACTTTACATCCCTAAGATAGGAGACTGTCAACTTTTCAAGATTAGGACTATCACCTTTAGAATTATGGACAGTGATCCTTCAATCTTCAAACATAGGTTGTCATAGCATTTAAAAACACTGACAAACCTCAAAAGATTTTGTACCTGTCACCTTCCTTGAGGAATTTCAGGACTGTCATGTGTTTGAGGGACTGTTCAACCAAGATAAGAGACTGTCAACTTTTCAAGATTAGGACTGTCACCTTTAGAATTATGGACAGTGATCCTTCAATATTCAAACATAGGTTGTCATAGCATTTAAAAACACTGACAAACCTCAAGAGATTTTGTACCTGTCACCTTCCTTGAGGAATTTTAGGACTGTCATGTGTTTGAGGGATTGCTCAACCAACAGCAAGAAGAAGTTCAGGAATGTTGAGATGCTACAAATTTGGACTAAGGATGACTTGATCTCATGAATTCTGAACTTGCACCTTTCATACAGGCTTCAACAAAACTCGGCCTGAGGAAACCTTGGACTGTAACCTGTCAAGGGATGTCTTCAAACCGTGAGCAGCAGTCAGACTTCAAAATTGAGAAATCTGAAACATACTTTGAATGCCTTGGAATCAAGCTTTAACAGCTTGTATAGAGATCACTGTCAATTTTGAGTATTGTATCTAAACCTTCGGATGCCAGCTTAAGGGATAGCAAAAGTATGCGTTTATGAGATTAGGGCAAGAAAATTTTAATATTATGACTGTTGCTACCTCCACTGTCACCTAAAATTCAAAGCTAGAATCACTTTCGAATTCATAAAAAGACCAAAAAGAACTTCGCTTCAACTGTAGTTGCCTCAGTATAATTACTTCATGCAAAAATCAGGGCTACAATTCTTCTCCACGAATCCACCCTTTGCTCCTGCTACATATCAGTCTTCAACTTTCTTGATTGTGGTTGTCTTACCCCCAAAAATTCAGAGCGCTTACATCACTGAAAATCACATTTCCAAAATTGAAACGTGATAGGGTATTTATATACGTTTAAGGAAGAGTATGGGGCCGACACCTTAAAGATTATTTTTGTTTTAGTTAAATTTTAATTTAATTCAAAAAAAAACTTTATGGGGCCGACTTGTTTCCTAAAAAGTTTCTTTAAAAGGTGTTCAACATTGGAGGAATAATGAAGATGAAGGGTTTTAGCAAATTTAATTTAATTTTTAATATTATTTTGATTATGTTTTAATACTTGTTACTTGTTTCATGTTAGGCCATCTTTGCACAAGTTGGGGAAATACTAAGTGTTTATAGGGTAATATTTAGGCTTAGGGTTTTAGGAACTTTAGTTAGGTCAACAAAGTTGCCACATACTTTATAAACATGACCATTATGGTGTGGGGGTGCCTAGGCTTCTCCTAGGGTATCAGGACCTCTAAAACACGCAAATGACCACTGAAAGGGTCATTCGGACTCTTGCAACTTATTCAACCCACCAAGAACGCATTCTAGGGTAATAGGGCATGGTTGTGGTGCTGGGGAACCAATGACACAACTGGGGAACCATCGAACCAACTTGCGGGTACTTAACCACTCTACAGGGTGTTTAGGGCTTTTGCCATTGTCCCAAGGGCTCCAAGGGCTTCAGACTTGGGCTTGGACAAAGTCAAAAGGTCTCCTTTGACACTGACACTTACTCAACCCTCAGAGGCTCCTCAAGGGGCACCAAGATACACTAACACACACCTATTGGCATCAATGACAATTTAGTCAACATCTAGTATTTTTTGAATACACGTTAATACATTCATTAGTAGCTTATTTTGATTAGAAGTTAAAATATATTTTATTTTTATATATTCATTTTGCTGATTTATTTAGGGGTTGTCTATTAGCCAATGAAGATGGCTTTCAACTTAAACTTACCACCGACAATTGTATGTGGACATTTTGTGCATGTTATTGTCATTTTTATAAACTTTATTCAATGTTTGATAGTTATTAATGTGAAAAATAATAGGTAAACATGGCATTCAACTTGAACTTCTAAGCTGCAATTGAATATGGAGATATGTGCATGCTCATATCATTTTTATACACAAGATTCACTGTCTTAGAATAAAACATTGTCAAGGCATCTTCATTACCATTTTTTAGACTAGATTCACTGTCTTGGAATAAGACATTGTAAAGTCCACTTCAAAGACTAGAATGGTCCATCATGTCACGTAGCTAATTTAAATCATTTTTATAGACTAGATTCAATGTCTTAGAATAAGACATTGTAATGTCCACTTGAAAGACTAGAATGGTCCATCATGTTACGTAGCTAATTTAAATGATGTGGCAATGACACCTTAAACAAGGGAAAAGCGGACCAAGGGAGGCGGTACCAGTTTCTATGACACGGATTTTCATGGTAAACATGTCACAATCCGTCACATTACGAAAGGTCACCATATCAATTGACTACATTGATTGTGCATCATAAATCCTTATTCAATCATCTTGACCACATGTCCCTGGATTTTTTGTTAAAACACTAAGACCAAGTGAATAACGATGCAAATATCAAAGTTAGCAAGGAAAACAATCCCTCCTCCAATTCGGCCTACCTCAACAAAACTACACCAACAACAGCATTGTCCGCAGTTTGACATTCCACTACTTTGATGTCATATTTTGCTCCTAAAATATACTTTCCATCCATCTACTAACATATACCAACTTTAAATATATGGCTCTCATGATAACATCCTGTATTGAATAAATATGTCGATGGAGATTGAAAGCAATTTGTGAAGTCATGCCTGGTAGGCTCGTTTTGGATTTTTTTAAGAAATATCATTACAAATACAAACAAACTGCTGGTACCATCGAAACTGCTGCCACTTGTTTGATATTTATTATATAAAGGGAAACTTCACGCAGAAACCTTTGTCATATTTCATGAATTATACGGATGGTAAACGGTGAAACATCCTAATAGAATATCTGCACTAAGGTGTTACCTAAAACCTTACAGGTATCATAGATGAGATGTTTGATGTGGAAAGTTTACTAACAGCAATTAAGTTTTGGTGTAACCACACTTTCTGAATTTGAAATTTCCACTTCAGAAAACTTGATCCATTTATTAATTTTAATTTTATATTTGAAATGTCACACATATTTTATTTATTTATTTTGTTTGAATTTTGTAATTTCTCAGTGAACATCAATTTTATAATTACACATCCTACCCATACTCTTACGACCGACTCTGTATAATGATATTCTTAATAAACATCATTTAACAAAAGTATAGTATATATATCTCGAAATACCAAAAGCAGTTTAGTTTCTTATTTAAAATTCTGCCAATGAAATAGACAGTTAGGTCACCTCCATACAGTTTCTCTTGGATATCCGAGCCACCTGGACTAAGTTCAGTGGAGTATGATTGAAGAGAGAATTGTTATAGAAGTGTCTCCTGTCCATGGTTATATTCAAATTATGAACGAATCGGATTCGCCAGGATTGATTCCCGTATCAAATTATCAACGAATCGCCAGGATTGGTTGAGTCCATGGATGCTCTACACCCACGGCCTAATACCAAGGACGCCAACCACTCGACACCATTGGACCATATATGAGATAATTCAGCATGTTGCCCATGTTTGTGATGTAACAGAATTGGTTATAGGGCACAAACAACCTGTATGGCTTCTTTTGTACGCTTTCTTTTTTATTTGCAGTTAAATGAAGGGGACATACACAAAGATTTACTAATACAGTATAACAGTGCACAGTGAATTCGAATCTGCGAGATGCATATTGGAGTAAAATGGATTACGTATTATATATTCAAAATTTATCTACACAATTTAGAGTTCCAGGTGAAAGAAAAATGGGTTTCTAAATATAACCTTGCAAATTGGAGATGCTCAGAAGGTGTTTAAATGGATTTATTGTGTATTGGAATTAGATCATATATATTAAATTTAAAAACAGTAATTGTCAAAGTCGTTAATATTTATTTTAGGAAGAATTGCGATAGATAATTTTTTTTTTTTTAACTTATAAAAGTTGATGTTCTATTGAAAAACGGCGCATACGAGGGTAGACATGACTTGTACCACTTATTGTAATTGAGTTTTATTGCGATAGACTAGCTGCAACATGCTAGATAAGCTGTCTGCGTCACATCTTTGGGACTTTTGAACTTTTTACGGGACATACTTTTACCTCGAAAGTCACTTTAGTTTTAGTGGCTTTTATAAGAATTACCTTTGTTACCAACTTGCTTTTCCACATAACAACTTTTATTTCCACATAATAAAAAGATTATTTATAGTCTTAAGATTTATAACTTGTGCCTATGCAGCTTATCTTGTTATTATCTTATTTTGTGCCTGGCCTTAAATGGTTATTGAAACAAAGATCTATCTTTTTCTAGTGTATGCAGAAACATTTCGGGTACTAATTTACAACGACAAGGTTCAACTTGTGCGTATTGTAAACACTGCATTGAATCAAGAACTCTCTTTCAGCATCGCCAATTACAAGCTAACGTTTGTGGTCGTGGATGATTTGAAACGAAACCCTTCAGAACCAAGTTTGTGATGTTAGGTCCTTGTTGGAATCCCTCTTTGGAACTAATGCGAGATAATAACCATACATCTTAACTAAAAAGAGATTTAATTAATTTTTAACATATAAAACACTGAGAGATTCTTACCCCAATCAAGCATTGGGATTTGATCCCATGAACCATATATCATAGAGGTAAGCATTATCCTGCTGCCACCGTTACGTTTGTGAAATGTTAAAACTGATCAGGCTTGCCTGAAGATGGAACATTTGCCTTGTTAGCCAAAACCAAGCCGACTAAACTTGAGTTTAGGGCTCAGTCGATATTAAAATTTGATTTTCACTTTTTACGCCGACCACTTTTTCTTTTTACTTGTCGGGTGAAACTTGTCTATCTCCCGGCTAGACAAGTTTATAAATTTTAGTCGGTCTTTCCACTCGACTAAATTTACTTCGACTTACTTGTCGGTTCTACCGACTGATTTTACCTCGACCACTTGTCACATCTAAGTCGGCTAACTTCGACCAAGTCGGCTGACCTCCTCTCTTTGACCAAGTCGACTAACTTGTTCGCTTCGAACAAGTTGATTGAATTCTTCTCTTCGACCAAGTCAGCTCACCTCAGTCGGCTAACTCAACTGACCACTCAAGTCGGTTCACTTTGGTCGAAATCTACAGAGTAAGTTTCTTAGTCTAAAGACTTAAGAAATTACAAATGTTTTTCACCTGTGAGTAAGATGAAGTAAAAATGGACACATTAACAAATCCAAATAACTTATAAAACATATGCCCAAATATGTAGGAAGACTTGAGTCTACCAATGTGCCGTAAAACCTAGAACTTTCACGCGGTGAGAAATTTATGGGTTCTTTGATCTTTCACTTAACAGTAATTGTAAAAGACATTTACAGAAGTAAATATGGAAATATGTGCGGCCAAATAATCATGCATTCAACCATAAAATATTTCATATATTTAACTATGCGGAAATAACAAAGTATTACAAACTTGTCGATTACAAACTTGTCGATCCAGACTTGTCGGTCTACAGAGCTTCAGCTCTTCGACTAAATCACAAACACAGAAGCTTGAGCTTCGACTTCTCTTTCTCACCATGAGTTCCTTTGTCTCTCTATTATGTCTCTTGACTCTCTGTCTCCAACCTAATTTACAATTTGCTTCTTCTATTTATAGGCAACCCGAAGATTGCTTCTGCATGGGTCGACTGACTCACCATTAAAGACTGTAATAACTATCTACCTAACAACTTAGCTTTAGAAATAAATTCGACTAGTTTACATTGCCAAATCATGGACACTTCCCTCTTGTCAGACTGTCAGACAAGATCTTGACTTGTGCAAACTCTGACAGAGTTGACTGAGAGTCAGGTACATATCTGCGAGCAATTACATTTTTCCAACACTCCCCCTTAATTATAAGCAAATGGGGATTTTTTAAAAACAAAATTTACAAAATGTTTCAGAGCTTAGACATGCTCTGTTTATGCCAAGGTTCACTGTGGAGAACTTGTCATTCCAAGATAACTACGCAGATACTGAAAAGTATCCTTTGCCAATGGCTTTCTGAAGATGTAGGAAAGTTGGTCTTCAGACCCGCAAAATTCCAAACAAATTTCTTTGTCGTTCACCAACTCTCTTATAAAGTGAAACCTTGTGTTGATGTGCTTGGTTCTCTTCTAAACCACATGATTATTTGATAATTCTATGGCTGAATTGTTGTCGCAGAAGATGGTTGTCGGTTCTTGATGGTTCTATGACAAGTCTTTTAAGACTCTCCTCATCCAGACAGCTTGACATGCAACACTTGTTGCTGCAACATACTCTGCTTCAGTTGAAGATAGAGTTACTATGGGTTGTTTCTTTGAAGCCCATGAAACAACACCTATACCAAAATGAAATGTGTACCCAGATGTGGTCTTTCTGTCATCTATGATGCCTCCATTATCACTGTCAGTGTAACCAATGAGTTTAAAATTTTCTAAGGTTGAATACATAATACCAAGGTCTTTTGTGCCACTTACATACCTCATAATTATTTTACCTGCTTGCCAATGTGAGTCTTTTGGTGACTCCATACACCATACATAATGTCTGGTCTTGTCGCTGTCAAATACATAAGGCTTCCAACAAGCCTTTTGAACAGCGTAGGATCTACAGTGGATCCTTCATCATCTTTGCTCAATTTTAAACTTGGTATTACTGGTGTTGAAGATGTCAAGTACAATTAGACATGTTAAATCTTTTTAAAAATTCACTTGCATACTTAGACTGTGATATAAAGATACCACTTTCAGACTGCTAAACTTTAATGCCCAGAAAAAACTTCATAAGCCCCAGATCAGTCATTTCAAATTCACTTTCCATGACTGTTTTAAAATCTGCTATGCCATAATCACCAGTAAATATTAAATCATCTACATACAGGTAGACAATTAACATCTTACCTTGCTCATCGACTTTGGTGTACAATGTCAGTTCACTTTCACTCCTGTGAAATCCATTTTCAGTGAGATAGGAATCAATCCGACTGTACCAAGCTCTAGGAGCTTGCTTCAAACCATATAATGCCTTTTTCAGCTTGTACACTTTATGCTCTTAACCTGGAAATTCATACCCTTGTGGTTGTTCCACATATACTTCCTCTTCTAAATAGCCATTTAAGAATGCTGACTTGACATCCATTTGATGAACATGCATTTGGTTTGAGCAACAATGGCCAAAATTGTTCTGACTGTATCCATGCGTGCAACAGGTGCAAATGTTTCATTGAAGTCGATGCCGAGTTGCTATGTGAACCCTCTTGCTACCATTCTTTCCTTGTGCTTTTGAACATTACCATCAGCATCGTGCTTTGTCTTGTAAATCCATTTGACACTGATTACATCTTTGTCTTTTGGTACATCAACCAGTTCCCATGTCTGGTTTTTCTCAATGCATTCTATTTCTTCATCCATGGCTTGTGCCCATACTTCTTCTTCAACAGCTTCTTCAAATGTTAGTGGATCATATATAGGTGCAAATAATGCAAAGAGAGAGAATGAATTAGGTGTACCAGCTTCATATATCTCTCGCAGAATTCTTGTCTTCACCGGTTCTATCGATGTCAACCTCGATTGAATGCTTGATGGAGTCTACTGTCCTCTTGGTGTACTTGTTAGTGTAGGTTGAGCTGCTACTTGTGTTGATGGTCCTTGTGTTGAACCATGTCTTGGTGTCATGGGAGTCGATGGTGCTCCGACCGGTTGACTTACATGTGGTATTTGAACCACTTCCTCTTCCATATCATCATTGTCGACGTTCGACACAATCTTAACATTTATGTCTACGGTTACATCCCATGATTCATTCTCGACAAATTGAAAATCCCGACTGATTATCACTTTCCTTGTGATGGCATCATACAGCTTGTATGCTTTTGTGTCTTCTGAATAGCCGACAAAAATACATTTTTGTCCCTTCTTGTCTAGCTTCCTTCTCAGCTCATCTGGAACATGAGCATATGCAACACAACCAAAAACTTTTAAATGGGAAACACTATGATTCATACCTATCCATGCTTTTTGGGGAACATTGTTCTTCACACTCTTTGTTGGACACCGGTTCATAATGTAAACGGCAGTTGCGACTGCTTCTCCCTAATACTCATTAGAAAATGCTTGGCTGCCAACATGCCGCATGCCATCTCCATGATGGTTCTGTTCTTTCTTTCGGCAATACTGTTTTGCTGAGGTGTATACCGTGCAGTGAATTGTTTCTGTATGCCATGGGTCTTGCAAAAATTCATAAATTCATTTGAAACATATTCACCTCCTTTGTCGGTCCTTAAGATCTTGATGAGATGTCCACTCTGGTTCTCTACGAGTGCCTTGAACTACTGAAAATAACTGAATGCATCATATTTATGTTTCAAGAACTATACCAATGTTTTTCTTGAGTACTCATCAATAAAGGTTAGAAAATACTTGCAGCCACCAATGGATGATGTCTGCATTGGACCACAGATGTCAGAGTGCACAATTTGAAGTGGTGTGCGTGCTCTATAGGACTTTTCGACTGGAAAAGTCTCTCTGTGTTGCTTGCCAAAAATGCAGCCTTCACAAACCTTCTTTGGTCTGTCGATCAATGGAAATCCCTTCACCATATTCTTTGTGTGTAGTAGCTTCAGCCCACCAAAATTTGAATGTCCAAATCTGAAATGCCACAACCAGGATTCATCTTGAACTTCTGTCTGAAATGCAGCTTGCAGATTAGCGCTGTGATTTTCTCTCTTGTCGAGGAGCTCGACTATTTCTTCACTTTTTGCCTTTAATGCAGTTCCTATCTTTGTCTTCCCTTTTATGTCGGTAACTATTCTCAATGGAAACAAGCGATTGCTTGTCATTGGCACTTTTGCTATCAGCTGGTCGCTTGGACACTTGTCTTTGATCACACAATGTTCATCTTCCATGTAGACTCTGTAGCCTTTTTGTAACAATTGTCCAATGGTAAACAAATTATGTTTTAGACCTTCGACATGATAGATATCAGGGATATACTTACTCTCCCCCTCTTTGGTTAGAATATCAACAGTGCCTTTTCCTAAGATAGTAACTTGGACATTGTTTCCAAGTGTAACATCAGTTTTAACTAAAGTGTCTAGACTGGAAAACAGATTCAAATTACCAGTCATGTGGTTGCTGCATCCTGAATCTAAGTACCATATGTCATGTGGACTTTCTTGAACAGCATTGCATTCAAGTGGAGATGTCGATGCCATTAACATTGCACTTGTCGAAGTGTTGGTGTTGGTCGACTGACTTGGGCTTTGCCTTCCTTGGTCATATTGCTTCTTCCTGCATTCATATGCATAATGACCAAACTTCTTACAGTAATGACATTGAATTTTTGATTTATCAAACCTCTGGCCACTTGGCTTACTTGGGTTTTAGTTATCTCCTCTGCCACCGACATTTGTAGGACTTCTGCCTCATCCTCCTCTTGAAGAACTTCTTCCTTTTCCTTTGAATTTGTTTCTCCCCCTTCCTCTACCACGGCTTATGGATGACTATGCTGCAAATGCACCTTCCAATGATGTCTTTGTTCTACTGAGTCTTTGTTCATGATTGATGAGTGAAGCTTGCAACTCATCAATGGTAAATGTCGTCATGTCTGTGTGTTCCTCTAAGGTCACAACCAAGTTTTCAAATCTTGGGGGAAGACTTCTAAGAATTTTTTCAACAACCCTTTGGTCTGCTATGGGTTCTCCATGAGATTTTAGTTGGTTTATCAACCCAACAACTCTGGTGTAGAATGTGTCTACATTCTCTGAATCTTTCATGGACAGAGATTCAAAATCTCTTCTCAGAATCTGCAACTTGGATGTCTTTACCTTATCCAAACCTTGATAGGCAGTCTCCAATGTATCACATGCTTCCTTAGCATTAGTTTTTGCTGCTATTCTTCGGAGTATGCTCTCATGCATAGCTTGATGTATGTAGAACAGAGATTTTCCATCTTTCTTCCTCTATTCTCTCAAGACATCTTTCTCAGCATGTGTGAGATTGTTATATGCTGTCATGTTTGTTGGTTCTGCATAACCATGCTGGACTATCTCTCAGACATCTTGACCTTTGAATAAATCCTTCATTGTTAAAGACCAATATTCATAATTATTTCCTGTAAATATTGGAGTTTGTAATGAACTAGAAGTGGAAGCCATTTTAGTTTTTAATTAACTTTCCTTAGAAAATTAATTTCCACCTTTTAAGACAAGATTCTTTCCTAAATCTTGGGCTGATATAAACCTTGCTCTGATATGAAACCAAGCTCTGATATGAAACTGGCTCTGATACCAGTTAGCCAAAACCAAGTAGACTAAACTTGAGTTTAGGGCTCAGTCGATATTAAAATTTGATTTTCACTTTTCATGCCGACCACTTTTTCTTTTTACTTGTCAGGTGAAACTTGTCTATCTCTCGACTAGACAAGTTTATAAATTTTAGTCGGTCTTTCCAATCGACTAAATTTAGTTCGACTTACTTGTCGGTTCTACCGACTGATTTTTCCTCGACCACTTGTCACATCTAAGTCAGCTGACTTCGACCAAGTCAGCTGACCTCTTCTCTTCAACCAAGTCGACTGACTTCTTCTCTTCAACCAAGTCGACTAACTTCTTCTCTTCGACCAAGTCGGCTGACTCAACCGACCACTCAAGTTGGTTCACTTTGGTCGAAATCTACAAAGTAATTTTCTTAGTCTAAGGACTTAAGAAATTACAAATGCTTTTCACCTGTGAGTAAGATGAAGTAAAAATGGACACATTAACAAATCCAAATAACTTATAAAACATATGCCCAAATATGTAGGAAGACTTGAGTTGACCAATGTGCCGTAAAACCTGGAACTTTCACGCGGTGAGAAATTTATGGGTTCTTTGATATTTCACTTAACAATAATTGTAAAAGACATTTATAGAAGTAAATCTGGAAATATGTGCGGCCAAATAATCATGCATTCAACCATAAACTATTTCATAGATTTAACTATGCGGAAATAACAAAGTATTACAAACTTGTCGGTTACAAACTGGTCAGTTCAGACTTGTCAGTCCAGACTAGTCGATCTACAGAGCTTTGGCTCTTCGATTAAATCACATAGACAAAAGCTTGAGCTTCGACTTCTCTTTCTCACCCTAAGTTCCTCTGTCTCTCTATTGTGTCTCTTGACTCTCTGTCTCCAACCTAATTTACAATTTGCTTCTTCTATTTATAGGCAACCTGAAGATTGCTTCTGCATGGGTCGACTGACTCACCATTAAAGATTGTAATAAATATCTACCTAACAACTTAGCTTCATAAATAAATTCGACTGGTTTACATTGCCGAATCGTGGACTCTTCCCTCTTGTCACACTGACAGACAAGATCTTGACTTGTACAAACTCTGACAGAGTCGGCTGAGAGCCAGGTACATACCTACAAGTAATTACATTTTTCGAACATGCCTTAGCCATCCGAAATCCATAGTAATATTTCATTAATTTTATGTTTTTAGTGGATATGAATGTTAGATTATCCATTTACAATCACCTAATAAAGTTATGAATAATTTAATTTTAATTAGATGAATGTTTGGAATTGATCCCATTATGTGTTGTTGTGAGTCTTCAACATCTACACTAAAAGATTAATTATCCAATCTAATTACATGTGTAACAGGAACTACAACACCACAAATTTTTCATCCAGAGAATTATTGCTATTTAGAAATGTTGGGAATTAAAAGATGCAACATGAAAGGGTTTTAGTTTCTCTTATTTAATTTTTACAGGTTTATATGTTACAAATATTTGTTATAATCAATCTGAAATGAGATAATATATATATAAACTTGTAGAAGATATATTATTATACAAAAATAGATTACATGCCAAGTGTATCATGGCAAGATATCAAAACATGACTTGTCATGGACATGCTCTTAGTGAGGTAAATCAAGTCATCCCGAACAAACCTAAATCAGAGTGTGGCTACAACAACATTTGACAAACAAACTAAGCAAACAAAAAAAACATTGAGATAACTCAAAAATCCTAGAACCTTACTACTTCCACACTACAACAAAGTGTGGCTACGACAACATTTGACAAACAAACTAAGAAAAAAAAAACATGGAGATAATTGAAAAATCCTGGGACCCTACTACTTTTGCAAGGGTTCTTAGAAAATGGATAAAGGCTTGTAGTAGTCTTAATCATCAACGGAGAGAGCAGGTTCCAAATCTAGAGGCGGTCCCACTGTAAAAGTAGGTGCCAACAAACTTTGTGACAGGTTGCTTGTGTGTATTCGTCTTCCAGCGTTTTGCTCGTTCAACTACGAGTTGGGCATAGCTTCTTCCGCACTCTATGTTGACATGGTATCCTTTTGTTGTTGCTCACGGATTTTCTGCTAGAGAGTCTCTTTAGGGGCGTCTTGCGGGTGCAAGCTTAGTGAAGATGAGGTAGTCAGCTGACCCGAGGAACTTTCAAAACATTCAAAATTGATGGAAGGAGAAGGGGAAAGAGCTCTCTTTCCCAAAGCAGCTAGGAAACAACATTTTTCATGTGCCGATAATGGGATAATATTTGCCTCAGTGGTGGCATCGCTTGATGGTGAGCCACTACATCCACTTCCGAGAAAAGAATCTCTAGAAACCAAATTCATGTAGATCCATCGTGCGAAGTGCCCGAGATGCTGAGCTGATCCCCGTCAGCCATTAATTTCGTGCGTTGGCGAAGTGAAAAATTAAAGTCTTGAACCTGTGTGAGGTGACACATGGGAAAATCCGAATACCCTCCATGCTTGATAGAGTGCACTGGAGGAGGGTTTCATTAATACTTGAGAGGTAGTGACAGCCATGGTGGATGGCATTCAATGTGTTGTCCTGCCTCGCACCAAGTTTCTCTTGGAAACACCACATCCGAGGGAATTCATAATAAGCTTATTACGTCAAAGGCGTATATATATTAGAATTTTTTGGCGGACTTCCATCTATGCCTTTTCATATATGGACGAGAATGAGACAAGTGTACTGTCTAGATTGATTATATGGGTCCCGTCCAAGATTAAAAGAAATTGAGACAAGTGTATTGTCCATATTGATTCTATGGGCATCCTCCAGAATTAATAATTAATAATTTCAAAAAAATAAAAAATAGCTTAATTAACATGTGGTAAGTACAGTGAGTGATAGTTGTAAGAATTAAAATTAATTTTCAACTATTCAATTATTAGATACAACTACGAGCTTAACTCGATAGATACAACTATTAGCTTAACTCCAATGATTCTATAGCTATTAGTTTAACTTCAACTCCAATCACAGTTATATTTAATAACTATTAGCTTAACTATTAGTTACAGCGATTAGCCTAATTCCAGCGAATTAAGCTTAGTCCAACCTGCATTTGGCATCTAGGAATCTAGTTAATGTGCATTCATGTAAGAGTCCAGCTTCTAATAAAATAGTTCAAACTCCTAATAAAATCCTCCAGACTCCTAATAAGCTCCTGATCTTGTAGTTGGGCATCTAGCTAATATACAATTCGTACTACATGTTTAGGTTTTCCATATAGATATAATTAGGTTTTCGGTTCTTTTTAAAGGAGGTTAGTCTAACTCATAATTAACAATTTCAGAAAATAAAAAATAGTTTAGTTAACTTCAAGTACAATTCGTGATAGTTGGAAAAAACAAACTTGAGCTTCAACTATTCGATTATTAGATACAACTATTCAATTATTATCTTAAATACATTGATGATACAACTATTAGCTTAACTTCAACTTCAATCACGACTTTTACTTGAATTGCAATTGTCAATATAATTATTAGCTTAAGTACATTGATGATACAACTATTAACTTAACCTCAATTTCAATCATGACTTCTACTTGAATTGCAATTGCCAATATTTTCACTTTTAAATTAACTTTTAGATGCAACTGCTAGCTTAACTCCAATGATGATACAACTATGAGCCTAACTTCAACTATGAGCTTAACAACCATAAATTAAGTGGTTGTTATATTAGCTTAATTATTAGATACAATTAATTGACACATTCTTTAGTAAAAAAAACATTATCAATATGCCAAATATATACCTCTCCGGGTATTTCAAACATATTAATCTTATTAATATGGTTGTTGCTAGTATATTTTGATTACACGTTAATATATTCATTATTAGCTTATTTGGATTAGAGGTTAAAATATATTTTATTTTTATATATTCATTTTGCTGATTTATTTAGGGGTTGTCTATTAGCGTGAAGATGGCTTTCAACGTAAACTTACCATGGGCAATTGAATGTGGACATTTTGTGCATGTTATTGTCATTTTTATAGACTTTATTCAATGTTTTATAGTTGTTAATGTGAAAAACAATAGGTAAACATGGCATTCAACTTGAACTTCTGAGCTGCAATTGAATATGGAGATATGTGCATGCGCATATCATTTTTATAGACAAGATTCACTGTCTTAGAATAAAACATTGTCAAGGCATCTTCATTACCATTTTTTTAAGACTAGATTCACTTTCTTAGAATAAGACATTGTAAAGTCCACTTCAAAGACTAGAACGGTTCACCATGTGATGTAGCTAATTTAAATCATGTGCCAATGACATCTTAAACAAGGGAAAAGGTGACCAAAGCAGGAGGTACCAGTGGAGTTGACTATCGAACCGACGATATGCACCGATCGGACGACCGACCGCGCGTGACCGGTCACATCCGACGCGGCCGGCCGTCCTATCGGTGCATATCGTCGGGCAAATAAGTTATACCGGTACCAATTTCTATAACACGGGTTTTCATGATAAACAAGTCACAATTCGTCACATTACGAAAGGACACCATATCAATTGACTACATCGATTGTGCATCATAAATCCTTATTCAATCATCTTGACCACATGTCCCTGGATTTTTTGTTAAAACACTAAGACCAAGTGAATAACGATGCAAATATCAAAGTTAGCAAGGAAAACAATCCCTCCTCCGATTCGGCCTACCTCAACAAAACTACACCAACAACAGCATTGTCCGCAGTTTGACATTCCACTACTTTGATGTCATATTTTGCTCTTAAAATATACTTTCCATGCATCTACTAACTTATACCAACTTGATGTCATATTTTGCTCTTAAAATATACTTTCCATCCATCTACTAACTTATAACAACTTTAAATATATTGCTCTCATGATAACATCCTGTATTGAATAAATATGTCGATGGAGATTGAAAGCAATTTGTGAAGTCACACCTGGTAGGCTCGTTTTGGATTTTTTTAAGAAATATCATTACAAAGACAAACAAACTGCTGGTACCATCGAAAGTGCTGCCACTTGTTTGATATTTATTATATAAAGGGGAACATCACGCAACCTTTCTCATATTTCATGAATTATAAGGATGGTAAACGGTGAAACATCCTAATAGAATATCTGCACCAAGGTGTTACCTAAAACCTTATAGGTATCATAGATGAGATGTTTGATGTGGAAAGTTTACTAACAGCAATTAAGTTTTGGTGTAACCACAATTTCTGAATTTGAAATTTCCACTTCAAAAAACTTGATCCATTTATTAATTTTAATTTTATATTTGAAATGTCACACATATTTTATTTATTTATTTTGTTTTAATTTTGTAATTTTTCACTGAACATCAATTTTATAATTACACATCCTACCCATACTCTTACGACTGACTATGTATAATGATATTCTTAATAAACATCATTTAACAAAAGTATAGTATATATATCTAGAAATACCAAAAGCAGTTTAGTTTCTTATTTAAAATTCTGCCAATAAGTCCCAAGGGTTAGCTCAATTGGTAAGACGTGCGCACTCTCTCTGTTCGGGGAGAGGTCACGGGTTCGAGCCTTGAGTCCTTTGGGGTTATGAGTCCTTTGGGGTTAGGCGTTCTGCTAGGGTGACCGGCGGTTTACCACCTCTACCATCCACTAATGTGGGGAAGTATTGCTGGGCTTCCCATGAATCTTTCCATCTGAAAAAAAAATTCTGCCAATGAAATAGAGAGTTCCGAGCCACCTGGACTAAGTTCAGTAGAGTATGATTGAACGGAGAATTGTTATAGAAGTGTCTCCTGTCCATGGTTATATTCAAATTATGAACGAATCGGATTCGCCAGGATTGTTTCCCGTATCAAATTATGAACGAATCGCCAGGATTGGTTGAGTCCATGGATGCTCTACACCCACGGCCTAATACCAAGGACGCCAACCACTCGACACCAATGGACCATATAGGAGATAATTCAGCATGTTGCCCATGTTTGTGATGTAACAGAATTGGTTATAGTTGCATCATCTACGGCACAAACAACCTGTATGGCTTCTTTTCTACGCTTTCTTTCTTATTTGCAGTTAAATGAAGGGGACATACACAAAGATTTAGTAATACAGTATAACAGTGCACAGTGAATTCGAATCTGCGAGATGCATATTGGAGTAAAATGGATTACGTATTATATATTCAAAATTTATCTACACAATTTAGAGTTCCAGGTGAAAGAAAAATGGGTTTCTAAAAATAACCTTGCAAATTGGTGATGCTCAGAAGGTCTCTAAATGGATTTATTGTGTATTGGGAATAGATGATATATATTAATTTTAAAAACAGTAATCGGCAAAGTCGTTAATATTTATTTTAGGAAGAATTGCGATAGATAAAAAAATTTAGACTTATAAGAGTTTGATGTTCTATGGAAAAACGGCGCCTACGACGGTAGACATGACTTACCACTTATTGTAATTGAGTTTTAATGCGATAGGCTAGCTGCAACATACTTGTGTGTGCGTCAGATCTTTTGGACTTTTTCCGGGACATACTTTTACCTCTATAGACTCACTTTAGTTTTAGTGGCCCTTTTATAAGAATTACCTTTGTTACCAACTTGCTTTTCCACATAACAACTTTTAGTTTAACTTTATAAAAAGATTATTTCTACTCTTAAGATTTATAATCTACAATTATGAAAAATACTTTTCATCTACCAGTGACTTTAGATAAACTTAAAGTGCTACACAACTATATTGTAACTCACTCAAATATCATGTAATCAAATATTAAAGAAAATTTGCCGCATAAATTTATGGATTTATTCATTTTGAGGACATACCGAAGAACTATAGTACCAAATACAAATTTGGAAATTTTCAAACATGTTTCAACTTTTACGGAGATTTCAACACTTTCACAAAACACACAAAAGCTGTTGGACGAATTAAAGTAACTGAGACGGGGGGGTGAATCAGTTATATACCAAAGTGCATCTTTTTAAAGAATATTTCAGATTTATTATGGACATATGTTTAAACCATTCAACATATAGCAGCAAATTAAATAACAGTCAACATTCAATCACATCAACGAACACAAGACACAATGCTTTCATGAGGAAACAGTAAATATTCTTCTTCTTAAGAATGAAAGGTAAGCTCCAACTCCTCTTTACATTCTTTTATTTTGCCTGAGCTTCAACCCAGACGAGGCTGCTACCTCTGGAAGCTCCAACTTCCAATTATACAAGTACCAACTTGTTTCTATTTTCTGGCAACAACCAGAAGGATGCTATAACAAC
>LPNX010870339.1:273625-287845 GCA_001517045.1 Pseudotsuga menziesii | reverse complement strand
TATATATATCTATGTATGTATGTATGTATATTCCATTCGATTCCCATTCTCTCTGTTCATTACAGAAACGGTTACGGACTCTTCATTTTCCATTTAATTGCAAATGAGAAACAGTTAAAAGGTCTCGAATGCCGATCTGTACAAAGCGATTCACATTCCACAAATACCATAGATTCTTAATGTCTTTAACTGAAAAACCCTTAAGTCCTTCAAATACTCAGCTTGCTTGACTCTTTGCATTCCACGAATAGTCATTCTCTGCTCTGCAAAGCCATGTCCCACCACTTCTTGCCAATGTTGTGCCACACTAGGGTTTTAAATGTTTAAATCAGAGGTTTATTTGCTTATCCTCCCGCCGTTGCGGAAATATAATCGGATTCAGTCTCGATATTCTTTTCCGATGCATTTTCCTTAGTCGGCTAAATATTTGGTTTCATGTCGGAACATTTTGTTCTTTCAATCTCTGCCATTGCGGCTCCATAATGGCTAACCATCCGACTCATAACATTTTCGACGTCGATAGACCTACCGCGGAGCCCATAGTCTTCTGTCTTCCGTCGTTGCGGCTGCATAATGTGCTAACCATCCGACTCATTAAGTTTCCGACGCCGATAGACCTACCGCGGAGCGCGTAGTCTTCCGTCTTCCGCCGTTGCGGCTGCATAATGTGCTAACCATCCAACTCAAAGTTTCTGACACCGATAGACCTACCGCGGAGCCCATGGTCTTTCCGTCTTCCACCATTGTGGCTCCCGAAAGCCTTTATACCTCCGCCGTTGCGGCTCCCGTTCCGCTCCGACTTTCGATGTTTCGAAGCTCTGGTGTTGCGGCTCCCGTTCCGCTTTTCGCTCCGACGTTGCGGCTGCAAATGAGACTATTCTTCCGCTCGCCGATATTTTTGTTTGCCGTGTTGTCGCTGATCCTTGTGTTGTGGGCTTCCGCCGTTGCGGATGAAGAAGCAACTACCCTTCCACAGTTGCAGATGAAAAATCACTATCTTTACGGCCGCTTTGTTTCAGATCCTTCCCATTCTGTGTAGTGTGATCAAATTATTCATTTAAAACTCTGTTTTATATATGTGAATCACTGTATAGATGTAACACTTGATCGTTTTCATCCTTATGTTTAATTTATTTGAATGTATAATAAAATCCTATGTTGTAGTGAACTGTGTAATCATCCTTTTCAATATGCGGGTATTCTGTGCAACATTTAGAGTTGTGACATTGTTCTCATCTGTGGTTGTAACATTAACATTTGCTTCATTACTATTGTGACTTCCTTTGATTCACCCTGCTGTGGCTTTGCCTGTGAGTGAAACATTCAAAGTTTGGCATATGGCAACATTCAGACTGTGTAGAAAAACTGGCTAACAAACTCCCCCTTTGACATGATGACAAACTTTGAAAGCTTTCTCCCCCTTTTGACATCCATGGCAAAGATAGAAAGAGAAATCCCCTTGTGAATATGTCTCCCCCTGTCACTGTGAGACAACTAACAACTGAAAAAATGAAACCAATCTGTACTGAATATGTTCAGAAAGCAAGAGAACACAGAAATAACCAAAATCTGGAACCATTTGACACCAGGAAATCAGAACCTGTAATGTGAATGAGAAAATATTCAGAGGGGACAAACCCCCAACTGAGCTCGAAGCATTTCGAACTGAGATTTGGGAAGAGGCTTAGTGAAAATATCAGCAATCTGGTCTTTTGTTCCAACATATTCAAGCTTAATAACTTTGGACCACACCTGCTCTCTCAGAAAATGATATTTGATGGGTATGTGTTTAGCCTTTGAATGCATCACTGGGTTCTTTGAAATGCTTATTGCACTTGTATTATCACAGAAAATGGGAATGGGATCATCATTCTGTATGTGCATATCCTTCAACATCTGCTTCATCCAAAGAATCTGGGTGCAACATCCTGCTGCTGCTATATACTCTGCTCCAGCTGTAGATAATGAAACAGATGATTGTTTCTTACTGGACCAGCTTACCAAACAACCTCCAAGAAAGAAGGAAGCACCACTGGTACTTTTCCTGTCATCAACACATCTAGCCCACTCAGCATCAGTAAATGCATATAAGTCCAGAGAGTTATCTTTTGGATACCATAAACCATGATTTGCTGTTCCTTTTAAGTATCTGAAAATCCTCTTTACAGCCAATAAGTGACCATTCTTAGGTGAAGCCTGAAATCTTCCAACCTGACAAACAACATGCATAATGTCTGGCCTAGTTGCTGTAGCATAGAGTAGACTGCCAATCATGGATCTGTACATAGTCTGGTCGACATCTCCAGAGTTATCATCTTTACTGAGTTTACATCCAGTGACCATAGGTGTACCAACTGGCTTACAGTCCTCCATTTTGAATTTCTTTAACATTTCATTAATGTATTTAGTTTGAGAGATAGAGATACCTCTGTCACATTGATTGATTTGTAATCCAAGAAAGAATTTCATTTCTCCTAGCATAGACATTTCGAATTCCTGCTGCATTCTTTCAGCAAACTTTGTGCTCAGTCTATCATCGTCACTCCCAAAAATTATGTCATCACCATAAACTTCTATAATAATAAGGCTGTTTTTCTCTTCTTTAATGTACAAGTTACTATCTGTGTGACCTTTCTTGAATCCTTGCTGCATTAAGTAGTTATCTAGTCTGGAGTACCATGCCCTAGGTGCTTTCTTTAATCCATATAACGCTTTCCTCAATCTGTAAACAAACTGTGATGCATCCTGTACATGAAATCCTTCTGGCTGCTCCATGTAGACTTCCTCTTCCAGATCACCATTCAAAAAAGCTGACTTCACATCCATTTGGTAGACTTTAATTTGTTTGGAGCTAGCATATGCTAAGATCAACCTTATTGCTTCCATTCTAGCAACAGGGGCAAATGTTTCACTGTAATCAACCCCTTCTACCTGTGCATAACCTTTGCAGACTAGTCTTGCTTTATTTCTAGTTACTTTTCCTGTATCATCCAGTTTATTCCTGAAAACCCACTTAGCTCCTATTACATTTTTGTTTGCAGGTCTAGGAACTAGTTCCCAGGTATGATTCTTTTCGATTTGACTAAGCTCTTCCTTCATAGCATTTACCCAATGTTCATCTTTGATAGCATCATTCACGTTTTTTGGTTCAGTCAAAGAGAGAAGTGATACCTGCTTTTCAAGGATGGGTTGTTGTTTTTTACTTCTTGTCTCGACACCTGAGTTTATATCCCCAAAAATCAATTCTTCAGGGTGATTTTTCTGTATTCGACTACTTGGAGATTTTGTTGAAATTGTATTTTTTGAAGGACTGAAGCATTGTTCATCATCACATGTAGATTTGTTACTGTCATCAGCCTTAACCTCTTCTATTGCATCATCTTCATCATCTGACCTGTGCTTGTCAAATATATCATGAGTCTCAAACTCCTTTTGCTTAGTCTTTGATTTTAAGAATGCAGATTCATCAAATGTTACATCTATTGCTTCAACGATCTTTCTTAGTCTGAAATTATAACATTTATATGCTTTTCTAGAACAGGAGTAGCCAACTAATACTCCATCATCAGTTCTAGAGTCTAATTTTCCCAAATGTGGATCTACTCGTTTGATATAACACTTACAGCCAAAAATCTTGAAATGTTTAACGCTGGCTGGTCTTCCTTTCCACATTTGATATGGTGTGACAGACTGGTTATTTCTTAGCAGAAATCGATTCAGTATGTGAACTGCTGTGTGAATATCTTGAGGCCAAAGCACATTACTCAACTTTGCTTCATGGAGCATGGTTCTAGCCATCTCTACTACTGTTCTGTTTTTCCTTTCTACTACCCCATTCTGCTGAGGTGTTTCAGTCACAGAGAAGTGTCTCTTTATCCCGTTCACATCACAAAATTTATTCAATTCATTTGACACGTACTCTCCTCCATTATCAGATCTCGGGCACTTTATTTTCTTGTCACATTCATTTTCAACAAATTCTTTAAACGTTTGAAAGCTGTCAAAAGATTGAATTTCTTTTTCAATCAGTAAAGCCAATTCATTCTAGTGTAATCATCCACAAACAATAAGAAATATTTTTCTCCTTTCATCCCTTTTGTTCTCATGGGCCCACAAATATCAATATGCACTATCTCAAGCTGTTTAGTTGTGGAGTATTCTTTTGTTTTAAATCTGACTCTTGTTTGTTTCCTATGTTGGCATTGCTTGCACACTGAACCTGAGAGATTCTTTAAAGATGGTAAATCTCTTACAGCTTCATTCTTACTCATATTGATCAGATTATCAAAATTGATGTGACCTAGTCTCTTGTGCCACAACCAGCTTTCATTCTCATTACTAAGATAGCATTCATTCTTTTTCTCATCTAGAATATAGACATTGCTTGCACTTCTTGTGGTTGTACCTATTAGTTTATCTGTTTTCACATCTCTGATTTGACATCCATTTGAATCAAATATCATGTAGCGTCCCTTATCACATGTTTGACTAACACTCAGCAAGTTGTGTTCCATGTCTTCTATCAACATGACATTTTCAGCCAAGTTTTTCTTACTGTTTAAACATACAGTCCCTCTTCCAATTATTCTAACTATCTGATCATTTCCAAATGTGACAGATCCCTCTTTTCCTTTGTCTAGTTTGATAAACAAATGTTTACTTCCTGTCATATGTTTGGAGCATCCACTGTCTATTATCCATTTGATTTTATGTTCATCTTGCAGTGCTACGTTACAATTTCCACCCTTCAGATTTTCAGTCTTCCTTTTCCAGATTTGAGTTTGTTGATGAGTACAGATGAGTTTACTAACTTTCTGAAAGTTGGTAGGGCAATTTCTTGAAATATGACCAAAATTTTGACACTTATTACATTCTGTTTCATGGTTTAAAATATCAAATTTGTTATGAGTATTGCTATTTCTGTTTTGACTTGTCACATCCAATCTTTTTCCATATCCATGTCTAGAGTTCTCATAACCATTATGTTCATATATTTTTCTTGAAAATTTAGTACAAAACGCAGCCTTGTGTCCATAATTGTAACAAAAGAAACAATAGCCATTAAACTTATTCTGATACCCGTCATGTGTTCTTTTCTAAACAATTGGTCTTGATTTTTCTTCCTGTTTCTCAACCACTGAATTCTTATCAGCTCCTTTCTCATTCTTCTTTTCTGCACCTGTTTCTTTCAAACTTGAACTAGAACCATCATTGATCACTACTGCCTTATAACCAAGTCCAGATTTATCATTTACAGATCTCTGACTTTCTATTATCTGATTTAGAATTGATGAACTATGATTCATGTTGCTTTCCTGTACCTTCTTCCTTAATAAGACAACTTCTGATTTCAGGTTTTCAATCTCTTTATCCTTTACCATAATTAATTTGTTTAGAGATTCTTCGATGATTCTAGCTTCTTGGAGTTTTAGTTTTAATTCAATCATCATTGCTTCAGTGCTTTCAAATGAATCATTTGACTTTTTCAACTCATCCTCAAGTTCTTTAACATTTCTCTTAAGATGTCTACATTCTTTTCTTTCTCTTCTTAAATCACATGGAGCACTTACCAATTCTGCTTCCAAGTCCACTTCACCATCTTCTTCCTCTTCTGACTGGTCTTTCTGATTTTCCAAAGCCATAAAGGGATTCTCATCTGACTGATCATCACTTTCATCGGAATCAGATATATCACTTTCTTCTTTAGTAAATAAACTCTTCTTCTTGAAAGTACGTCTATTGAAAGACTTCTTGTATTTATTTTTGTATTGCTTTGGATTTTTACTACTTTCTTCCTCATTGTCAGAGTTCTTACTATATGGACATTTGGAAGCAAAGTGGCCTATTCTACCACATCCAAAACATTTCAAAGGAAGCTTACCTTTGTACCTACCTGTACCCTTTCTTAAGCTCTTGACAAAATTTGCTTCTTCTTCATCTTCTTCTGATTTTTCAGAATGGTTCACTTCTTCTTCTTTCTTCTTCTTCTCCTTCTTTGCTGCTTTGAATGCTGCTTCTTTCCTGGAAGAAGTCTCACCAGAAATTCTCATTTCATATGCAGTCAGTATTCCACTAAGTGTATCCATATCTAAGGTATCTAAATCTGCTCTTTCTTCTAATGCATAAACCTTAGGATTAAATCTAGCAAGAAGAGATCTAAGAACCTTTTGTACAAGAACTTCATCTGTAATATTTTGTCCTAGCCCTCTCATGGTATTGGCAACTTCATCTATTCGAAGGAAATAAATGGCTATATCTTCAGATTCTTCCATTTTCAAACTTTCAAATTGAGATCTATATGTTTGTAATTTGGCATTTTTAACTTTATCATCCCCTTCATAGACTGTTTTCAGTTTGTCCCAAATTTCTTTTGCTGAGGAACAGTTCATTACTTTAACAAATTCTGAAGTTGCTAGGCCTCCTAGAATACCATACATAGCCTTTGAATTACTCTCATAGAGTCTTCTACTTATAGGATCTATTGGAATAGTTGTTGGAACATTATATGTATTTAAACAAGCTTGCCATACATCAACTCCTTGAGACTGTAGAAACAGTTTCATTCTTATACTCCAAAAGGCATAATTATGTCCATTAAATAGAGGCAGTCCATGTTTGGTAAATTCTGATTTCTTGTCCATTGATTAGGATCTAGATTCCAGTGGTTAAACTGGTTTGAAGCAACTTGGCTCTGATACCAATTGTTGGACAAATTAAAGTAACTGAGAAGGGGGGGTGAATAAGTTATATACCAAAGTGCATATTTTTAAAGGATGTTTCAGATTTATTATGGACATATGTTTAAACCATTCAACATATAGCAGCAAATTAAATAACAGTCAACATTCAATCGCATCAACAAACACAAGACACAATGTTTTCATGAGGAAACAGTAAATACTCTTCTTCTTAAGAATGAAAGGTAAGCTCCAACTCCTCTTTACATTCTTTTATTTTTCCTGAGCTTCAACCCAGACGAGGTTGCTACCTCTAGAAGCTCCAACTTCCAATTATACAAGCACCAACTTGTTTCTATTTTCTGGCAACAACCAGAAGGATGCTACAACACCCCAGAGAACTCTTTTGAATTACAGAATGAATCAAACCCTTACAACCCCTTACTGTCTATGACGAGGCTTTATAAATCAGCATTTACATTACGATTCTGAATTAGACAGTATTGCAGATATTCACAACAGATGTTATAATTCTATCTCTGTACATTTTTCTCCATTTATCATCAAGACTAAGCACATAAAGAACTCACCGAGACTGTCACTGTATCATTCTTATATTCTTTCTCATCTGGACTCTTCATACTCTGCAACTATCATCGTATCCAGCTCTTCGATCCTTTTCTGCAATGTGCTCAATCTCTTATATTCGAAATTACCTTACTGAACAGCACACTTTTTTTTCTTCTTCTACTTGCTACAATATATATATATATATATATATATATATATATATATATATTCCAGTCGATTCCCATTCTCTCCATTCATTACAGAAACAGTTACAGACTCTTCATTTTCCATCTAATTGCAAATGAGAAATAGTTAAAAGGTCTTGAATGCTGATCTGTACAAAACGATTCACATTCCATGAATACCATAGATTCTCAAAGTCTTTAACTGAAAAACCCTTAAATCCTTCAAATACTCAGCTTGCCTGACTCTCTGCATTCCACGAATAGTCATTCTCTGCTTTGCAAGGCCATGTCCCGCCACTTCTTGCCAATGCCATGCCACACTGGGGTTTTAAATGTTTAAATCGGAGGTTTATTTGCTTATCCTCCCGCTGTTGCGGAAAGATAATCGGCTTCAGTCTCGATATTCTTTTTCGATGCATTTTCCTTAGTCGGCTGAATATTTGGTTTCATGTTGGAACATTTTGTTCTTTCAATCTCCGTCGTTGCGGCTCCATAATGGCTAACCATCCGACTCATAACATTTTCGACACCGATAGACCTATCGCGGAGCCCGTAGTCTTCCATCTTCCACCGTTGCGGCTGCATAATGTGCTAACCATCCGACTCATAAAGTTTCCGACGCCGATAGACCTACCGCGGAGCCCGTAGTCTTTCGTCTTTCGCCGTTGCGGCTGCATAATGTGCTAACCATTCAACTCATAAATTTTCCGACGCTGATAGACCTACCACGGAGCCCGTGGTCTTTCCGTCTTCCACCGTTGCGGCTCCTGAAAGCCTTTATACCTTCGTCGTTGCGGCTCCCGTTCCGCTCCGACTTCCGATGTTTCGAAGCTCTGGTGTTGCGGCTCCCGTTCCGCTTTTCGCTCCGACGTTACGGCTGCAAATGAGACTATTCTTCCGCTCGCCGATATTTTTGTTTGCCGCGTTGTCGCTGATCCTTGTGTTGTGGGCTTCCGTCGTTGCGGATGAAGAAGCGACTACCCTTCCGCCGTTGCGGATGAAAAATCACTATCTTTCCGGCCGCTTTGTTTCAGATCCTGCCCATTCTGTGTAGTGTGATCAAATTATTCATTTAAAACTCTGTTTTATATATGTGAATCGTTGTATAGATGTAACACTTGATCGTTTTCATCCTTATGTTTCATTAATTTGAATGTATAATAAAATCCTCTGTTGTAGTGAACTGTGTAATCATCCTTTTCAATATGCGGGTATTCTGTGCAACATTTAGAGCTGTGAGATTGTTCTCATCTATGACTGTAACATTAACCTTTGCTTCATTACTATTGTGACTTCCTTTGATTCACCCTGCTGTGGCTTTGCCTGTGAGTGAAACATTCAAAGTTTGGCATATGGCAACATTCAGACTGTGTAGAAAAATTGGCTAACAAAATCTTGAGCTTTAAACTCTTTAGAGAGTTTTTTTCTTCTTTCCCTTTTTCTTAGCAGACTTACTTTGTTCTTCTCTTCTCTCCTTCTTATAAAAAAACTTTTATCCACTTACGTTAAAGACTGTAATAATTATCTAACTAGAAACTTAGCTTCAGAAATTTAATTGAACTAGTTTATATATAAGAGATGTGAACTATTCATCCTATGAGACTCTCACGCAGAAACTCACACTTACCATCTGACCGAAATGTTCTTACTTTTTTATTTTTTTACATGTAAACTTTTTTTATAAATATTTTTTTTTTCAAATTTATAAATAGCTCAAAAGATCAAATTTATTAAAAGTTAATATTCTTTTATTATAAGAAAAATAATATATAGTTCATAATTATATTGTATTGACTTCAATGTTGGATAACATAGATTCATTTGAATACTAACTTGGCTTAGTGTAGAGTATAAAATTTGCTTAAAATTAAAACTGTGGATCTTCGATCCTTGAGCCAGATCTTTGTAACACTGTAATGCTAAAGGAAAATATAAACGGTATCTAAGATACCTTTAGATAAGGGTTATGTTTATGAAATAATTTTTTTATAAGATTCTTTAGATCGGAGTTTGACCAGGAATCTATACAGTAATATCATATTTCTTCCATTCTTTTTCGTACAGATCTTTTAATCGATAAATTTAAAATACTAATTTTAATCTCGCAATAAAAGTTTATGTAATATATTTGGGTAGATACTCGTGGCTTAAATTGGATTCATTTGTCTACTTAAAAGAATATTTTTTTTCAGAGGAAAAAATACCAGTCTTTGCTATTCAGCTGAATCAAAAGACGTCATTTACATAACATATGATGACAGGTCCATCTCATGCACGTAATAATGACAAAAAACAGAGCATCAAAACTAGAAAAAAAGTCTGATCGTAGCAGACTTTCCTCATCATCCCTGAATAAATCAGGTCAGAAATACTGATAATCTGAAGTGAACTTTAAACAAGACATTTTAGAGCAAAATAGGCTGGCAGAGTGGACTCTAACAGAACAACAAGAGATACATCATCAACTGCTGAAATCATAAGCTAAATAATAAAGAATCAGCTACTACTAAAATAGATCAAGACTGCCTTGGTTAATAACCAAACCATCCAATGTTTCTGAAAAAGAAACAAATCCCATGTCCAAATGCAAAGCTTTTTTTGAGAGTTCATCTGCCAGCGTATTATGCTCACGAAATGTGTGTTTAAAGATCACCGGAGGGGCCGAATGAATCATAAATCTTATGTCGGAACACCAATGCATCAGAGCTGAAACATCAAGTGCTGAAATTCTGTTAAGCCAAGGAATAATTACCATGGAATCACCATAAATCAACTGCATAGGAATTCCCATCAATAAGCCGACTCTTAGAAGAGCCCAAATAGCCAATAATTACGCTCTGGTATTCATGCTTCTTCCACATCCCATAGAAAAATTGAAGAAGTGAGAGTCATTGATAAAAATCACAAATCCTACACCTCCAAAATTTTCCGCAACAGCCCCATCAAAATATCCATAAGGGAAGCTTTTTAAAGGAGCAAGACCAGGATTACAGGATTTATGAAAAATAATCGGCATAGGGTACGAATTAACTAATCCTTTAATCCTGGAAATCAGAGCTGAGAAGGATGGTTTCTTGTTTTCAAATAAGCAATGATTTCGAAGAAGCCAGGGTCCCCAGAGAATGAACAAAGGAAGATATCTGAAGGAAGCAGATCGCGCTGTAGAGGAGAACCATTGTTCCAAATAGGAATGGACAGAGTTAAAAACTGGGAAAGAGCACTTGAATTTATCCGCAAAATAATTGAAGATACTAGCAGAGAATGGACAGCAGAAAAATAAATGATGAATGTCTTCCAGATTATCTTCACATAGAACACATCTACTGGGCCCCAAGAATCCTCTGCTTTGTAATTGATCCCAGGTTAAAATCTTTCCTCTAAGAATCAACCAAATAAAGCATTTTAATTTCAGAGGAATATTCAAAGTCCATAAAATTTTCAGAACTGTATCATTAATCTCAAAACAAATATCAAAGAATATGCATTTATATCCTTGAGCAGTGATAAGAGGACCTGTATACTTGTTATGAGACCAAGAAATAGTATCAATTTGATTATTGAGACGAATGCGGCCATATTCCAATCCTCTAGTAAAGTTGTCCCATGCTTTTTTCCATTCACCCATGAGATCAAGATCTTCAGATGAGAACCAATAACCAGTGGCAAAATAAGTTTGATTACGGGCTTGGGCAAGGGAGCTAATACCAAAGTCTTCTAAGTAATCCCTTAAGTCTCTTGGCAGAACAAAGGAACATCCTATACCAATGAATGGATCTGCACCCAAACTAATAGACTCTTCATTCCCAACTTTCCAAATGATGCCTCTGCCAATCCAGTCTATGGTGGAGATGAAGCCCCTCCAAATAATTGAGGCATTCCTAGTATTGAAGTTCTTATCCTTGAACCATATATGGAGAGGTTTATTTTTCAGATATTTAACAGCAATGAGAAGATTCCAGATTCCCTTGCTATTGATAGCCAACCAAAAGCTTTTCATCCTCAAGGAAAGACTAAAGCTAGGAAGATGTTTAATTCCCCAGCCACCATGAGAAGTGGGGCGAGCCAAAAGATGCCAATCCACAAGGTGGAATTTTTTAGTCTTTGATGAAGAGCCCCACAGAAATGAAAAGATCATCTTTCTGAGCTTATCTAAAATAGAGGATGGAATCGGAACCAAAGCCACCCAATAAACTGGCATGCTTGATAATACTGAACGAATGAGGACAAGTCTGCCTCCCAAATACAGGAATCTATTTGTCCAATGAGAAATTTTCTTTTCAAATTTTGAAACCAACCAGAGCCAATCCTTTATCGAATAGCCTGAAGGCTTAAGAAAGTAGCCAAGATAGCCAAACCATTTTCGAATATCATCCACTCTGAAAGGGAGAATATCTGTAATTCTATGGAGAGTGTCCATACTCAGATCATTATGGAGAAAACTTGATTTGTTCACATTAATTCTCATACCTGAAGCCTCACAGAAAATATCAAGTATGGTTTTGAAGGCTTACCATTCTTCAAATGTACCCAGGCCAAATAAGATCACATCATCTGCAAAAAGTAAATGAGTGAGAGAAAGCTGATAAGAAATTTTGATACCTTTAATCTTCCCATTTCGATTTGCATCCTCAATCAACAGACTAAGCCCTTCTATGACCAGGATGAACAAGAGGGGTGATAGAGGGCACCCCTGCCTGATTCCCCGAGAGACAAAAAAAAGGGAGATGGAGAGCCATTAACAAGCACAACAAAGTTGGCTGGAGAAATGCATCCCATAATCCAGTTTACCCCGACAAGGGGAATCCCAATTTGAATGAGAAGGAGACGGATGAAAGTCCAATTAACTCTGTCAAAAGCTTTAGATAAATCCATTTTAAGAATAAGAGCACACCTTTTTCTGGAGTTGAAAGTATGAAGAACCTCTTGAGAAATGGCTATGGGTTCAAGGATTTGGCGATTTTTTAAGAAACCAAATTGTTGAGGAGAAATAGCTTCATCAAGGAAGGGTTTAAGCCTCATAGCCGCAACTTTAGAAATGAGCTTGTAACAGAGGTTGCAAAGGGAAATGGGGCGAAAGTCTACAAAGGAGACATGGAAATCAACCTTCGGAATGAGAGCCAGGAAAGTAGAGTTGAGAGCATGAGACACTCTGCCTGAGATTCTGGAAGTTTCCACCACATCAACAAGAAGAGGACCCATAAGATAAAAAAAAGTCAAATAAAACTCAACCGGCCATCCATCCGGGCCAGGTGCCTTATCTTTTTTAAAGAGCTTTAAGGCCTTTTCAACTTCCAAGAGAGTGACAGGTCTAGTAAAGGCTATACTCTTCTCTGAACTGATAAAAGATGGAAAGAGATGGATAACCTTGAGTTGAGCTGCCAGATTAGTCAAATGATCATCTTCAAACAAGGTCTTAAAATGACGAACACCAAGGTCTTTAAGACTTTTATCATCTGAAACCCAATTGCCCAAATCATCTTGAAGACTCCAAATTACATTATGATTTTTGCGGGCTGAAGCCAGAGCATGAAAAAATTTAGTATTAGCATCCCCTTTTTGAGCCCAGGTAATTCTGCTTTGAAGTCTGGCAGAATTAATTTCATGATCAATCATCTTTTGAAGATCATTTTAAAGAGAATTCAATTTTAGTTGTTGTTCTTGATTTAAAATTGCTGAATGAGAGGAGAGGAGAATAGAGCTTATTTCCTTTTCCAAAGCAACAGAATTGTCTTTCATTTTTAAAGATTCCACTTTAGTCCAAGACTTGACCTTCTCCTTTAAAGTTCTAAGTCTATTATGGAGATCCTGCATAGCATCCAAAGAGGGGTTTGATAGAATACAGGGCCATTCAGAACGAACCATATGAATAAAATCTTTGTTATCTAACCAAGAATGGTTAAACTTAAAGGGATAGGCACAATGACTATGTTGATCAGTCCATTCAAGAATCACAGGGAAATGATCAGAAATCCCACATCTGTGAGCCCAAACACGATACCTTTGAAGCGAGCTGACGAGCTGATCTGATATTAAAAATCTATCCAATCTTTTTGAAATACCATCTTCCCCGATCCTTCCATTCCTCCAGGTAGGACCAGCACAGGGAGAAGCCACATCCACTAAATGATGGTCAGAGAATAGTTTAGAGAAAAAAGGACCCAAAGGATCAGGATGCGCTTTGGATCCCTAGATCTCGGAGGCATTCAGAGTCAGATTAAGATCTCCAGCTAAGATAAGATTTGGAAGAGAGAGAAGACCACCCGAAGCCACAGCATTCCATAAGGAGTCCCGATTGAGGTAAGGACCATAGTAGTTTAAAATTGAGAGATTGAGGGAAGATCCCCGGATCGAAGCATTTAGCAGAATACCAGCAGCAGTATGAAAGGCTTTGCACTTAATAATTTTTGGATTCCAGCCAGAAAGAATGCCTCCAGAAAGACCATTAGAGCTAAGGGCACAAAACTCCCAGCCCGGACAAAGTTTAGAAAAGGCAAATAAAGCAGGATAAGGACTAGTCATAGTTTCCTGAAATAGAACAACATCAGGAGAGAGAGGTAATAGCAAATGTCCGAGGCTTTTTTGCTTGGCCAGACCCCCCAAGCCACGAACATTGTAAACTAATTGCAAATAGAACTTTAAAATACAAAGTAAGAAGATTTCCGAAACAACAATGTATACACCGAATAAAGAGTAGCTTATAGCCACTTTGGTGCATATGAATACTAAATAATTTACTCCATTAGTTACAAGTGTAACAACTATAATGAGATCAATAACACTTAGAGTTT
>LPNX010870339.1:255428-273393 GCA_001517045.1 Pseudotsuga menziesii | reverse complement strand
TATATAAACTTGTAAAAGATATATTAATACATTAACTTGTGGCAAGGCTTGTAGTAGTCTAAATCATCAACAAGAGAGCATGTTCCAAAACCATAGGCAATACCAATGTAAAAGGAGGTGCCAAAAACGTTTGTGAGGGGCTTCTTGTCTACGCTCGTCCCCAGCGTTTGGCTCGTTCAACTAAGAGTTTGGGAAAGATTCCTCTACACTCTGTGTTGACATGGTATCCTGCTGCTGTTGCTCAGGGATTTGCTGCTAGAGAGTCTCTTTAGGGGGTCCTACGGGTGCAAGCTTGGTGAAGACAAGGAAGTCGACTGACCCATGAAACTTTCAGAATTGATAGAAGGAGAAAGGGAAGGAGTTGTCTCTTTCCCAAAGCAGTTGGGAGAGGACGTTTTTCATGCACCAGTAATGGGATAATCTTTGCCTTTGATGGTGACCCACTGCATCCGCTTCCCAGTCATCCATGACCTTGCGAATGCTAAGAGGGATATGTGCACCATACCCCACTCAGATGGAGCGTCGCATTGTTGCACAACCATGTGCTCCCCTAGAGTTGCTTCCTCTACAAGGCATTGCACGAAGTCGTCGCGATATGGTTGGTGAGTGGTCTTTCTACTTCTTAACCTTGGCCTTCTTCCAAGCATGAGAGCTGGTAATCTACATTGGAATGGAGTATGCAACTAAAAATTAAAGGAAAAGCCTACGCATAAACCAAATCTATGCAGTTCCATCGTTTGAGGTGACTGGGATACTGGGCCGATTGTCGTCGACCACTAATGTCCTGCATTGGGAGGAGTGAACAATTAAAGTCTTGAACTTATGCGAGGTGATACTTAGTGTTGAATCATTAATGCCCTCCATGCTTTTGGGGGACGCTGCATTAATACCCGGGACGCGTTGACAGCCATCGTGGATGGCATTCAATGTGTTGTCTCCCTTCCCACCACGTTTCTCTTGGAAACACCCCATCCGAGGGAATTAATAATAAGTTTATATATTTTGATTACACGTTAATATATTCATTAGTAGCGTATTTTGATGAAAGGTTAAAATATATTTTATTTTTATATATTCATTTTTATGATTTATTTCGGGATGGTCTATCAGCTGGTGAAGATGGCTTTCAACTCGAACTTACCACGGGCAATTGAATGTGGACATTTTGTGCACGTTATTGGAATTTTTATAGACTTTATTCAATGTTTTATAGTTGTTAATGCGAAAATTAATAGGTGAACATGGCATTCAATTTGAACGTATGAGCTGCAATTGAATATGGAAATATGTGCATGCTCATATCATTTTTATAGACAAGATTCAGTGTGTTAAAATAAAACATTGTCAAGTAATCTTCATTAACATTTTTATAGACTAGATTCACTGTCTTAGAATAAGACATTGTAAAGTCCACTTCAAAGACTAGAATGGTACACCATCTCACGTAGCTAATTTAAATCATCTGCCAATGACACCTGAAACAAGGGAAAAGGCGACCACGGGAGGCGGTACCAGCTTCTATGACACCGGTTTTCATGGTAAACAAGTCACAATCCGTCACATTACGAAAGCACACCATATCAATTGACTACATTGATTGTGCAGCATAAATCCTTATTGCATCATCTTCACCACATCTCCCCGGAATTTTGATTAAAACACTAAGACCAAGTGGATAACGATGCAAATATAAAAGTTAGAAAAAATAATCCCTCCTCCGATTCGGCTGACCTAAAACAAAACTACACCAACAACAGCATTGTTAGCAGTTTGACATTCCACTACTTATGTCATATTTTGCTCATGAAATATACTTTCGATCCATCTACTAACTTATACCAACTTTAAATATATGCCTCTTATGATAACATCCTGTATTGAATAAATATGTTGATGGAGATTGGAAGCGATTAGTAAAGTAATACCTGGTAGGCTCATTTTGGAATTTTTAAGGAATATCATTACAAAGACAAACAACCTGAACCCATCCGAACTGCTCCTGTTTCATGTTTATGTTTCATATTTATAAAATATATATATAGAAAGGTTTTTCATATTTTATGAATGGTAAGAGCGTAAGAGCGGTAAACCTTGAGCCATGCTGGTAGAATACTTGTATGAAAAGACTCAAAACTGAAACTTATGACTTTTATCAATTGAGCTAACCCATAAAATTAAATAAATAAATATATTAGTTAGTCAAAAGAGACTATAAATAAATATATATTATGTATCTTCCAATGCTAAGGAAAGAATGGTGAAATGATTTAATTCTATATTCCTCCTTAAATACTATGGATGTATCATAATTTGTGAATCTTATTACCATGAAAAGATAATGAAATGAGAAGTCTATTCCCATAGCAATGTGGGCAAGATTCTAAGTGCCACCCCTCACCAATTGGTCATAATTTCTGAATTTTAAATTTTCACTTCAGATCCATTTATTAATTTTAATTTTATTATTTTATCACTATGCATAAATTTTATTTATTTGTCCCAGAGGCGAAAATGGTTCGTGAGAAAATCAATAGTGACAGAGCCTCGCGCAACCCCACCTGCGCACGATGATGAATATGGACACTATCGCATTCTAGAGGAAAGAGTAAGTTACGGGATCATCATCATTTTGCAGGTGATGATGTGTCAGGCGAGTTACGGGATCATCACTTATGAGCCTGTGCTTGTCCTTACTTAGTTTATTCGCCACCAGCTCTCCCCGTTGCTTTGACAAAATTCTAACAGAAAATTCAATGACGTAAGAGTAAGTTCATTACTTACGTTACATCAACCATTGCCCTAGGTCTTAATTGTGGATGCTTCAGACTATTTATTGTAGAGTATTTAATGTGATAGTAGGTAGGTTTACGACTCTTGAATCTTGAGCTACTCAAGATTCAACCATTATCAAGGTTACTGCAATGGTATAAAATACTCAAGATCCAATCAGGTTTACTGCAATTGCATTAAATACTTTGCCGCTCAATAAACAGCTTTTGCCAAAAAACCACAAAATTCACACATGACGGACATCAAAACAAAATCCATCAAAATAGAAATGGTTTTCCAGTTCCCATAGGAGAATTTCAAGGTGCAGTATGCCAACGTCTACCACATCCAGACTTTACTGTATGAGCCACTAGCTTTCATGCCAGTCAGGCCGAGGTAGAGAACTGAACAATCCACGGACTCTGAACCGAGCCTCGTTGTGGAGAGGGGACAAACATCTGGAGGCGAGCATAACAAGGCCGATTTTTCACATGACGGTGATCATCACAGCTGTCAAGGAATCATAAACACGCTAGGAGGTAAGGAGTTACTAAGGACATTTCACTTAATTGCATAGATCGAAATATCTTGTGTTCTGTACTAGAAATGAAAAAAATCATTAATCGGTTCAAACTGGGCCAATTGTGATCTCGCTCCGGAAGCGATATGTAGCATTTTGGTCGCCTGCACAATTAACATGAATATCAAATACTGGCCGGCACCACTAAAATGATTGGAGAAATAGTACAACGAACATGAATATCAAATACTGGGAGGCACCACTAAAATCATTCGAGAAATAGTACAACGAATAGAATTCTGACAGAATTTGCGAACGATGTGGAACTTTCATATATGCCCCTGGCATTTACTGGTTATTAACTTTTAGATTATGCTAGAACAGACCATTCATAATTGTATCAACTCTTAACACCTTTTTTACGACAGCTGTTTTGGGAAAGAGCCAAGCATAAGTGATTCTTATGTTCATATCTTTCCAATCTACCACATGAAGGTGAGGGTATACACATTACAAGAAAAATAGAATTACTATTAGTAAGTATTTATAATTATAAGTATTTCGGAAATCGTCAATATTTTTAAATAGGAATGGTTAAGAGCACGTGTTTCTTCGTAGAAGGTCATAGGTTCAAATCAAGAGTAGTGTATGTACACCTATGTAGACTTTAGCAGTTAAATCACTCACTGGTCATACATCAAATTTGTGTCTCCCTTGGCGGTGACCTTAAAAATAAATTATTATTGTTACTATTATTATTGTAAAAGTGGTGATAATGTGGGGATACACAAGTGTTGCTAAGCTTTGGGCAACAAAAGTGGTGTGTAAAACATTTGATTTTTGTGTTAAGTGAATATGTGGCATTTCATGGTTTATGGTGCAAACCACCAAAACCAATTTTAGTTGGATTGATATTTCATAGTGCAAAACATGAAAATCAATCCAACATAGAATGATACTTTCTGGTGCAAAGCTCCATAAAATAATAATTAGTGCCAAAATATATAAATCATATATATATATATATATGAGAAAACCTTGGTCAATATATGATATGAGAGGGAGCTCTACGGTTTTTCTCGACGATGTGACAAATAGGAAGACCCTCGGTGGCTGATCGGTAGCCCTTGATTGATCTGGGACAATCAAAAGGGTTTATCATTTTCAGATTTTCTGTTTTTTTCTATTTTTTCCTCTATGCCAGCATGGACGTCGGAGGAGAGGGAGATTTGTTGGATTTTACGAAGGACGCGTGGCAGGGTTTGTTGTTTTTTANTCTGTTTTTTTCTATTTTTTCCTCTATGCCAGCATGGACGTCGGAGGAGAGGGAGATTTGTTGGATTTTACGAAGGACGCGTGGCAGGGTTTGTTGTTTTTTCCCTCCCCATATTTCACTGCGGTAACTTCCCCTGCCACAGTTCACTCGTTGCTCGAACAAATTCCAGCGAGAGGCGAATTTGAAACTGCAACAACTACGGTTTCCAGGGGTTGTCACCTACATTTAGATTGAACGGCTCTTGGCGGCTTTCCCCTCACTCTTTTCCCCATCGTCTCACTCACAACACCATACCTCCAGCGAGTGGACACCATCGACATGCACAATGAAGCTTTCTCGGTTCCAATCCCAAACCGTACACCTCAGACTTAACAAGGGTTTTATAGAGAACTCGACCTGTTGGAAGCAGGATGGCCGAGAACCCTACCCACTTTTACAGAGCAAGTCTTTACTGGCATTTCAGACAGTGAGATTCACAACCCTGAAGGGTTCATAGCTTCCCTTTTACAGCCAAAATTTTTTAGCGGAACCCCGCTTGGTTTGGACTCAAATCACAGCAGAAGGGATTTCAAAGAGGGCACCTTAGAAGGAGATTTTGGGGTTGAGGGGTGGGATTCCTAGCAAGAAGAGGAAAAAAAGGTGCCTTAACCCTAGCGAAGGATCTCTGAACTTGGTCTGTGGGGTAAACTTATCAATTGAAGAAGCAGGGGAAATGGTGGAAGTCTCCCTTATAGGTAAAATTAGAGGACGAAACCCAACCCAGGATGAAATAAAAAACCCGGTCCGAAAAAATTGGATGGGGCCACTACAATATGAACCAGAAACCACTCCTCTAACTAAAGGGTGGTTTGGTTTTCACTTCAACTGCAAGGAAGATGTAGAATAAATCTCGATTAGGATCTGGAACTATGGCATGATTCCTATAATGCTAAAGAAATGGAACCGCTTATTCTATCCAGACAGTGAAAGACTGGATACTATCTCGGTATCTATGCATCTGTTGGGCCTTCCATGGGATTTTTGCAACCTAGCTTCGCTATAGGATCTGGGCAATTCATTAAGGGTTTTCATAGAGGCAGACCTCTCTTTCATGTAGACCAGCCGCAGAACGGTTGTAAGAATACTTGTTTCTTTGAACATCCAAACTGAACTCAGGGATCACATCAATCTGATCTAGGGTCCCAAAACTAGGTTCAACAACTCCTATATTACGAATAACTTCTGTTCAGATGCCATAGGTTCCATGAGACAGGGAATTTAGCAAAGAATTACACTTTAGGACCAGTCCCAACCCTCACTAGAAAGAGGTGGATCTCCAAGGAGGCCAAGGTTCTGGGCTCAGAAGGGCATGCAATAGGACTCGAAGAGGAAAGAAAAATCCATGTAGTTGATGCGACATGCTAGAATATGAACCCCGCATAGGAACAAATAGTAAACATCCATTTAAACATCTCCTCCACCATAGCGAGCACCACATATTTCTTCTGATATGTTTCCTTTTTCATCCTTAAATGAACATTTGAATGATACAACCTCCCCATACCCCTTTGAAAATGTCTCCCCTTACCCCTCCCCCTTTCTTACCTCCCCTCCCCCTCCAATGTTTCTCCATGCACCCCCCTCGGTGCTACCCCCTTCTTCTCCTCAGGAAGCCCTTCTGGACTCACCCTCCACCTCTTCCACAATTCCTTTCCACCTCAGAATGAGGGATATCCTCGCTCTGGCTACATTGACATCCCCTCTCTTCGAACATGGAACTAACCCTAGGGTGCATCCATGGAGGTGGGTTACAATTTTTGGCAAAGCAATTTCGGCAAAAAAAAAATGCACCCTCGATCGAGGTCTTGATATCTCGATTGAGGGTTTAACAAGTGCTCGATCGAGGATTTATTGAACTGTCAATCGAGCTAGCGATAAACCATCGATCGAGGTATTGATAACTCGATCAAGGGTTTACTGCTAGCTTGATCGAGGGTTTATTTAACCCTCGATCGAGCTCTAGACCTTGATCAAGCTTTCGACCTCGATCGAGGTTCCTGTTTAAAAAATTTATAAAAAAGGCCGTAGGCAGCCATGACCATTTTACCATTTTTTGCACAGAAGGCCCTCGATCGAGCTAGGAGAGACCTCGACTGAGATGTTGCGTCCCCAGAGTCCTCCACAGAGCTATTGTGAAAACCACACCCACCCCTACCTTCCACCACGATGTCAAAGCAGAGAGGTAACACTCAAACCTTGATTTTGAAATTTAAATGAAATTTTACCTTTTTTTTAAGTTTTAAAATGTTAGGTTAAAATTGAAAAAATTCATTGATATAGATGTTTTTAGGTTAGTTTTTATGTCTAATATGTTTGCAATGTGTGTTGGCGGGAAGAAATTCTGCCCGATTTTTATAAAATTGTAATTGAAATTTGTTATTTATTTAAAATTGTAATTTTTTATTTTATATATATTTTCTCAATCGGTAACGTTTATGCTACCAGTTTAATTTGTAAATGTGTGTCTTGTAAGTAGAAATGCTGCTCGGATTTTTTTCAATCCTCCGAGAATATATGGAGGATTGAAAAATTCGAATTTTTTAAATTTAAAATTAAAATTTATAGTTTGTATAAATATTTCTATCAACTAGTAGCGTTTATGTTGCCGATTTAATCTTGAAATGTGTGCTGAGCAAACAGAAATGCTGCCCATTTTTTTTCAATTCTCCAAGAATACATAGAGTATTGGAAAAAATCCAAACCACCGTAGGAATTTATCCAAACAACCCATATATTTTACTTTATATATATATATATATATATATATATATATATATATATATATATATACCAAAGGGGGACATTAACCACCACCATCATCATCAACTATTAACTATTTAATTATAATAAATTAAAATTAAAATTAAAATATTATATTAATTCATATTTATATTTCTTATAAATATTTTTTCCATAATAAAATATGATATGTATGGTTTCACTTATTAGTTGACATATTTTGATTTTAGTTTATTGAAAAGTGTACTTATGTATTTTAGTTTTTTTCGAAGCTCGAACAAAAGTATGATGAAAATGTGGATCTTCTTGTTTTTGTTTTTTTAAGGAAAAAAATATTAATAAATAAGTGTGTAAATTTAAAAAAAATCAAATGAAAAAATTAATAGAAATTCATGATTTTTTTTTTTAAGAATATCAAATTAAAAAATTAATAGAAATCCATAATTCAAGATAAAATTATATTTTTGATATTTTTTAGAAAAAATATATAGATTTATATTCAACATTTTGAAAATTATAAACTATAAATTTAGAATATTTTAAAATAATAGTAAAATATATTAGTAATAAAATATATAACTTTATACATTAAATTATGGAAAATTGGAATTGTAATTTATGGTATGTTAGAGTATTTAGCAATCATAGTTGTACCTAGACAATTTTTTTGGGAATAATTCCTTCATATTCATGTTGGTCAAAGTTCAAACCAGTAAGTGTTCATTTGTTAGTTAGATTTCCTATCAATCATAGTTTTCATTGGTCAAAGTTATCGGTGATCATATAGTTCATAGCTTCCATTGGTCATATTTCCCTATTCAAAAGTCTTAATATCACAATTCCTTGGTTATAGTTTGTTATTTCAATGTTCCCATCAATCAAATATCCTAGTTATGAAAGTTCCTTAAAACTTTGGCCAACATGAACTCTAGACAACATTCATATCGATAATAGTTCCTTCATCGATTTCTTTCCATTCAAAGTTCCTAATGGTTAGAGTTTGTTTGTTAAGTATATTTCCTATCAATCATCTAATTCATAGAATACTAGCCAAAGTTCCATTGGATCTGGACTTTCTTGCATCAATGTTCCCTACATCAAAGTCCCTACTAATCATATTTCTAGAGTCAATATTAATAATAGGTCCATCTTTAAATCTCATTGTTAAGAATTTACCCTAGAATGATGACCAACATGAACTTTGATTGTTATATATATACTAGCATTATTTTTTGTAATTGTCAAAATTCCAATTTCAATAATGTTAATAGTTTCAAAAATTTATTGATCATTGGATTAGTAATCCATACTATGACCAATAGAAACTTGGATTCCTTAACTATGGTCGACAAGAAATGCTACCTTTGTTAAATTTCCTATCAAACAAGGTTCCTACCAATTGGGGTTCCTATTGGGAAAAGTTCATGCCAATCAAAGTTATTTCCAGTCATACTTACTTCATCAACATGTTGGTCACAATTCCTATAAGTAATGGTTCCTTTATTAGTCAAATTTCTTGTTGGAAATGGTTCCCTCATAGTCAAAGTTTTTAGTTTAGAAATTTCCTTGGAATTATGATCATTAAAAACTCTAAGTGATGGGACCAATAACAAGAACATAATATTTTGTTTTTCAACATTAATCATCACTCTCGTAGCTATAAATAATATATATCAATAATAACTTTGACCTTTGTAATTCCTGATCAATAACAAAGAAAATGAATGCCATCAACTAGTGGAAGATGAGTCAAATGAAATGACCATCTCTCCATTATTATTTAATACTATTTTTTAAATTGAGTTGTTAGGTTCCCTCACCTTTTCAAGTCTATGAAATTGTTTTGTGTTCAAAAGTTAGAGACTGTTAATGGATTGGGATGAAAAGTTAGAGCTTCGAACTAAGCAAAAACCACAAGTCTCAAGAACACTTTTTCATTCACACACATGACATGAATGATCAATCTCAACTATCTGTGAAAAAAACCTTTGCATGTGCCATTTCCTTATTGATTGTGCTCACACTCATTATCTTTTTCCCATTATTAATGTGCACCATGTGATGATATATTAATCATCTCAAATATACATCTTTATTAATGGCATATTTATCATTTATCTTATATTGTATGCTGACTGCATTTATTATGCCTTATTTCATGCAGATGCATCTCTACAGCGGGATTCTTCTGTTCCTCGAAGGCAAAGCACTAGCAGATCTGTGGCCATTCATTTCCCTGGAGGTCGGCAGAGGACTCATAAGTATACAATTGCGCGTGATGTATACTTTTTTGTTAGTTACATCTAATTAAATTGTTTCACATGTGTATATTTAATCATCAACTTGTATGTCTCTATTTTCACAGGTTCTCCCAGGCGTTCTACTCCAACACACGCTCCTGTTAGGGAGATGAGAGGAAGCCACTCTAGCAGCCGCTTTGTGCATGAAAGCGACGATGAGGATATTGTTGGTGTTAGTGGGGAGGTTCCCCATGAGAGAGGTACATTAAATGCATATATATATTTCTTTCAGTTATCAGTACCTTTAATTTATATTGATTTCAAATTCACCTACAATTGATGTATGTATTTTGACTGACATTTTTGTTTTCATTTAAATTTTTTGGTGGTGCAGAACATGGCCTCAACCCTCCCAAGGAAGTACCATGAGAGGATGAGATCACACGTATCACGATACAGGACATTACCAGTCATTGTGAGTGTTTGCAGGTTAACGTCCGCTCCATTCCAGACCACTCTCCTGCATCACGATCGATGTGGATGATGTTAGAGGAAGTATACAATCTACCAAAGGTCTACAGGTCCATTGGAACATTAAGTTCTCTTTGGGCCTCTGAATGTTAGAGAAGAAGGGCTGCAGTGATGGGTCCTAATAACTGGGCCGCAATGAGAGATGCAACATATGGCCATGATGTGAAGGAAGCATTATTTGATATCCCTCCTGACTGTGCCCCTTGTCAACTGCTTAGACTCAAGGAGTTTAAGCTAGAGGCTGCAATGCCTTATGTATATGTCAGGTTCATTGGAGCGTGGGGAATGTTTCTCCACCATGACCAGGTCCCATTATACTTTGAAAAACATATATATACAAAGTTTGTCCTAGAGATGCACCCATATTACACCAGCACACCCTCAAGCTTCTATCGTGCTAGTGGGGGACATAGTCATGCACGTCCTGGGGCTAGGAGAGACCCTGGAGCTCAGCCAGAGGAAGAGCCTTTGGTAGGTTTCCCTCGTAGGACCACGATTAGGACAAATGATGTAGCTAAGTCATCTCATCTAGAGACTGAGGAGAATAGTGCATTAGCAGAGGCGACACACATGGAAATGCATGGTACCATGATGGATGTGTAGGAAGAGAGACGTGGAGCACCCAATGCACCTATAGATTATGAGTTACAGTGGGTGGCCAATGATGTTCTCATCATTGTTGATCACGACACAGTGTTGCAGTATACTATCATGGCCCGCGATGCACATTTGGACTGCATAATAGATGCAACCCTCGACTGATGGAACATGTATATCTTTATTGTCGTTATTTGATTGTCATGATTGTAATGTATCCTCAAATGAATCGTTTTTCTAACTAATTCTTTGTTTTGTGTTAGACCTCCATGCAGGAGCCCGGTTTCATGGAGGTCATGTTTGGCAATGATGTATCTATTCAAGGTCTTGCTGCAGTTCTGTCCTCCCACATCGATGAGGTATGTGTTTACTGTCATCGTGAATTTGAATTTCTAAATGACTCAATTGTTGAACACATAATATTTTGTTTCTTCTAACTTTCATCATTTATCTTGTTCATATTGTACAGGATAGAGGAAAGGGCATTACACATGATTATACACAGCCCCGCTCAAGTCCTAGTCATGACACACCAATTGACAAGGTACTCGTTATTTATGTTCGAATTGTTTGCATATTTATGTTTAGATTATAATTTACATGTTCAAATTGTAATTCATTAATAAAACTATTTTCATGTCATGGAAATAGACGCAGACACAGGTAGCTACAGATAAGGGCGTGGAAGCCACCGTGATGTTTATGGATGAGTGGGACGCCACTCATCAACCGGGTCTTGATGAAGGCTCATCTTGGAAGATACCCATCCTCCCAAACCCAACACTCAACTTGAGTGAGGTGAGTTCATAGATCTCTGTTTCATATATATATTTAGTTTTCTGTCACATTTTACATGTAATTTAAATATGTGGTATGTAACTGACTTGCATAGTTCATGATTCTAACTTCTATAGTTCTCAGACCTGGGAAATTTTCTTTGTGATGTGCATGAGCAAGGCCATGGGCATAGTGCAGTTGGCGGTAGTGTCCATGATGATCGATCTCTCTATCAATGGCATAGGAGGGATTCGTAGACTGTTATTTGTCGATATTTTGGACTTTATTATTTTGTACTTTATGATTATCGATATATATATATATATATATATATGGACTTTTTTTTAACATGATGGTCTGTTAAATGTTTTAAATATTTGCCATATGCATCATTCACGCAATGATCAACCCCTAGTCCATTGACGTCAATGCAGAACTCATAGAAACAAGCGTACTTCCTCGTTTCAATGGAAAATATGTCACCCTTGTCTTTACTACGAACTGAATGTAGTTCTCTCATACCAGGTATGGTATCGCAATACCATGGCATGGATCTATTGACATCCCTAAGGGAAACATCCCAAAAAAACCTGCATCTAATAAAAACAATCATATATATATATAATACAAACACATTTATTAAATTCCAATTAAGTTGTTGTTCCTACCTGCGCACCGGCCTTGCTTGTTCATGACCTTGGTGACCCAAATTTTATGTGCACCAATAAACTACTTCTATTGAGAACTTGAGTCAAGATGCACTATGACTCATTTAGCACCTTCGAAGTGCTTGTTTCACGCATGCACCTGCACCATCATGTTCACCCTTTTTGTGCCCTGTTTCAAAAAATCTCCAGGTGTGTCGAATACATGTCTCTTTGTGAAGACGACTCAACCAATAAAAGAAGCGTGCCAATTTAAACTGCCCCGTACACCCATATGACCAAATCGAGTGTTCTGTAAATGACACCCCATTCTTTTTGAATGAATCATAAATAAACCCAAATCAGTGTTGAACAAACAACGTGTCATGATCATGATCATCACTGACATAAAAATTGTATTCCTTGATCACATCACGTGACTCCGGAGTTCTATCCCTACCATCAATACTCGCTTGAGCATGTCTATACAATACATGTACGAAGATGGACACCTGGTCAAGGTGATAATACTCACTTTGTATCTCTCTCTGAGGAGAAAATGTGTAATTCTCAGCAAAGTCTGCTAGCGATAGGATTGTGCCTGGCTCAAAAACCTCATGAGAATTCTTAAATTCTAAAGCTTGCCACCTAGACATGTGGAAGTGTTTAATGTATTTGTAAATCTGACTTTGAAACTTGTCCATGAAGTCTGAAATAGGAATATCATCATTGAGCAAGTCGATCCTCTTAGATGGAACATGCGAAGAAGATTATGGATTCATGGAGACATACTCAAATCTCTTCCACTTAACTGTGATATCTTACAATCCAAGGTGTGTTGGATCAATAGGAAACTTCCTATGGAACAATGCCAAATCACCACGTTCATGGCATCTTCTCTCACCTACACACATTTTAATGAAAAACACATTTTCAAGATTCCTATTGCATAGTATCATAGAAATAAAATCTCGCACTGTGTGAGGAGCTGGTTAACCATTCCAATTTTTTTTGCAAAAATCCACAAATGTGTCATAGTATAATTGGAATTCAACGTGATATCGACAACAACAAGTGTCCCGAATCGTATTCAACCTAATATACCACGGTTTCAGCTTACTGAACATGGTAAATGAGATTTGGACATCGTGATTTGATTCTTTGAGATCCTCGAACAAAGAAACTCCTTGGCATCTCCATAACATGCTTGCAATGCTCCTTTTAAATTCCTTTCCAGAACGTTTTTGCAGGACATGTTTTCAATATGGTATAGCATGAGAATGGTTGTCCCAATACTCTCTCACCTTCTATATGATTCCCTCTTCAATCCTGTCTTTATATGCTTCTCTGTATCTTAGAGCCCAATAAGTAGCTTCATCATTTTCATCTATCTTTACCCTCAATTTAGTGTATTCTGCAGTGTTTTTCTTGAAACGTGGAGCATATTTGAAATTGTTGCTACCATTAGATTTCTTGAGGTACTTTGTGCCACAATAGCAGTTGTAATTTCCCTATGAGCAGCGCTGATATCAGTTTTTATTAACTTTCCAAATGAAGATAGTGCAGTTGTAACATTTTCTGTTACATTCTCACATGCATTTTTATTTTTAACAGCCTTAAAACCCAACAACTTTGTGGCATGTTTCAATTTTTTGTGTTTTATCAACCTATGTATGATTTGAGCTTGTGTAATCACTGATTGTTGTTCAAAGTACAACTTGATTATGTCACTAGCATTCTCTCTAATTATTTGATCAAGGGTCGTGTTCCCAAACTCTTCTTGAGTGACATCATCCAACCCTATTAAACAATTAGCAGCCATTCCAACGTCATTGAAGCTCCCAATTACTCTTGAGAAATCAGAGGATGCATGATCCTATGATGTCTGAATAGGATCTAGTAATAAATAAATACAAACTCAAAAATAAATACAAGCTCAAGAATAAATACAAATAAATGCAAGCTCAAGAATAACATTTTATTTTACTTATCATATTGTCATTGCTATTAAAAAATTTAGGAAATAAATTATACAAGCTTGAATAACATTTTATTTTAAGTCTTATCATATTGCCGTTGTTTTGTTAGAATAATCAACCCATAGTTTACTACCTTAGACATTAATTTAATTATTTTTGTCTTATTTCCCTAGTTCATGTGTCCCACCTTGTGCAAGTTGTCATTTACCTATCCATAGTGGTCAAACTTGTCTTATTTGACCCATGTAGCGCTTGGGAAACCTCAAGGAATCAAATTTGCTTTGTTCCTGGCCTCCTAAGTGCCCTTCTACTTTTTCTGCTTTATTCCCTGCTTTTTCAGTGTTTTAAGGCAAAAGGAAAAGCTTGACTAGGTGAGGTTGACAAGTTTTTTGTCCTACACATCCTCCTCTCTTTTCTCCTTGGAAAAGCATGTATGAGTTGCCATTCCATCACTCTTTAGCTTGCCTGAGCCATTTTGCTAATTCGTGAGCTCCATGACAGATTTGGGATCAACTTTTTACACCTATGGGGGATTTGCTTAATTTTAGTAAGCCTGCTTTATGCTAGATTTGAATTGCTCCTCATGCATTCGAATCCTTGATGTATTTTATTTATACATCAACCTATTATTTTACAGGGTTGGCTATTGTACACTGAGTTAATACAGTTTAGTGTTCAGCTCCAATTTCAGTCTCTTTTGTGAGTGATTTTGCATGATCAATTGTTAATTGTTGTGAGTAAAATTAATCTATCACTGGGTTCAATTTCCACATGGTATCAGATCCATTGTAGATCGATTTCTCTCCTTCAAAATAGTTTTGCAGGTTCGACATCATTGACTAGGAGCCTTCTACTGACAGCCGGGACAAAATTTCTAAACTATGGATCAATCATAGAAAACTATCTTGACTCCCTTCAATTTCTTTGAATGGAAAGCAGAGATGGAGATACTTTTGAGAGCGAAAGGCCTCTACAGGGTGACTATGGCAACAGAAGCAGAGCCCAATGCAGCTGCAGAGAAGATAAAATGGCACAACAGGAGGGATGAGGCCTATGGTCTCCTGTATCTCGGTATTTCTAGATACCTCCTTTTCCATCTTGATGGATTGACATCACCGAATGAAGTATGGGAGAAGCTTTCTGATATTTTTGGAAAGACAGATGAGATGAGGGGACATCAAATCAAAAATGAGCTGATTTCTCTGAGTCCAAATAGCTTTGAATCCCTGCAGCTATATTTCTCCAAGTTCAAAGCACTAGTTTTGCAGCTGAAACAGTGTGGGATCGAAAAGAAGGATGATCAGCTCGTCCTAGCCATTCTCTCAAATCTAGGCCATGACTATTCAGTGTTTGTTTTCACCTTCTATGCCACAAAACTGACAGTTCGAACCTGGAAGATGCCTAGCCTTGCAGTTTTCATGGAATCTCTCACACAAGAACAGGATAAGCTAGTGATGATGGGCACCATCAAACCATCCAAAGATCAAGCTCTGATTGCTGGAGATTCGAAGGTGGATTCAAAAAGCAAAAAAAAAGCTAAAAAGCCACCTGAGCAAAAGAGAGACAAGAAACAGTCTCCAAAGGAGCCACAAGGTTCCAAGAAGAACTACCAGAAGAAGAAAAACAAAGGTGAAATGAGCAAGTGTGTATACTGCAATAAGGGAAATCACACTGAAATATCTTGTATGAAGAAGAAAATAGACATGCTGACCCAACTCCTGGAGAAGAATGGCATCTCCCTTCCAGACAGCTCAAAGAAGAGAGAAGGAGGATCAAGTTCAGATGACAGAGAGAGAGTTCATGCATTGGTTGCTGGCACATCAAGCTCACCCAATTTTATCATTGGTTCTAGAGCTTCAAGACACATGGTTTCGACCAAGGAGGCCCTCTCCTCACTTGACATGTCGAAAGGACCACCTATAGTACTGGGAGATGACTCTCTCACTGAAAGTTTGGGCAAAGGGAGGATTGATATTGATCATGGTCAGTTCAGCAATGTGTTGTATGTGCCTGGTCTTGCCTCCAACCTCTTATCAGTGTACCAGATGACCCACATTGGGTCTCCTAAGAAATTCATATTCTCCCCTGATGAAGTTGAGATCACAGAGATCTCAAGTGGTAGAGTCATTGCAAAAGGAGTTGCGAATCATGCTCAAAAGGTATACATGTTCTCACACATCCTACCTTACTCAAACCCCTCTGCTCTTCTGATTCATGCTAATGAGGCTAGCAAGATTTGGCATGAAATATTTGGCCACCTAAATTACAAGTATATTTCTAATCTTGGTGAAAAAGAGATGGTCATAGGGTTTCCCAAGATAATATTTTCCAAAGGAGTCTGCCAAGGTTGTATCCTAGGAAAACACCCAAAGCATAAATTTGAGAGAGCTAGTCATGAGAGAACCTCTGTACCCCTCGAGCTGATCCATAGTGATGTTGCTGGCCGATTCCCTCATATGTCCATGAGTCAGGCCAAATATGCATTGACTTTCTTTGATGACTTTTCCAGGTATTGCTGGGTTTACTTCCTGAAACACAAGTCTGAATTTTTTGGCCTCTTCAAAGTCTTTAAGGCTTTGGTTGAGAACCAGTCTGGGAGGAAAATCAAGGTCCTCAGATATGACAATGGAGGTGAGTATGTCAAGTTTGAGTTTATTAATTATTGTGCAGATGCAGGTATTCATATGCAGCATTCTATCCCTTACACACCATAGCAAAATGGTGTTGCTGAGAGGAAGAACAGATCACTGAAGGAGATGGCAACATGCATGATGGAGGCCAAAGCTTTGCCACCAAAGTACTGGGCCGAATCTATCAACTGTACAGCCTATATTCAGAATAGGGTGCCTCATAAACATCTTGATGGTATGACTCCCTTCGAAGCATGGAGTGGGTACAAGCCAGATGTGACCCACTTCAGGATTTTTGGCTCAAAGCCTTGGGCTAGAATTCCACCAGAGAAGAGGAAGGATTTGCAGCCCCAAAGCCAAGAGTGTCTTTTTGTTAGATACTCTGAAGATTCAAAAGGGTACAAACTAATAAATTTGAGCACAAACAAAGCCTTCATCGAAAGGTGTGTTCAGTTTCAAGAAGAACCCCTTGCAGCAATGGAAGTTGGAGAAGCCTCTTCTCCACCTGAACCTCAGGAAGTAAGTAAAGAGTTTGTTGAAGATGCTGATTCTGATTTTTCTGATGGATATGAGTTTATTGAAGACCCTAATAGCCCTACAAGGCCAAAATGGGCAGCCAAGACACTACATGCAGCAGGAGAGCTAGTGGGGGATCCCAATGACCCAAGGAGGACTAGATCTCAATTTGAGAGTGGTCTGTGCATGAAGGATCCTATGTTTGCTGAAAAATGCTATTTGATGGTGGAGTCTAATCCTCAAACATATGAAGAAGCAGCAGGAGATCCAAGATGGAAAACAACCATGAAGGAGGAGTTCACCTCACTCCAGAAGAGCACCACATGGGAGCTAGTGGATCTTCCTCCAGGAAGAAAGTTAGTCCAGTGTAAGTGGGTCTATAAGACCAAATTTGCTGCTGATGGTTCACCACTGAAGTACAAGGCCATATTGGTAGCCAAGGGATACTCACAGGTTCATGGCATAGATTACAATGAGACTTTTTCCCCAGTGGCAAAGATGGATTCCATCAGGCTAGCCTTAGCCATTGCAGCCTCAAGGCAATGGGAGGTACATCACATGGATGTAAAATGTGCCTTCCTGAATGGAGATATCACTGAAGAGATATATATGCAGCAGCCTCAAGTTTTTGCTACCAACCCTTCTCTTGTGTGCAGGTTGAGAAAGTCATTGTATGGGATAAAGCAAGCCCCCAGGGCTTGGTATTCC
>LPNX010870339.1:201400-255193 GCA_001517045.1 Pseudotsuga menziesii | reverse complement strand
GAGATCCATTGGAAAGCAGCCAAAAGGATCCTTAACTTTGTTCAGGGAACAAGGACACATGGGATCTTCTATAAAGCAAAGTCTGATCTTGATTTGATTGGATTTAATGATAGTGATTAGGCAGGTGATAGCACAGACAGAAAGTCCACATCATGATATGTGTTCATGCTTACAGAAGGGTCAATCAACTAGTCAAGCAAGAAACAGAGTGCCATTGCACTCTCATCTACAGAAGCAGAGTACAGAGGAGTTGTTAATGCAACAACTCAATGTTTATGGTTGCAGGGTTTACTTGGAGAGTGTGGTTTCGAATCAGAGTACTCAACTACCTTCTACTGTGATAACTAGAGTATCATTCGAATTTGCAAAGATCTAGTTCAGAAGCAGAGAACCAAACACATTGAGATCCATATGCACTACATCAGAGAGCTTGTGCATGCTGACACCATTCACCTACTCTTCTGTTCATCTTCAGAACAAGTAGTTGATATCTTCACCAAAGCATTTTGTGCGAAGACCTTCAGCAATCTCAAATCACTGCTGGGGATTGCTGATCATGCAGTGAAGCATGAGTGAAGACAATATTTCCAAATTTTGTTTTACAATCCATGTTTAAGGGAGGATTTTCCCAAGTTGGTTTTGCCTCTTTCCTTGTTTAAATGGACATGCAGTATGTAAAAGGGTGACTAAGCCATGTTTCTAGGCCCTATAATTTTCTAATATAGTACTCATAAGTCAGGCTTAAGGGGGGGTGTTAGAATAATCAACCCATAGTTTACTACCTTAGACATTAATTTAATTATTTTTGTCTTATTTTCCTAGTTCATGTGTCCCACCTTGTGCAAGTTGTCATTTACCTATCCATAGTGGTCAAACTTGCCTTATTTGACCAATGTAGCACTTGGGAAACCTCAAGGAATCAAATTTTCTTTATTCCTGGCCTCCTAAGTGCCCTTCTGCTTTTTCTACTTTATTGCCTGCTTTTTCAGTGTTTTAAGGCAAAAGGAAAAGCTTGACTAGGTGAGGTTGACTAGTTTTTTGTCCTACACATACTCCTCTATTTTCTCCTTGGAAAAGCATGTATGAGTTGTCATTCCATCACTATTTAGCTTGCCTAAGACATTTTTCTAATTTGTGAGCTCCATGACAAATTTGGGATCAGCTTTTTACACCTATGGGGGATTTGCTTAATTTTAGTAATCCTGCTTTATGCTAGATTCGAATTGCTCATCATGCATTCGAATCCCTGATGTATTTTATTTATACAGCAACCTATTATTTTACAGGGTTGGCTATTGTACACTAAGTTAATACAGTTTAGTGTTCAGCTCCAATTTCAGTCTCTTTTGTGAGTGATTTTGCATGATCAATTGTTAATTGTTGTGAGTAAAATTAAACTATCACTGGGTTCAATTTCCACATGTTTGTTAACAAATAAACAAATAAATACAAGTTTGAATAACATTGTATTTTAGTTATCATATTGTCATTGTTTGTTAGGAATCTGAATGAGAGTTAGAGGCCCTGTGTCCCTCTTAAGGTGAGGAGTGTTGTCGACGAGGACTTCGATGGTGATGGTCCAAAGAATGAAACTAATGGGAGCAATGATGGACGTAGTAGTAACTGGAGATGAATATGGACCCCATTTTAAATCGACTTCCTAATGGTTCAAAGGTAGTCACTCAGCCACCAAGGCTATCTCAGGCTTGAGTATTGGGGTAGTACCCCTCACTTTATGGTGCAAGTAAAACTGCTAACTGCTTGGCTACAAACGATAGCTCTTTGGTTTTCCTCATAGGTGGGAATCTAGTCAATCCGGTAGGGGTCATTTCCCTTTTCTCTTGACAGGTCCTCTCAATGGCCAGCTACTTCAAGGTTCTTATGGTACTCCTCATAATAAGTTTTACGGCAAATCCAAAGTACTTCCCACAGTTGTTGCAGATGAGACTTTAGTCCCAAAATGAATGTTATTAAGTAAAATAGGTTACTATACCTTACTGTCCCATTGATGTAAGGCTGGTGCTTCTACACGTTAATGTGATTGTGATTGTAATGTGATTGTAATTGTAATTGTGATTGTAATTGTAATTGTTGATTTTCTTTGAGATCATCATTGTCATCAATGCTTAAATCCATATGATTCCTAGTCATTTGTACATGATTGTAATGTAATGTAATTGTAATTGTAATTGTAATGTGATTGTAATTGTAATGTAATTATCATCATTTTCATAATGTAATGTAAAATTGTAATTTGAACACTATGAAAATGTTCATGTATATGAATATGAAATTAAAATCATATGAAAATCGATGAAAGGAGAGATAAGGCTATATAAAAGATGAAGAAAATAAGTGCAATGTTAAGAGGAGAAGATGCAAGTCAACCTATGATGGCGCAATCAACTCCCATTGAGAACAATATTTGTAATTTTTAACATAAAAATTATATATATGTGAGTCTATATTATCAAATTATAATTCATTTACATGTGAGGCTATATCATCAAATTATAAAATTCATTTGTATGTGAGGTTATGCGAGGCTAATGGATATATGTGCATATTCATTTAGAACTAGATATTATGCTAGATTATTATGTACTATATAATTATATATATATATCTATCAACGATTCTCTAATTTCATTGCACAACTAGAAATACTCATACTATAATACACTTACAAGTTGTATATATGTAATTTAGTGTAGTGGTTAAACATTTTTTTTCAATTCTTTCACAACACATACCATTATTTCACATGTATATAAGTCGTTTTAGAAGGTTGTATATATACATGCACATTCAATGTATATAATTTTATGCATTAATTCCAAAATTATAATTAAATTCTAAACAATTTAACATGTATATAGATTAAAATTATGAACTAGAACTCTATGAAATTGAATATATGAATATGCAATTTATGAAATTATATGAATATGTGAATATATGAAATTATACAATTTACATACAATTATGAATACATATATATGAATTCATACATGCACATACAATGTATATAAGTTTATGAATTAATTACAAAATTACAATTACAAAATTATAATTAAATTCAAAATAATTTAACATGTATATATATAAAAATTATGAACTAGAACACTATGAAATTGAATATGTGAATATGCAATATGATATTATATGAATATGTGAATATGCAATATGAAATTATATGAATATGTGAATATGAAATTATACAATTTACATACAATTATGAATACATGTATATGAATTCATACATGCACATACCATGTATATAAGTTTATCAATTAATTACAAAATTAAAATTAAATTCTAAACAATTTAACACGCACACACACACACACATATATGTTATGAACTAGAACACTATGAAATTGAATATATGAGTATGCAATATGAAATTATACAATTTACATACAATTATGAATACATATATATATGAATTCATACATGCACATACAATGTATATAAGTTTATGAATTAATTACAAAATTATACTTACATTCTAAACAATTTAGCGTATATATATATATATATATATATATATATATATATATATTATGAACTAGATCACTATGAAATTGAATATATTATGCAATATGAAATTATATGAATATATGAATATGAAATTATATGAACTAGATCACTAGGAAAATGAAATTATATATATGAATATGAAATTGTATAACTTTTAAATTATACCAATAATGTTAACAATGGAATTTGATTCTCCCATCATAGGTTGATTTTCAAATTCTTCTCCACTCAAGATTGCTCTTTTTTTCCTATTTATTTCTCTATCTTTCTGTCTTATTTCTTCGATGTTGCTTTGATTCCTAGAAGATATTTTACTTTGACACTTCTTGCTTCCCATTGTGATCAAGATCAACAATCCAAATTCATACCTATAACAATATTTAAACACAATACACAATGCTAAATTTGCATTAGAACACAAGCATTGTTTCAAATAGGTTAGTCAATTGTGAAGGATAAAATTAGTAACATGTTTATGTTTATATATACTTTATTTAAGAATACGGGTGGGAAATGATGTTAGGAAGGTATTTGGAATGACATTAATGCCATCAATGCCTAAGTTCATTCCTGGTCATTTTTGTATGATTTTTAACAAAACCAGGACCTCGATCGAGGGTTTCAGAATTACCTCAATCGAGGGTTTATTAGACCTTGGATTGAGGGTTTAACAAACCCTCGATCGATATTCCATTAAAACCTCGATCGATGCATTTAATTACCTCAATCAAGCTCCAAACCTCGATCGAGGGCTTGAAAAACAGAGAATTAGCCCTCTTACAGGAAAATCAACGTTTCTCTGTGTCTTGTAGGGGTGTAAACCCTTCCATTCATGGCACACAACTGAGCGTAGTTCATATCGATAGATTCATCACTGAATCCTCTATCCATTGGGGTATCATGCATGCATTTTAGTATTCATATGGTATTTTTTTTAATTAGTTCTAAAACTTACACTTAGAAAATCTGACAACAACTTTGAAGCAGCTGAAAGTAAAATCCGCAAGGTAAAAAATACACATCCAAAAATTTCTTAAAAATTAATTAGTTCTAAAACTTACACTTAGAAAACCTGAGAACAACTTTGAAGCAACTCAAAGTAAAATCTATAGGGTAAAAAAAGTACATCCAGAAATTTCTTTAAAATTCACATCCCACACATTGACGTGTCCTCTTCAAAAGGGTATCTTTGGGTTTTCAATTTTTGAAAACAGTGAAAAAAAGAGCTAGGATGGACACACATGTGTATAAAATTATGCTAAAATCAGATGTGGTCACTTTCAAAAAAATTAAATAATTGTATACTGCGAAATAAATTAACAAGAAAATATGCAGACCGCAGTGTATTTTGTGTAGATCAGGCTCATATATATATTTTAAATTATTAAGGTAAGATTGAATCACTAGGGTTGGACACAAGCCATTTATTAACTTCTTAAAATTTTTAAGGTCACATAGTTCATTAAGTGCAGAATTTCATACATTAACTGACATCAATATATTTTGTAAAAAATATCATTGGGAAGCCAACATAATATTCTACAATTTGTTTTTTTACTACAAGTCGAAATTCACATGGCATATATGCGTTCCGAGGGATTCTATCTAGCACATGAGTAAAAAATCGGGTTTTCATTGCCAAATTTGGCCAAAAAGTGTTACCCACCTTCATGGAATCACCCCCTACCCTCCTGTCAAAAGAAAAAGGGAGGGGAAAACCGTCACACCTTTTGCCCAGCAAAAAGCTCTCTGGGATCAAGAGAATGGAAGACATAAAACCCTATTAGGAGCACTTAGAGAATTGCAAACCCCTGAATGGGTTCCCAAATGAAAGTTTTCTCCCTCAACTCTAGGGGTCTAGAAAGTACCCAAAAAAAATTGCCCTAAAGAGGATGCTCTTTTTATCCAAAAATCGGATGTATTTCTCCTCCAGGAAACGTTAGGGTTAGAACTAGAAGTTACAAAGATGCTTTCTTCAACTTCAAACTTTTACACCTTCATAGCTCATAGTGCTAGAGGACACCCTGGTGGGTTAACAATAGGATAGAACTAGTCCGCGCTACGCTACACAAACACTTGGGGAGCTATTTTTTGCTTGAAGATTCAGATCTTCTAGGCTAAGGCAAATTTGACACTGAACATTCTCAATATCTATGGGCCTTACAACAACAGGGTGGAGTTTTGGGAATCTTTGAAATCCTCCCACCTATTAAAATGTCAAAATCTGGTTATAGGGGGAGATCTGAAATTTACGCTAGGTGCTCATGAAATTTGGGGTCCAAAAGAGAGAGTAGATACTATGTCTTCTTTATTCAACAACCTTCTCCAAAACATGCAAATGGTTTACCTGGATCCTCATAAGGTCAAACCATCATCGATAAACAGAAGAGCTGGTGAGGACAAGATTGCAAAAAGAATAGGAAGATTCCTCCTGGCTAAAAACTTGCTGGAAAAAGATCTGATGTTTAGACAATGGGTGGACTCAGGAGCAGACTCAGATCACATGCCAATTTTTTTGGAATTCTTAAAAAACCCTAAGAAGCCAGCCAACCCTTTCAAGTTATTCTCTTCCTAGTTAAAAAATGAGGAGGTTCTTTGGCTTATTCAAACAAATTGGACTCCGTATGTGGCCAAAGAGGGCACACCTACTACCACCCACTTTGCACGAAACCTTTCTCACATAAAAATCCTTTTGAAGGACTGGGATAGGAACAAGAAGATTATGGATGAACAAGCAATCACCCAACTTGAGGCAGAAATGGTAGAATTCAAAACTCTAAATGGGAGGCTTTCTCACATTAAGAAATAAGGAAATTCTGATCTCCCTGGAATCCAATAGAAACACGACTCTGAAAGAGAGAGTGGAGGTATGGAGGTTGAAAAGTAGATCCATCTAGATGGAGTGTGGAGATGACAAGACAAAATTCTTCCAAGCCTATGCAAAATGTAGAAAACAACAAAACACTATTTGGGAACTCAGGAATGCAAATAATGAGAGAGTCTTCATCTTTGAGGATTTGGATGCAACAAGAAAGTCTTATTTTGGAAATTTGTTCAAAGAATAACAACTTGCAAGAATTGCAAAGGTCCTTCAGATATCGCAATATTTTTCTGAAAGCATCATTGAGGAAGATAATTCAGACTTGATGGAGGAAGTGTCCGAAGAATAATTGAAAGCAACACTACATTGATTTCAAAAGGAAAAAAGCCCAGGACTAGATGGATGGACTATTGAATGTTTCCTGGCCTCTTATGACACCATTGATCCTAACCTACTCCAACTGGTTGAAGAAACCAGGTTAAATGGCTACCTGCATCATCCACTCAACACAAATTATTTATCCCTCATTGCAAAAAAGATAATCCAAGTAGTATGGAAGATTTCAGGCCTATCTCTCTATGCAACATCACTTACAAAGTGGTTGCAAAGGTAATTGCGCAAATAATGAATAAGGTCCTCTCAAAGCTCATCTCAAATGAAGAGTTTGGTTTTATGGAGAATAGAAAAATTCATGAAGCAACTGGGGTATCCCAAGAAGGCATGCATAGTGCAAAAATAAAAAAGTCCAAAGGAGAAATTCTAAAGATTGACCTCTCAAGGCATTTTGATAGGGTCAACTGGATTTATCTCATATTTCTCCTTACACATCTAGGTTTTAACTGCTCCTTCATAAAATTGATTTTTGCATGCATCACAACTGCATCATTTGCTGTCCTCATCAACAAAGCAGTCTCCCCATTTTTTCACTCAGAAAGGGGCCTTCGACAAGGGTGTCCACTCTCCCCTCTTCTTTTTTTTTAGGTTGTGGAGGGACTAGGTAGTTGCATCTTGGATGAAAACAAAAGAGGCTTATTTGAAGGAATCAAGATAGCTTCAAACCTAACCATCACACACCTCCTGTTTATAGACAATATTCTCATATTTTGCAATGGATCAATCAGGGAGGCAGAAAAATGCTCAGAAATCCTGGTCCTATTTTGCAAATCCAAAAAATGCAGTTAAATACCCAGACATACACCATCGCTAATTTTAATCTAGAAGGGGATATCACAAGGGAGCTCCTGGAACTTTTCCCGTTCAATTTATACACATTGGATGGAGGTATCAAGTATCTAGGTTTCAGACTCAAACCAAGCTACGACACGAAGGAAGATTGGAACTGGATTTTGGAAAAACTAGAACACAGAGTAAACATTTGGTGCAATAGATGGATTTCAAGAGCTGGAAGGATAATTTTGGTCAAATATGTACTTGAATCCATCTCTGTCTACTGGATGGATTTAGCTTGGATCCCAAAATCAATTTTGGAAAAATCCTGAAAACTTTGCTCAAAATTGTTCTGGACAGGGAATAAGGAACAACGAGTTCTCTCCTAGGTAAAATGGGAACAAGTTGCAAGGCCTTAATCCATGGGAGGGTGTGGACTCAAAAAATGCACTCTGTTTGCAAAATATCTAGAAGCTAAAGTAGGATGGAGGCTTATTTCAACAAACAGGTTATGGACGAAGGTGATTCTTCACATATATATTGCATCGGTTCCACTATGGGATTGGATTAGAATCTATGTCTTTACTACTCTACAAAATGGCTCGATTATTTTCCTCTTATTCATAGGGGCCTATCTTGGAAAATTGGAAATCGAGAAAGCGTAAGAATAGGAGCAGACCCTTGGCTAAGAAGCTAGCAAAACCATATTATCCCTCTTCAGCTTGTTCAATTGTTACAACATAAAGGTTTTTTTTATTTAAATCCAATTGTTGATCATGCCACAACAACATTATGGCAGCAAGGATGGTTGGGAAGCCGAGAGCTTGAGCTCCCATACATTTGGAATATGGATTGGAAAAGATAGATCACCACTCTTCGTTCCTCCCACATTCGGCTCACTTTTTCACGAGACAAACTAGTTTGGGAACATGCAACACATGGAGTTTACACCCCAAAAATTGGTTATCAGTAATTATGTGCCACCACCTTCCAGGATGAACCAAAATGGTGGAAACATGGGATTTGGAACCTTAAATTCCCTCTGAAGGTGAGAATTTTTATGTGGTGTGCCCTAGCTAACAGAATCCCAGCTTGGGATAGACTTCAAAAAAGATCCTTGGAAGGCCGAAGATGGTGCACTCTGTACAAAGATAATGAAGAAAGTGTAAACCACCTTTTTCTTACCTGTACCTTCTCCTCACAGGTCTAGTCGCATTCTCAATCTCTTTTACACCTCATATTTGATTGGGCAGGTCTCTCGGTGGAAGAAGCTTGGAAAACTTGGTCCTCCTCCCCACAACTAAATCACCTAAAAGAACTCCCTCTTCTTCACATTTGGAAAAATTGGCTAGCCCTAAATGCTGCCACCTTTGAAGAAAAAGCTTCTTCCCTTGAAGCTGTAGCTAAACAGGGCCTCGACATTCTCTCTTTTTTACCTCAAACAAAAGACGCTATGGCTCAAAGGATAATCACATAAGGGATGATTGACAAAACTATGCCATGGGATTTTTTTATGGGGCATCGCAAGACAATAAAAGTGGGGGCGGTGCTATTCTCTTCCTCAATCAAAACCACCATTTTCAGATTCAAATGGGCTTAGGGGATGGGACAAATAATTTTGTAGAGCTTATGGCTCTAAAAATGCTCCTCAACTTTGCAATAGAAAAATATTGTAGAAGGATCCAAATCTTTGGAGAGTCTCTAGTAATCATTAACTGGGTAAATAAATTTCAAAGATGCAAACAAATTTCTATCTTGCCTCTTTTTGAGGAAGTTAACATGATCATGGAAAATTTTGACTATATTACATGTTGTCATGTTTAGAGGGAAATAAATACTTATGCTGATCGCCTCTCCGAATACAAGCTAGCTATGGAACATGGAAACTAGAAATTATTGGAAACAAGAGATGTAGAGGTATATGAGTTCTATCAGAGGCCTTTCATTGATATATAGACAAGGGAAGACAACCTATAAATAGATAGTTATATGTTAGCATGACATGATAGTCACTCACAACAACTATTTTTTTTATCTGATTTAATCTCGATATCATAGTAATGAAGAGTCAGTTTTATTTGCTGCACCAGATATGGAGGCTGTGAATATTGGATATCTCAGCTTATCAGAAGACACAACCAACTACAATTTTTTAGGACTCTTTGCCTCTCACAGTTTTTCGGCCTTTTGTCATCATGGTTATCTACAAACCAGAAACTTTTTGAAGATCAACACATATTTTTAATTGACAAATCAATGAAGACATCAAATCTCTTTAGGGTTATTTGGATTTTTGTAAAGCTGCAATGTAGGAGTATGCAAGACATACATCTATGTAAACAACACCTTATCGATTAAGAAAATACAAGTTTTTGTTTTCTTTGGAAAATCTCTCTCTCTCTCTCTCTCTCTCTCTCTCTCTCTATATATATATATATATATATATATATATATATATATATATATATATATCAAGACTAAAATCTACCTTTCTTTGGAAAATCTCTCTCTCTCTCTCTCTCTCTCTCTCTCTCTTTCTTTTGGAATACACCTTTGAATATCCAACAACCAAAGCTTGGTCTTTGGAAGGTTTGATGGTGCCCATCATTACCAATTTGCCTTGCTCCTAGGTGAGAGATTCCATGAACTCAGCAAGCTTAGGCATCTTCCAGGTTCAAGTTGTCAATTTAGTGGCATGGAAGGTCGAAACAAACACTGAATAGTCAGGACCAAGCTTAGAGAGAATGGTCAAAACTAGTTTCTCTTCCTTCTTTTAAATCCCACATTGTTTTAGTTGCAAAACAAGGGCCTTAAACATGGAAAAGTAGAGTTGCAATGATTCGAAGCTACTCGGACTCAAGGAGATCAATTAATTCTTGATTTGATGTCCTCTCATCTCATTTGTATTTCCAAAAATATATTCAAGCTTCTCCCAAACCTCATTAGGTGATGGTAATTAATCAAGATGAAAGAGGAGGTCTCTTGAAATGCTCAGACACAAAAGACCATAGGCCTCATCCCTCTTGTTGTGCCATTTTATTTTCTCTGCAGCTACATTGGGATCTACCTCAATAGCCATGGTAACCATGTAAATACATTTCACTCTCAACAATATCTCCTTCTCATCATTCCATTTAAAGAAATTGAATGGAGTCAAGATGATCCTTTAAGATTGGTCCATATCCCAGCACCTATGCCCTCTAGTCAGCAGAATGCGCTCGCAGTCAGTGATGTCAAACCTGCATTAACAATTTGGAAGGAGAGAAATTGATATATAAAGGCTCTGATACCATGTGGAAATTGAGCCCAAGTTATAGATCAATTACACTCACAAAATTGCTAATCAAACATGCAAAATTCATACAAAAGGAGACTGAAATTGGAGAATAACTTAATCATGTATTGAATAAGTGTACATCAACCAACAATATGAAGTAATAGTATGCTCAAATATATAATTACATGAGATATTTTAAAGCACTAGGTTGCTATTCGAATTGGTAAAAAATAAGGCTTACTAAAGCTAGTCAAATCCCCCATAGGTGCAAGAAAGACTTTCATTAGAGGAAATTTCAACTCAAAATGGGCCTTTTAACTTTTATTCAAATTCCATGTCATCATGTGTTAGCCAATGAAATTGCTTTAAATTTGAAATACCGTATAGGTTTTAAACACTTTTTTAATATAAATTTGGGGATAGGTATCATAAAAAAAACTACTTTTTTTGTTTGTATTTTTGACATATCTCCTTGTGTTTTCACTCAAATTTCAATCGACAGAGCTCATTGGATGCGGAATCAAATTCTGAATCCAATGAGTACCCACTCGGCATACTTTTGATGGACCCCGCTACCCCAAAAACAAGAAATACTTGAAAAAATGGAATGATGATGTCATCATTCCATTTTTTCAAGTATTTCTTGTTTTTGGGGTAGCGGGGTCCGTCAAAAGTATGTCGAGTGGGTACTCGTTATATGCATAACTTAATTCCACATCCAACGAGCTCTCCCGATTGAAATTTGAGTAAAAACACGGGGAGATATGTCAAAAATACAAACAAAAAGGTAGTTTTTTTCTTTTTTTCCTCCAAAATTAATAAATATTATTTTATTATTTTAACTATTATTTTATGAATTCATTTTAGGAGGCCCATTTTGAGTTGAAATTTCCTCTAATGCCAAATATATGAAGATGCTCACGAATTGGCTAAATCAAGTGGTAAAGATAATAAGTGATGGAAATAAAACTCATTCATGCTTTTTTTTGGATAAAAGGAAGGAGGATGATGTGGGAAAAAAACAAGGCAAGTTTCCCTAGACTAGCTTTTCCTTTATGTCTTAAAACTGTTGTAAAGCAAGGAAGCTTTCAAAACCATAACTGTGCTTTTAGGAACCAGGTTTAAAAGAAGACTTGCTAAAATATTTTCGAGGATGATTCCAAAGCGCTCCATGACCCATTTTAGCAAGTATTGACTTCTAGGTGCATGTGGAAGCCAATTTGCATAGAGAGGAATCTAGGAATAAGACAAAAATGATTAATTAATGTCAAATATGGGTAACTATGGGTTGATTATTCTAACAGAATTATTATTATTTCATAAACTTTGCAATTTCTTCGACTAAGTGCATATGCCATCGTATTTTCGTTACCTTAATATGCTTTACTTCAAAGTCAAATTTGCTCAAGAAGGCCATCCATCTTACTTTCCTGACATTAGTCCTGGCTGTGTAAATAAATCCTTTATGCAAGTATTCTCAGTTAGTAAAAGGAACTTCTTTCCTAGTAGGTAATGACACTACATCTTTGATGTGTGTACTACTACCGTTAGTTCCATGTCATGAACCTCATATTTTCATACATGTTCATTCAATTTATGACAGTCGTAGCATACCACGTGTCCATCCTGGGACAACACTCCTTTCACCCTCTCTTTAGTAGCATTTGTACAAACCATATAGTCTTTATAAGGGTCTGTTACTTTTAAAATAGGTTCCTTAGTTAATAACTCTTTGATTTTTTCAAAACTTTATGGACACCTTGCAGACCATACAAGTTTTACTCCTTTCTTCTGCAACGAGGTAATACGATAGGAAATTCTTGAGAATCCTTTGATGAACCTCCAGTAAATAGTCATAGTGAGTCCCATGAAGGATCAAACATCAAATACATCTTTAGGCACTGGAAAATATGAAATAGTCTTAATTTTCTACGTGTCCACCACGATTCCTTTCTTAGAGATAATGTGACCTAAATAATGAATTTATTTCTTTAAAAGTTCACACTTTTAAAATTTAGTGTACAATTGAGGATCTCTTAGGGTTTGTAGAAAAATTCTTAAATGTCGTTGATGCTCATGTTTGGTCTTGGAGTAAATTAAGATATCATCAATGAAAATTAATTCAAAATGATCTAAATACTTGTTCAAGATACCATTCATTATACACATGAATGTGGCGGGAGCATTAGTTAAACCAAAAGGAATCACTACGAATTCTTAGTGTCCGCAACGAGTCTTGAAGGTTGTTTTGTTTATGTCTTCATTTTTTATTCTGATCTGGTGGTATACGGATCGTAGATCTAATTTTGAAAAGAATTTATCTCCCCCTACCCAATCGAACAAATCGTTGATTCGTGGTAGAGGATACTTATTTTTAATGGTTACTTTGTTTGACTACCTATAGTCGATACAAAGTCATAGGGTCCTATCCTTTTTCTTAACAAATAGAATTGGTGCTCCCTAGGGTGACACACTGGGTCTTATATAGAATTTATCTAATAGTTCTTGTATTTGAATCTTTAATTACATTAGTTTGGAAATTCTCATTCAGTATGGTATTTTTGACAGCGATGCAAATCCAGGTGAAAGTTCAATGGAAAAATATATTTCCTGTTGAGGGGGTAGTCCTTGTATATGTTCCAGAAACACAAATAAAAATTCACTTAAAACATGGTGTTCACCTATCGATGTTTGAATTTCATTAAGGAGTAGGTTAGTGACCCGAACCACATATAGCTTGCATCCTTTTCTCATACAGGTTTTTAGCTCCATAGAAGAAATCGTCCTTAAAAGGATAGGTTTAGGTATTCCATTTATTGTTCTAAGGATTTGATCCTCAACAATATATGTAAAAGTTTTAGTAAAAAAATTAATACTACTTTATACTTCTCTAACTAGTCCATGCCATTTATCATATCATAAGATGCTAGAGGCAAGACATTTAGGTTCATTATAGTCTAACGACCTTGTATTTGAACTACACAATCAACAATAAAATCAGTTACATTTCGTTTATCTCTAGTGGCTACTTGTACTAACCAGGTTTTTGAATGCTTTACCTTCGTGACTTGGCAAATTGCTCCATCATCTTGGGAGTGATGTAGCTGAAAGAGGCTCCACGATCAATTAATATAGAAAGTGTATGGTTAGAAATTGTACCTTGAATTTCCACGATTGTAGATTGATGATATCCCTATCGATCTTCCAGGGATGCATTAATTATGTGGTAGTTTTTCCCAATTTACCCAATGGTAGAGGCTTCTTGTAGGTTATGTAAAACTTTGTTTTCTTCGTTAAAGTGTGGGATGTTTCATCATATATTGGGTTCTCCACACTCCCAACACTTCAGAGGTTTGTCAGGGGTCCCAACAGTCCCTTTTAATCCAAGGTTAATGGGTTTAATACCTTTATACTGTACCTGTTCATTTTTGCTATAGGTATTTCCTTGAGAATTTCTTGGCATATTCCTGAAAGGTGGGGGTCTAAAGACCTTCTTCTGCTGCTTGAATTTTTCTTTCTTCTTATCCTTCCTTGATTTTGGGGTGTCATTCCCCTACTTATACTGTTCAAAGCATAACCTCTCCTTTCTTAGTACTTCATCCAAGGTTTTTAAATTATATAACTCGATTCCATCCTTATAATACCGTGGAAAACAAATTAGGAACCTCTGTACTTTCACTTTTTCTTCCTTGATATAAGGTACAAACCGTAGCATATCAATAAATTTATTTATGAGGTCCTCAATGGTCATTTGGCCAAGTTTTAACTCATAAAACTCCTTTGTTTTCCTCTCATAATAACTTTCCGACATATATTATTTCTTAAATAATTTCTTGAATTCTGTCCATTCTAGGTTCTTTTCCTTTAACTCGTGAGAAATATTGAGATCCTGCCACCAAATGTTGGCTTTCCCTTTCAGATTGTAAATTGTCATCCGTAATTTTATGTTGCTGGAATAATTGTAAATTTGGAAATATTTCTTAATGTCCAGCAACCAAGCTTCTGCTTCCTCCCAGGTCTATGATTCCCCATCAAAACTGGTGGGTTTAACTTTCTTGAATTCTCCTTCCAGGTGGTCAAGGTTTATTTTCCTAAACATTAGAGGAAATTTGGGGTCTAAAATGGGCCTTATAAGAAAACGTGCCAAAATAAGTTTTTGTGAGTTGGAATTCAAGAACCAATAGAATTTCAATAAAATAAGTCAACCATAATGGTTGAATTGGCATATTTGTCATTAAAAAAAACTACTTGTTTTGTTCGTATTTTCAACATATCTCATTGTGTTTTTACTCAAATTTCGATCGGGAGACCTCGTTGGATGCGGAATTTGATTCCGCATCCAACAAGTACCCGCACTGCATACTTTTGATGGACCCCGCACTGCATACTTTTGATTCATCATCACGTTTTTTCAGGTATTTCTTGTTTTTGGGGTAGCGGGGTCCATCGAAAGTATGCAGTGTGGGTACTTGTTGGATGTGAAATCAAATTCTGCATCCAATGAGCTCTCCCGATCGAAATTTGAGTAAAAACACAGGGAGATATGTCGAAAATACGAACACAAAAAGTAGTTTTTTTCTTTCTTCCTCCAAAATTAATTAATATTATTTTATTATTTTAACCATTATTTTATTATTTTAACTATTATTTTATTATTTTCCTTAGGAGGCCCATTTTAGACCCCAAAATTCCTCTAATGAGTCTTGATATGATTTTCATATTTTTAGTCTCATTAGAGGAGATATATTTTATTTCGGCACTTTCTCCAATATCTGGGTCCCTTTTTGTCTATGTTCACTATTGCTTATCGTTGTTCTTCTCAAGTCAACTTTGTAGTAATATCTCATTAATTCCTTCTTCTTTTCCTGAGCCTTCTTTTGTAACACCCTGGTTTTGACCCCATGGTATTGAATTGTATATGATGTAAATAACATTAATAAATCATGGTGTGGAGCTTAAGACAAAGGCCCCACCATGGATTTATTATTTTATGTTTCGGTAATTAAAATAAATGACGACGGTTTATGTGTTATCCAAGCACAACATGTCTGAAACATCATATAAAATGCAAATTAACAAAAATACCACAACTAGCTATGTGCCGCAACGTTAAAGAGATGGGGGCATGATTTCACAAGGAATAGAAAGGGGGGAGTATTCAAACCTTTGAGCCTATGGGGAAAAGCCAAATGTCTAAGGGAAAACCCATAAAGTGGTCAACTACTCATTTTGTCCTTTTGTGCCCAGTCATGTAGAAGTGGTTGAAGAAGTTATTTCCTTGGGATGGGAAAGGTATGGAATCCACCCATTTTTGGAAAATGTGTTTTTAAATTCTTGGGCAAGTAAATGCTTGGAAATGCATGCCCAAGCCATTATTCACCCATATCTTTCATTCCTCATCCATTCTCATGGAGGTTTGGGCTCTCTCACACAATTGAAGCTTGTTGAGGTTTCTTCCTCATGATTTCTTATTGTTTTCTTCATTTCTCCATGCCTAAAATTTGTTTTATGTGTTGCCACTGAATGGGAAGAAGGGGATCATGATTATAGGGGTTTGAAGAGGTCGTTTTTTCCTTATGAGCAAGATGCGAGCTTCCCTCACATTTTTCTATAGTTTACCCTTTTTTCTCCATGGATGGGAAGTCATTTTTGTGTTGCTCAGTGAATGGGAGAAGAGACCCATGATTTTGGGGGCTTTAAGAGGATGGTTTTACTCTCCTCATGCAATTGAGATTGCTGGGAATTTTCCTCTAATAATTTCTATTGTTTCCTTATTGTTCCACACCGATAAATTAGTTTTTTTTTGTTGCTTATTGGTTAGGGAGCCAAAATTTCCCAATCTCTGGGTGAATGGAGGTTGTTTTTGCTCCGACTGTGTCCAGAAACATTTTTCGAGTCCCGATGTATGATTTGGGGGTTTATGGTGGACGAGTTTCTCCCATATTTCCTAAGAAATATTATTGGAATCGTAGTCTGCTCACCCAAGGTTTTTTTTCCCCATCTTCCATTTATGTTTGTGGTTTCCAAATGTTTCTCTACAACCTAGAAATTGCATTTTGCTGTGAAGTGCATGCTTGTGTTTAATTGGTTGAGTATGTCCAAGGAACCCATCGGTTAGGTGCCTGATTGTATTTGGATGTGATTGTTGGCTTGGATGAGTACATCCAAGGTCCCCATGTTATTGTCTTGTTTCCCTAATAGCCTGTGAGACCCAACTGTGTATTAGCTTGACTATGGGTGCATGGTCTTGCTGTGTGTAAGCCGGTTGTTCCCTAGTTCCTTGTGGAAATCATGCCGAGCTCGGGGGTGGCACTGGTGCTGAGAGATTGATGAGCACACTGGCCTTTGGTTGGGTGGAACGTTGCAGCAATATATCTAGTTGCGGGGATGCTTCTTCTCAATATAAGTATTCTTTGTGTATTTAGTTTTTGTAAGTGTATTTGTTTTATGAATTACTATGAACCTCCTCAATGCTTCAATGAATGTGTTTTTATTTCGCTGCTTATTTCATGTATAATGCATCTATGTATGTTTTTAATTCAATGCATTTTTTATTATCATGTTCATGGGGATATATTTCCCGTTTTATAATAGCAACAGTGTTGGTCGCGTCCTCTCCATCGTCGAGGTGAAGGGTGGGGACGCGACATCTTCAGTTGTTTGTTATCATCTTTAAAACTTTGTATTCCCATGATCAAATTTATCATTGTTTCAAGTACTTGACTAGCTTCATAATGTTCTTCTTCTAGTTGTGTTGTATGTGGTTCCTGATCATCTTCTTAAGTTGACCATCATTTTCATTATGTGAAGCCATTGTTGTATCCTGTAAAAGAAAAATTATGCATACATACAAAGATCCAAAAACATTTATTGTTATCCTATTGTTTCAATGTTTCAACGGAAACTAGATGTTCCCAAACACAATAAGGTTGAACCTATGGCTCTAATACCATATGTGAAGTACCCATATATATATTTTTGGAATACTTTCTAAATACTACTTAAGCCATAAAACTTCGAGGAATAATGTATTACTTTGTGAAACTATACAAGCCTATATATTTTTCTTCTCCTCAGGGAAATACAAGTTTCTTTTATGGGTCTGTTGTTTACTTAGCTCTCGCTAACACCACAAAAATGTCATGGAAGTTGCGGCTTAACTTTTGGGATGCAAATTTATCAGTTCAGGTATAAGTTCTTTTGAGTTTTTCTATGTTTTTTGTTAACGCACTTATTATATCCCCGATAGGGAATATATAGGAATTGGTTAGGTGGATTAATTCGAGAGGCATATTTAAATTTTTTATTTTTCAAATGTTTTTACTATAGTTTGAATAATTTTTACTTTTTGAATTATTTAAATATTGATTTAATTTAGTTTAGTTTCTATTGGTCTTTTGTAAGTGACATTTGCTTGGGACTTTGTGCCACAAGATCAGGCAGCGTGATAGCGTAAGCAGTGGCATTGGAAAATGATTAGTTCGAGTTAATGGTATTCACACCAACATTTGCTTCTCGCAGTGGCAATTGGTTTGATTAATACAAAATAGTTGAGGCCAGAATCCTAGAAATTTCTGACAAAAAAGAATTAAATGAGCCAGAGAATTTTCTCCCTCGAAATAAATAACTGATAAGAAGGGACCTAGTGAGAATGAGGTACACCTATAAGCTGCACTTTTGTTGGGCGTTATTTCTGTTGGTAATCGTGAGACATACTTCTGGACCATATCGTGAAGTGATGGATGTAAATTTTAATATAATTAGCTCCATGGATCGATGTGGAGAGAGCATTGACAATCCAATTGAGTCGGTGGAGCATAAATTCAGTTGGTCAGGATGTGCAATCAATTAATATGAATTATAACGATAGGAGCCGAGTCTCAATAAATTCTGTATGGGATGCGATGGTGGTCGATTCATTGGTTGGAATTAGTTGGAAGTGGTGATTGATTGATTAATTCATTTAATTTAGTAGAGGCAGGAGATAGAATTATTAACAGGTGTGGCAGCTCCTATTAGCTCAACCCATCCATGCCATGAATGCAATGACTCAGAGACAATTTAATAAAATTTAAGGATACAGATCCATATATGTTTCTCTGAAATGCCTACTGCAGCAACCGTTCCTCGCAATTTACAGTAAATCTCGGGCAGAAGCACGAGGGGAATAAAGGAAGAGTTGGAGGCCCATGATAAATATTGGACCCAAATAGTAGCATGCATTCAAGGAGATACATAATATATATGGACGGAATTAGAACTTGGCATCCATTAAAATTCTTTATGGAGGTGAATCACGTTGCATTCAGTGCCAGATATCGCTCAAGGGAACTAATAGAAGGAGCGAATGCTTTGTGTTCAAGTCACACCACATTCTTTCTCGGGCTTTAAAGTCTCCAACGTTCTCCCGATCAAGGAAGCTTACCATTGCAATTCTATTTAATACCCTTCTGCCATTGTCTCTAACTAATCCAAATCCCTACAAATACACAGAGAAAATTGGTCTGCAATTTTCAATTCATCCTTCGACTTTTGGATTTGTAATTTCTTCATCATTAAATAGGTATCAATGAAGTTTCAGAGTATAGATATCTACACTCCGAACCTTTACGAAAGATGGAGGTCATCAGTAAGCCTTGAAGAACCATGCCAATAATATTTATGGGTTCTTTGATTTGCAGCCAGTACTAGTCACCTGATGAGCATCCATTACACATTATGGATTATTATTGTAAATTTGGATTGTTTATTGAATTCTCCATGTTATTATATATTCTCTTTAATGGAAACTGCACAGTTTGACATCGGTATAGATTCTAGAAAACGCAAATCCCTTTGAACTTTGAGCATTCATTCATTCGCGCATTTATCCCTTATACTTTCATCATAATATTTTATATAAAACACAGCTACAGCTACGGTCTACAAATAACCAAAACCACTGTGCCGAGACTCTGCTGATCGATTGGAATGCCGCCCACAACACACTTCAAGTCACACGCATATCAATTGCCCTGCGATAACCAGCTCTCATGTTTCTCGTACACAATCTTCATTTTCTTTTTCTGTTCAGTTGGATTCATTGTTTGGTTGCTTGGTTTTCACCGACAGACTTAGAAGATGAGGAATACCAGTTTCTTTCTTTCTTAGTGGCACGACATTACTCGAATACCAGTGAGTGAAGAAGTGAGTCACTTCATTTACTGGCATGATGGAAGAAGCTGCCCGCTTTCCGCAGGTGGCTTTGACAGGTGGCTAGTTTGGCCTTGCATCGTCCAGGGAAATTGTAAGTGGATGCACGAAATAGAGAAGAATAATGGGAAATCATGGGAAATCGGGTTCTTGTTTACTGCAATTCTGAGGTAAATAATATATTTTAACTCAGTTAAAACTCATTTTCATGCCAATTCAGTTAGAAACCACCTTTGAAGTCTGAATGTGTATGTTAAACAAAATATAGCACTTTTTATATTTTTTGGTTGGGAGTACACTTTTAACCAGTTATCATCATTCACGACTCTATCATCCTTGGTAATGAGCTTATAATTTTCTTGTTATGAGCAGTGAATAATCTTGACAAAACCTGAGGTGGGGTTTGGCTGGGGTGGGGTCGCGGGTGGGATGAAGAGGGTTTAGTAAACTTGTTTGAGAAATTAAGAACTAAATTGTTTTCGTGGGAAAGGTACCACCCAAAGGCTAAATAATTGGCATTGTAGAGGAAAGGGCTCTTAATTTGTTGAAAGACAGAAACCGGGCATGATCCAAGGTAATTTCCCCCAAAGTAGCATCATGTAGAGAATTGCTAATTCCACAGTAACTCTGAAAATCACGGTTATTGTAACTTCTCCTAAAGTTTCCTAGAAATTAAAATTTCTTAACGTCATCTTCATATTCTAGGTTGTTGCAAAAGGACCAGCCTTGATTGTTGCATCATAGGTTGTTGCAAAAGGACCAGCCTTGATTGTTGCATCACTAATGTGAAGGATGGTGATGCAATTTTCACATATAGTTTAGACTACTATCTATCTATCTATCTATCTATCTATATATATATATATATATATTCCAATAGCTGGTATTATGCTCTAATTGTACAATAAGATGCTTATGGTTATTAATTGATAAAGGTTAAAAGACACAGAAGGTTTACTTAATTGGAAGCCATGCTTTCAAATATAAAGTCGTAGATAGTTTAGACTACAATAGGCTTTTTTTTTCTTCATAAAAGCAGTGAACTCCAGTAAGTTTTTTTTTCTTCATAAAAGCAGTGAATTCCAATAAGTTTTTTTCTTCTTCATAAAAGTAGTGAATTCCAATAGCTGGTGTTAAGTTATAATTTGGTTAGTGAATTCCAATAGATTATTATGTCATTTAAAGGGGTTTTTTCTTAAAATTGTAATTGCAATTGAATTTCTGGTTTTTGAATTCCTTAGAAGCTAACTCATAATGGGTTTTATTTGTGCGACACACTGATGCATAGTTGAAACCAAAAATCCCAATGATAGTGGAAAACCATTTCCAACTTCCCAGAAAGGTCCTTCGATTAGCACTGCCGGTACAAGGAGCATTCCAACTACTCCCACGCTACAGGAGCAATTAAGAATATCATCCCAGTTATTGAAATTCACATTCAATGAGCTAAAATATGCCACCAGGAAATTTAGGCCAGATTGTTCTCGGTGGAGGTGGGTTCGACTATGTTTTCAAACGCTAGATAGAAGAGAATGGTACTGCTACTATAAAGCTTGGCATTAGCATCACTGTTGTTTTCAAGACACTTCAGGCTCATTTGATATGTTGGCTGCTATTTTTTTGTTCTCCTTCTTGATATTTGCAATATAGGGTTGTTTTTGCTAAGTTTGTTTTCAGGTTCCTATTGCTTTGCATCGAAATTGGGTGATGGGATTTCATGTTTGCGGAGGATTTGGATTTTTAAGAATCTTTAAGAATGAGCTATTTTGAGGGGCAACTTTGTGCGCCAGTCCAACAGTGTTGATTTTTCAGATTTTTAGTAGGATTGTCTGTGATATTTTGTTGTATCGTGATGACCTAAATGTTGTGGGGATTTTTTTTGCCTATGCCTAGAATCCTTAGACAACTTTGATAGTAGAATCACTACAAATTATCTGCAAGGAATCTGAATTTTGGGAAGAAAATAATTGCTGGCATGTGACAAACCTATTTACATTGTTAAAGTTTAAATAAAAACCTAAAAAGAATTATATATATAAAGAAAACCGTTTTTGTTTATTTGTTGTTGATCATGAAAGGATCCGATACATATACAGATACTAATCTTTATGAAGCTTTCAAGTTAACCTGTAACAACATGTGACAATGTCGTACATTACCACCACGTGGCTCTTGTTTTAACTTATAAACCTTTTAACTACAAAATTGATAAAGGTTTTTATGTCACGTGGTGTTTGTCTCACATACTTACTCTCCTAGATACCAAAACAACTGCCTTACCATTTATATATTTCTTCCCTACACAAATATCGACTCCCAAAAGAGTGGTAAGTGGTTCATACTACCCATCTAAAGCATGGCTTGTAATATCCCGAATTTTGGACCTACCATTTATAGGCATGAGCTTATTGATCATGATGATTATATTAATGTTTTATTTTATATTGGATCAAAGACCCCAATGCATATGAACATGTTGATTGTTTTGATTATTGGGTGTAAGCCAATTGTTGATGATATATATGTATATATATGTTGGTTGTGTTGGGCGTGGACCCTGAAGCACATGTTGATGAAATGTTTTGTGTTGGGCGTGGACCCTGAAGCACATGATCGATGAGATGTTTGTGTTGAGCAAGAGGCTCTGGAGCACATGAGCACTTACATTTGTGTTGAGCATAAAGCTCTGGAACACATGAAAATATAAATTGGAAATGTTGGGCAAAAGATTTGGAGAATTCCATGTTGGTGTTGAGCATAAGCTCTGGAGCATCAGATCTTTGGCCATTGTATCCCTAGGTGTATCGTACAAGTACATCCTAGCATTTAGTGTTGAGCGAGAGCTCTGGAATTGCCCTATGTTTGTAACTCCCTGTTATAAGCATTGAGTATGGGCTTTGGTAAGCGCTAGGGGTTACTGAAAAGATTAAAATCACCTACGAGTGAAAACGACTCGAGATTAATATTGATCTCTTCATACTTATTTGTAAGTGATTAAATGAAATTTCGAATTTCTGTATTCTCATCAAGTACTGAAGAACTACCACGTTATACGAGGGAAATCCAACATGCAAGGATGTTTAAAGTTGCCTAGCCTAGTAGACCTGAGCCATATATCTACTTGACCTTCATAAAGAAGAGTCGTTAAGTCTAGGGATCATGACACCTGATGCCCGAAGACATTTGTTAACAAGTATTTTAATAATATGTATTTTATACATAGCATGTATAAAGAATTAGTTAAGATTAATTATATAATTGAATAAAGAAAGAAGAGAAGCTCCACCAATTATTATTTATTAGTAAAGGATTAATAAATAGTGAAATATCTATGAAAGACTAACTAGGAACTAGTTAAAAGTTCCTAGGTTAAGAATTGAAAATTACCCCAGTAAATTAAAAGGGTTAAATCAAGAAATCAATGATTTCTTGATTTAACTGCCCCTTTTACTGAAAAGTCTATCTATAAAGACTGAAGCCAAGCAAAGGCTTGGGGTTTTGATTTTTCATCTTGGAGAATTATTATTTTGCTTGTTTTTGACTCTCAAGTGTTTTTCCTAGAGAACTTCCTCCTACAAGGAAAAGATGACTGATTCAGAACTGAAAACGAGTTAGGAAACCCTACCTTAGGAGCTCTAAGCTACTTGCATGTTGGAGTCGAGCTTGGGGGGATCCGGATTAGAACCAGGAATGGTTCTGGGTCATGGTTGGGAGGAACGTGGTAGTTCCTAAGTGATTTGGTCATCAAAGAGATGTCAGATCTACATTTAATTGTTAATGTTGGTTATTTAAGTGTGCAGGTGCAGCCATTGACAAAGCTTCAAATTTAGGTATGAAACCCTTGAAGGCATATTCCATTTATTTCTTAAAGATTGATTACTGTTTATGTTAAGTAATGGCTGCAATGTAATTTCTAAACCCTAATGGTTAAGTTTTATGGTTAACAATCTACTAGGGTTTGTATTTGCAATTTACTAATCATAGGCTGGAGAATTTTTATCATATGTTGCTTATGTTCAGGGTTGTATCTTTCATAAATGTTCATGTAGTAACTAGGTTTTGATCTTAGTATTATGTTTATACCTTGTTCTCTGTATTTAATACTCTGCTGACATATTCTATTTGTCAGCAGAGGCCTGCCCTAATTTTAAACGAAACTAGTTCAGTAGTATTTAATTAAAATATAAGTTATGTTAAATAGTATAAGTTTATATTTTAAACTAGATATACTAGGAACATAATTCATATAATAAGCAAGCTAACAAATTATTAAAGACCTACAAAGGTCTGCTCCACATAATCATTTAAAAACAAATTAAATATCATAACATTCCTTTTAATAAACATAATCATAATTAAACCAACAGAGAAGGCATCATGACCATCCATGTGGTCCAATATCAAAACTCTATCTTATTATATAAAATCTACAGTCCAAATTGCTTAGTCAATAATCACATCCATTTACATAACTCAAATGTTTAATTCGCGGTCCTATTATTACAGTCATCCATTATAAAAACATAAGGTGTTTTAAAGGTCCCATTTAAATCTACACATTATCATCGCATCACATTAAACAAATTAAACAACTAAATCTCATTTTGCCAACAGAGGTCGCGACATCGAATCCTATGGATGTCCAAACTCAAGGCAATAACCTTAATAAAAGCATAACCATTTTATACCCAAACAGTAAGCAAATTGCATAACCATATCTATACAATCCATGCTATACATCTAATACATGCAAGCTACATTTTTAAGCTATGCCACAATTCTATAAACAAACAACGCATACACTAACAGTGAGGTCGTAAAGACCCTAGGTACGGACTCGGCCAAGTTCCAATCTAATCACACAGTCACGCTAATAAACCAAATTGATATCGTGGGTTGTCATAACCCTGGCTATTACATCCCTATTCTATTAAAAATAAACAATTTACATATTAAATGCTAACTAAATTTATCACAGCCGTTAGGAGAGGCACATGCCATTCGTGGCATGGCCTGCACCCATGCTGAGCCAATACAAAACTAAGAGTGCAATACTCTGTTTAAAAAATCATAGTCTCCATTTAAACGCTAACGCAGAGCATACAATGGCAAGCCAATGGGATACAACACCATTGATACAGTGGCGCAACCCATGACATAACGCCCTAAGCTCTAAAAGCTTTCCCAACATAAATTATAAGCAATAAAATGAGAGTGCCATGTATCCTTTCAAACCCAAACAATTATTAATACACAGAGTAAATCCCACGGACCGGAAGCCACGAATCGAACCCAACAAGTCGATATCTTAAAAACGCAGTATTTAAATAACCATAAAAATATCAAATTTACACAGTATTAAACGCTGAATGAAATCGTAGGCATTTCATAGCAAAACTTTACAGTCTTCACATAAAAACCAACGCGTAATGTATTTACACAGTGAGGCACAAAACCTCTTTGAAAGATAGTCAAGTATTAAAAATGTTAATGACAAGCTGTGAGCTATGGCATCATTACAAGTAATGGTGCAGCCATGGCCCAAAAATGCCAAACCTCCCAACAAGAGTTCATTAAAAACCAGAGTAAGCCACATTATAAACCCCGAAGGCAGAGCAAATAATTGACACACGAAACCCCAACCCAGTAAAGAATCCCAACTCAGGAATGCCCAGAACGAGAGGAGGAAAATAAATATTGCTAGTCGGCTTACCATGGCCATGAAGAAGAAATCCCAACTCGATGGTGTAGCCTATGCAAACCCTAGAGCACCTTCGCGTTCACCTGTAGACAAACTAATGATGGCATGAGAAGCATGACGATGCCATGGAGGAACCAACGAAGTGAATGCATTTTGCACAGATCTGGTCTAAGCTTACTTGGGAATCAGTGGAGGTCGCCTCCCTTCTCCAACTGCATAGAGACCATGCTAAACCACAATGCCAAAACCATAATGCACAAACAACGAATGCCAAGTCCTTTGCCAAGGGTTTTCACCAACCCCGATGGCATTAATGGCACCAGCTGGTGCCATTAATGCCTCCATAAACCGTCACCATAAGTTTGTGGATCAACGTTATACCAACCAAGTCGTATGTTAAACCCTTTATCCTATGGTTTCTCCACCCTTTAAATGTTAGCGTAGGCTCAATGCTAATGACATGGTATGTACACCATAGTCCCAACCTTATGGTATGCGCAGCTCTTAACACTATCATATAGTGTCTACAATGTTTACCCTTAGCATCAAAGTTTAGGTTGTTACATGCCCATTTTGCTAGTTCATATATGTAGCATGTGTGCATAAGTCGTAGTCTAGGTTTGTAGCATTTAGGAATCATGGAAAACGTAGTATGCCATGATGCCCTCGCTAGGAAGAACAAGCATAAGTTTACCAGCTCGTAACCAAGGTAAACCTGCAAAAAATAAACAAGATACGAGCAAATAAAATAACCAAGAGATAGATAATAATAATGGTAGGGACAGTAAGATAATTCATAGCATCTAGTAATTTAATGAAGAAAGATAATTAACAACATAGGATGTACCTGAGTCGTAAAACGAAACAGTAACAAAAGTGCAAGGCAGAACTGGAAGTATAACTAAGAACTTAATTGTGTCAAGTAACCAATAATCCCAATGTCGCAAGAGTAACCTGTGAATCAATGAATAAGGTGCCTTAGTTCGAATGAACTGCGTAAGCCTGCATAACGAAGAATAACCTTACCTCTCAGATTGTCATGAGTTCGGCCACTCCATCACTTTGTTCCCATCAACAAAGTTAAGTTAGTTTTTATTAAATAAACAAAGTACACATGTGCAAGAGAAAAACAATGATCTATACAACTCATTAATTCACCGAGGGTAATAACTAAGATATATCGGTAGTTTAAATAACATAATTAAGACATAAAAAGTAAACGAAGTAATAATCACTGAATGAATAAGAGATTAACAAAACACTCGACAGATTCTAAGAAATTGTAAGTATAAGAAGCACCTGTGTTCCCGCACTAGTAATAATGATCCCCTTTGGATAGTTTTCACTAACCTATAAATTTTTATTTTAATTTTTAATTTTTGGGGACATTACAAGGCTTATCCAAAAACATGCCATGGTTCCTAACTAAAGTCTTTCTTACCCTAATTAACCTAATATTCGACTAAGGGTAGTAGCATTAAAAGGATTGGCTAAAAACAAATTTCCACAAAGTGTGACTTTTGAGTAAGGGGAAAGTTAAGCTGCAGCTGGCGCCAACCTCTCCATCGAAATCCGAAAAACATTCAAAATAACTATGTCCATTCAATTGTACCATCCCATTGGCTTTTCGAAAGAACCCTTCATTACACTTTGGCAGGATAACATTCAACTCCATTCAATCCGTGTGTACCTTCCAGAGTCGAGCCCTTTCCAAGTGCTAAGACGAAGATCTAATTATTAAATGGTCATTTCCACTAGTGGTCTCTTTCTAGGAGAATGTTTGCAGGCCCCGGTGCATGGGGTAAATGCTACACGATTTTAAAATCACAAGTTTGTTTTTCTAGTGAAGGATAAACCCGACACCTTCATGTCTTCGTTCTTCTGGTAAAGGTTTTCAGGTTGCAACATCTTGCGCAGGCAGAAGACCTCCTAACTTCTGAGGAAGGCGCTCTTTGCCAGGTTTAGGCAATCGCACGAAACCGTTTAAGTGAAATCCTGTTATTCTAACACTATTCCTGCAACATTATGTTTTAACTAAATCGTCAATCTCATTTGCAGGATTCGTTGAATGTTCCTGAAGGAATCCTGGCGTGCATCAGTCCTCCGGGTAAGAAATACACCGACTACAGACTGTTTTACCTTCGCTGGGGTAAGAGGAACTCCGAGAATATGATGGCCTATGTTGAGGTCTGCGAAGGAATCATCGTGACTTTTTGGGTTTTCGCCGATGTATTATCTAGTACCCGTATTTTTAACTTTTGAAAAAGGTCTTAAGCCTTTGTCATGGAGGAAGTTTATAACTGTAATAATATAGATTCAGAGGATGAGTTAAGTTTTAGACTTTAAGCCTTGGTCCATGAAAGGTCGTCCCATAGTCGACTCTGATTGGAGACTCATAATGCAGTATGTTCTTGTTTAAAGATAGATTTATTATTTTGTTGACTATGTCTATATTCACATAATGAATTTATCAGTATGTATGTTTTTCTCTGTTTATATATTTCAATACTGTTTTGAATACTGGTTATTGTACCTTGCAGTACAAACTCGTAGCTCTTTGAATTAAGGTTAGTGGGTTAATAGAATATGCGATCATTTCTTGATGTAAGCATAAGGCTTCCATTACAGTGATTAGTAAGAGATGATCCTGTATCTGGTAATTTTTAAGGGAATTGGACCTTTAAGGTTTTGAAAAGGTAAATCGAATAGTTACATAGGTAATGATAGGCATGTTAGAGAAAAACTAGAACCCTAAGAACATAAAATATATCGATCAACTGTAAAAGAAAATTTTAACATTTTAGATCAGTCGGAAGTTAGGAAACGACTGCAACTCAATATTTCCATATATATTAACTTCTTCCATTACTTATAAAATGCTTGAACATTTTAAATATAATCATCATAAATCGTTTGTTTCCTTTGCAGTATAATTGCAATGAAAAATACATTTATCTAACACCTCTATTGTTAGCATTCTGTTTGTATCCAATACTAGAAAAGTAATAATTATGAATTCATCTAAAAGACCTGCTCTTCATACAAACTATAACTGTGTCCATTTTCCTGGAAAATTAATAGCCATTCTATTCCGAGAGGCGCAATGATTTCGATGCATATATATATAAATGTGAAACACTAAATATGTACAAATCAAATACTCTAAAGAGACCTGTAATTATGGGATCTGAATGTAGTAAAAACAAGCACCTTCCACCCAACTGTAGTTTACTTTCAGCTACGTTGTCTTCCCTTAATCACACCCCTGGAAAAATCATGCTTGCCAAATAGTTTAAGGACACTCAACTACACACGAGAACTTGCCACCATGTGCTCACACAACAATAGTTTCATTCTAGCATACTAAGCAGCCTCCTACCTCCCTCATATGATTCTCTTTTATAGTTTATTTTTCTTAGGTATTTCCACAAGAAACCAATTCCTCATAGAAATTTAGCTGCTAACAAAAGCCCTGATATTAAGGGTGTGTCTAGTGCCATAAATGTACTTCTGACACTTGTTTCATATTTCCTAATGTTAACTCTTAATTGTCTCTTACTCTTGCATGCATGATCTCCTCATTTAACATGGTTGTTCCCCTTCATTCTTATAAAAAATTAACCATAATTTTTTATTGCATCAGTCCTTCTATTACTTATTGGAATATTTCATATTCATCCAATTTTATTAAATTTAAACAATAATTAAAAATAATCAAAATTACTAATTTAATGTTCACTCTTTGGGGGATGTTACAATATTAAAGAGATGGCAGAAAATAAGATCATCAAGACTTGTAGGAATTGATGAAGGATATAAAACATAGCTTTATTCATTGTGTTTATATTCAAGAAGAGGATAAGGAGGAAATAGAGAACTTATTCCATTCTGTTCTAGAGAAAATTGAAAAATAATTGGAGAGTAGGAAATTGGAGACCTCAAAAGTTGATGATTCACTACAACATCATGGGTTTAATTCATTTCCAAGGAACTACTTTCTCCCCAAGATTAACATGAGAAATATTGATTGCAAGGATCCAATCACATGGATTTTTTATATGGATCAATTCTTTGATCCACACCACATTCTCAGTTTGAAAAAGGTAACTATTGCATCCTTATGTTTAGAACCTAATCAATTTTTATGGTGACTAGAAAAAACAACTCTATTATCTCTTGGTCTATATTAAAAAAAGAATTGATTGCACATATGGGGATATAAATAGAAACACCTTATGTATCCAGTTTTTCAATAGCTAAGTCTCGGATTGAAGAATATTTCAGAAGATAATTTGTTAGGTATCTTTATTGGAACCTTGAAGGATGACATTCAACATGAGGTGCATCTCTTTGAACCATCATCCCTAGAAAATGATTTCAAGATGGAAATGAAGGATGAAAGTAAAAGTATGGCGACGACTACTAAAAATATCACTTTCAACACATACATAGATAATGATGTTCCTTCTAACTAACCTCAGAGGTTGACACCTCAAGAACTAGAAGAAATAAGAGTGAAAGGTTATGATTTAATGGTGATAACATGTACAGTAAGGGACACAAGTGTGGAGAAAACAAACCCTTCTACATAGAATGTGATGAGGAAGAACAAAAAAAGAAGGAACCACCACAAGGGGATGAAGTAGAAATGATTACTCCCACCATATCTTCTCATTCTTTGACTATAATTAACACTCCTAAAAGTCTCAATATGGAAGGATATGTAAAAAATAAAAAATGTTATATTTTTTAATGATTCGAGTAGTACTCGTAATTTCATTCACTGTAAAGTATCCAAACATCTCAATTGCTTTGTATATCCAACACCATAATTTCTTGTAATGATTAGAGATGGAGGTACCATCATTTGTTCAAGAAAATGTCATAATATCAATCTTACTATGGGGGAATATGTATTGAATAGTCCCATGATTTGTATCCCAATGGGGGGTGTTGATGTTGTATTAAGAGTTGAATGGTTACAATCATTGGGAACATTGGCTTATATTTTTCAGAAGCTTTTCCTAATATTTTTCTTTGAAGGAAAATATTTTTTGTTAAATGGTATCAAAGGGAAACCGAGCAAGGTGATCACCTCTAATGGTATGACAACATTGTTAAAGAAAGGAAAACAAGGTGTAAATACACAATTATACTCACTATTTGTTCAAACATGTAAGGTTCCTATTTCACGGGTTATCCAAAGTGTCCTTAAAAAGCCTTCCAAGGTATTTGAAGATATTACAATAACTCATCCACCTATTTGAGATTCGGAAAATGCTATTAAATTAAATATGGGAAGCGTTCCCTCTATCATAATACCTTACAAATACCCATATGGTCAGAAGACTGAAACTAAGCGGTTGGTCGAAGTTGTGACAAGAAAATCTAGAGTTCAAGAAGTGGCAGATTGCATAAAGAACCAACAAGAAGATATCCAAATCCCAACGATGTCAGAAAACAAGATGAAAGTACAGGAAGATCAAAATCATCATCAAAGGAGTTTTGAAGAAGCATAAATCATATGGGAACCTGACCAAATCATCGAAACAAGGACCAAGCAACTACGAAATAAATTTATTATTGAGTACCTCATCAAGTGGAAGAACTTAGCAGCTGTAAATTCAACATGGGAAGATGATTCCTTCATACATATGCATCCAACACTACCCGAAAGTTGAAGTCAACGCTTGTGTGAATGGTAACGACATGTTAATCCCTAAATGTTGGGAACAGTCCCCCCCTGTAGTGTGGCACTTTATCCCCTAAATGGTGGTGTATTACATATTATTAATGTAGCCTTGGGTCATGATTTGTGGGTCTATTAGCTGTTATTGTACACCTTAGTCTCCTAAGTATAGGAAGGAGATATTTTAATTTCAAAAAGCATTGTATATTGTCTTATGTTGGGTACACAATACATTGTGTAAGGAGGCTTGTTCCTCAAAGATGATTGTTATTTATCTATGCTATTCGTTATTAAGGTGTGGATTACTCTCTTTTGGTCTATTTATGTTATTTTTATGTCATTTTTAGTACTTCGTTGCAGAATAGGAGGACTTCACCTGAACTAGTGGTTCTATCAAGAGATGACCCTCATGTAAATAAGAAAAAACTTATAAAGAAAGTTCAAAGTTCCAACCAAGAACTACTTTGATTCATCATTGAAATATAGGAGGTATGTGTTTGCATATTACTTTGAATGATATTCATGTGATAGATAAGTGTCCTATTATAGAAAGTATTACAAGTACCTTATCAAATGAAATAAATGTAAGTTCGAATTATGTTGAGGTTGCTCAATACCTTGATTTTATCTAATCTATAACTGTATACATGTTTATGCTGAGATTATAGAAAATTTTGTATTGTTTATAATAAATCGTAGGTGACTCAAGCTAGAGAAATGAAAAGATATCCAAAGGAAATGTCGAAGATATATACACTTTCGAAAACCAACAGGAATATGTGGAACCATATATTTTTGTCAACTTGGAAAGTAAATTGCAAATTAAAAATATATATCAAATAAGAACACCGAGGATGATGTTATTTTAAGGGGGGAGGATTTAATACCCCTCTTCAGTCGTACCTTGTTGTAACCAAAATACAAAGATGTAAATTTATCTATGTACCAAATCTCGGTGAGAAGATCAAGTCCAAGGCCCCACCAATGAACATTGTTAATGTTGTTATAATTTCCTAAGTTGAAACATGCAATAGTTAAAGCATGGTTATGTGTATTGTAAATTGAAATGATAAATAACATAAATAGACCTAAGAGACTCATGTTTGCTGCAACATAAATGGTAGGGGAATATGAATAAAACTAAGGGGAGAGTTAAAGGTTAAATAATCCTTAGAAACTCATTGATGATGACTAGAATTCATCATGGTGCAAACCAAAGGAAGATCCAAGTCAATTTCTCGCCTATTAAATTAAAACCCTTCGGTATGATTATGAATTATTCCTCAAGAGTTTCAAGACAATGCTCATTGAAATAACAAGACTAATGGCTTCTTATTTACATATAATCCTATGTTACATGGTATGCATTCATTTTCCAAGAAAGAAATTTTAGTGACGATGATTTATCATAGACATGATTTAAAGAGTAATTTATTAATCTTTACCAAGCAAAAGAAAGTGGAAAATTACTATTATTATTGTTACTATGTTATTATGACCCTATTATTATTTCTCATGGTCAAAAGGAACATAAGTGGCTATATGATTGAATGGTCAAAATTAATAATATTAACTAGTCATTATTAATTTAAATATTATCATGTGATTCCATGAATTTTACTAAGCACTTAATGGAAGCAATTCCATTTCAAAAGTTATTTATTCATTTTTTTTGCTATTGTGTGTGTGAAACATCTATTTCAAGATAAACGTAACATTATACATATGTTACAAATAATGTAAGGAGGGATCCTATATATTAAAAATATTAACTACAAATATGGATTCAACTCACATCCCAATATAACTTATATAATATAGCTTTCAATATGATATACTTAATATAGGTTTAAATTCATAGTTAAAAATGATAAGGGTTCTTTAGACCAATGATTATCTTTATTTATGGTAATTTTTCGGTTAAGGTTTCATTTGGATTATTGGTCCACTCGGTTATAATGGATAAATTTTGGACAAGAAACAGCGTGGAGCAATTATGGATTTAGGTATGGAGGAAGAGGGCGAGTTGACCCCCGGAAAAGCGACCTTTCATTTTTTTTTAAAGGAGGAGCTTTGATTTCCCCTAGTCCCACACGAATGATCATGGAAGACTTTATAGTTGACAAAGAAGAGAATTGATTTCTTTTTGGTCTCGCCCAAGGGAAGACATGATTCTTTACAGGTTGTACAACCACTTTGAAATATAATCATTGTCTTGTGTGTGTGTTTGTGTATTGTTTTGTTGGATATAATGATAACAATAAACAAGCCAAACCGTATACTAATGCAATTTGTTGAATTTGTAGAAACAATAGCTCTAATTCTCTAATACCATGTAGAAATAACAGCTCAAATGTTATGAGTAAAGATGCTAAGAAGAAGCACTCGAAATAGGTCTTGCTACTAAGATAATTCTCATGAGCATACATAGGAAAAATAGAGATAAAAATAGAGACTCAATCACATGAATGAAGAGATGACTTTTGGATTGTATCCTTCCATTGAACAATAATGAATAATAGGGTACATAAATAGTACATCCCTTTAGGTAAAATTGAGTTGTATTGGATACAACTCATCAAGCTCAGAAAGGTAGACTTATTAAATATGATAAACCACCATAGGTGGCTAAAGCACTTCCCAACTCAGTCAAGGACCTCATGACTTAGAAAAATCATGAGTTAAGTGTCAAGAATGATGGAAAAACATGGTAATCCTAGAAATTGGAGAGAAATCATGGAGGATGGGTTAGAAACAAAAGATACTAGTTTCCTAGTTAACTAGCTTTACCTTATCCACATAAAAGATGGATAAAAGCATAATAAGGAAGAATTTGCAAGAAAGCGTAGTTATTAATTTTGGGATTCAATAAAGTGGTGAATATCAACCCAAGATATCATAATAAAAGAATTCATGGGGTATAAATGGAAAGTGTTGACTTTGTAGTGCAAGTGCATGCCAACTATCTAGGTTAGTTTGTAGGAAATTAATCAAAATTGATTAAATATATATCCTAAGTTGTGATCAAGTTTATAGCATTCCAACACCCCCCTTTAAGCCTAATTTTATGATGATATATAGATGCATATGTATTCATTTAGGGCCCAACAACAAGGTTGTTGTCACCCTTTAACAATTATTATGTCCAAAAAAATGAGGAAATATGAAAAACCACATGGAGAAAATCCTCCCTCAAGAAAGGACATGATTTTTTTTTTGAAATAACATGTCTTCAGTATGTCTCTATCTTCACTTGAATGAGATGAATGAACTACTTCTTGTTGAAATACTCGATGAAGAAATCATGAACTCCATGATTATGCTCTAGAGTGTAGAATCTACAAGAAAGAAGTGGAGAGACTCCTTGTATCTCATTAATGGATGAAGTAGGAGCATTATATGAATGCTTCTTGCTGCTTTCAAACTCAGATCTGCAAATAAAATTTGAAATGGAAAATATATATGTGCATACTCCTTCCCAAAGAGTACAAAATTTAAGACAATTTGTTACACACTCAATTGCCTGAATAGCAACAAAATTGTGATGTGAATCAAATGTTATTCTTCTGATATGATGTAGCACCTTCAAAGATATGATATGAGGCTGAAAATAATCTGATATATTTGAAACATTATATTATGGAACAACAAAGACAAAGTCTTCAGTGACTCCATGAGGATATAGAGCTAGAATGGGAAAACAATGAGCAACTGGGAAAACTGATAAGTGTAAAAATATGAATAATGAATGTACTTGAGTTATGAACCAAAATTATTTAGAACAGATCCAAACATGTGTAATATCAGTCCAAATATGACTAAGTTCGTAGATAACCAACCAGTGAAAGATAGGAAAGACTTCAAACCATGCAATATAAGTAACACTTCATAAGAGACCAAAGAGGAATCAAGTAATGAACATGGGATTTGTATAGTATTAGGATTATTTCGAGGCATGGTAGATGGTATGGATGGTGGTTTTTATGATGCTAAATCAGAATTATGGAATGATGAAGAGCTTCTTAAAGACAAGCCAGAATATAGTGAAAATCACAATCATTGAGAGATGAATCTAGGAGCCTGATATGTGGATTATCAAAGAAACGATATGATATTTATGATTCTGATTTATAAGAAAGTAAATCTATATTAGAGACATGAGAAAAGTATTTTACTCTGGCACTCAAGGCATAGTTTATATCACCTTGGAATTGTGCACTATGAAAGTATTATGAAGAATCAAAAGGCTTCTCTAACTCATCTAGAACTTCGACATTGTGCTTCTTAAGAAGATGAGACATGATTTCCATATTCTTCATGAAAAATTTATTCTCTGGATGAAATCCATTTCTATAATAAGAAAACTTGGATGTTCTCCCTTTTTTATTAACCTTCTTCACTGAATCTTCATGAGTAGGCTTTGAACTTTCATCTTCAATTTCTGACTTTGGCTTCTTCTCTTTCACAATTTTCTTTTATTTGGATTTGGTATTCTTGCTTCCATGAAATATGAGAGCGTGATCCTTTCTCTTAGAAGATCTAAGATCACCCACATGGATCAATTTTTCTTACTCCTTTGTTAGTGAATCAAATAAAGTACACAATAAAGCATTTTGCAATTAGAAACAACAAGCCTAGTAGCATGAAAAATGAAAAGTAGACACAGAAACTGAGTATTCGTGACCCAATTTAGAAAGAATGGAAAGGATAATTGATCATATTTCTCATCAATCTTATAATTTTTGAGAATTAGAACAAGTGAATTCAATTTGGTGAAAAAACCCTCAATAGAATCGAAACTACTTGGACTCATTGAGAATAACTCAATCTCCTACTAATGCACTCTTAACTCATTTTGAACTCTAAAGAGAGACTCAAGTTTTGTCCATACTTAGTTTGGAGTGGTTAAACCATTTATATGAAAGAGTATATTAGGAAAAATAGAGAGGAAAAGCAATCCACAGGCTTCATCCAACCTATTATACCACTTGGCTTTCTCAATCACAACATTGGGCTCATTCTCTAAAGCTATAGTCACTCTATATAGTCCCTTACTACACAATAGAATGCCAATTTTGGATTTCCATTCATGATAGTTGAAGGGAGTCGGGATTATAGCTAAAGAAGAATCCATATTGCTGATTTGATCCACTCAAGAAGAACCTCTCCGCAACCTGCAAAACATAAAACTAGCAATATAAGATAGTGTAAACTTAGATCAAGCTCTTCTTTAGAGAGGGATAGGAGACTCAATGATCTCCTTAACTCCGCAGAACTTTAGCAACCTTGTGCTCTGATACCATGTATAAATAATAGCTCCAATTATCTGATACCATGTATAAATAATAACTCCAATGACCCATGAGAAAAGAATCCAAGAAGAAGCAATGGAAATAGATCTTGCTACAAAGATAATTTTCACAAGCATACACAAGAAAAATAAAGAGAAGAATAGAGAGTGAATCACATGAATGAAGAGATGAACATTGGAGTGTATCCTTCTATTGAATAATTATGAATAAGAGTGTACATAAATAGCACATCCCTTAAGGTAAAATCGAGTTGTATTGGAGACAACTCATCAAGATTAGAAAGGTAGACTTATTAAATATGATAAATCCCTATATGTGGCTAAAGCACTTCCCAAACCAGTCGAGGACCTCACGAATTAGAAAAATCATGAGGAATTTTTAAAGAGTGATGGAAAACCATGTTAATCCTAGAAAATGGAGAGATAATCACGGAGGATGGGTTGGAAACAAAAGATACCAATTTCATAGTTAGCTTGCTTTACCTTATCCATAGAAAAGCTAGATAAAAGCATAATAAGGAAGAATTTGGAGTAAAGCGAAGTTACTAATTATGGGAGTGAATAAAGTGGTCAAGATCAACCCAAAATCAGAATTAAAGCATTCCTGGGGTATAGATGGAAAGTGTTGAGTTTGGAGTGCAAGTGGATGCCATCTATCTAGGCTAGTGGGTAGGAAATTACTGAAAATTGATTAAATATTTTATCCTAAGTTGTGAGTGGGTTTATAATATTTGAACATAATTTTTATAGATACATGGAATTATGTTAATAGAGAAGGTGCATCCTTCCAAACAATCTCATCCCAAATCGTTTAACAATAGGTAAATTGTTAAATCTTATTAATGATAAGGAAGGTTCTCACTACATTATTTGAATGGTTCTAGTCTCCCGAAACAATTGTGTAGATACTTTGTATTGCAAACCATTATGTGGGGTAAAATTTAAAACTAAAAAAATAAATAAACTAGGATTATACATGAGGATCCGAACTAATCCAACAACTAATGTTTAGTTGTGTCCTTTAAAGCGTAGAGGAGGCAAGAACTCTAATCCATTTTACAAACATTTAAGGGAAAAAGGATCACAGTTTAATGTTAATTATAGGCGTTGAAAATATGGAAGATACAAGGGATATATCCTTACCATTCGTTTTAAAGTAAGAAAGGAGACTCTTATTTTTTATGGGAAGTAAGCACCCACGGTGTCAAGAACCAATGATCTTACACATGGAGAGCCTTAAAAATACACCCATTCACTGCCTATTCTATGTCATGTAGGATAAAAGGAGAGTCTTTTAAATATTCATGTATAATTGTACATATTTTACTGTATAAGTTGATCCCTTATATTATTTCGGTAATCAACCCATTTTCTCTATAATTATGAGAAGTACATTGGTATCTTTCGAATCTTGTTGTTTTTTTTAAAACTAGGCTATGTTTATTTAAGGGTTGAACCTTATGTCACATGATTCAAAGTAGGTCACATGAGTCAAGATTCAAGTCCTTTTAATAAGAAATTAACTTTGAATATTAAATGTCTAAAGGAACTTGACATTCTTTTATTGCTTGAAAATAAAAAATAAAAAAACTGTCTATGTTTTTTAGTGGTTAAGAGAAAAATTCAATAAGCTCCATTGGTTTAGGAACCAATATCCATTATCAAAAAGATGAGTTTTATTAATTACTTATTAAAAAGTGAAAGATTTCATATTCTAAATATTTAATCTAAACCAATATCCATTATCAAAAAGATGAGTTTTATTAATTACTTATTAAAAAGTGAAAGATTTCATATTCTAAATAATTAGATTAAATAGTTAATGGATGGAAATTTAAACTCCATGCTGAGGGTAGAAAAAGTGAAACCAAAATTTCTTTTGTTTGGCTCATTAAGAGTTGAGAGCTTTTGCACTCTCTAACTACTTAGAGTTGAATTCTAACAATACTTAGAGTTAGATTCTAACAATTTCTATTACATTAGTAATACAAGTGAACCATATAGTCGAATAGTCAATATTATCCTTATGGAATGGAATCTTTTATGAATAAGACTAAGCTTATTATTGAAGATATAAATTTATTTATGGATCGTGGTTGTGGAATTAACGTTATGTTTATGATCAATAGTATTAGTAAAAGATTATTTTAATGCTTCACTTTAGTGGATTCATTTCCAACTTGGGGTTGTTCTTTTAGCGGAAAGACTATACGCTGGTCGGAAATTCGAAGGTTGGCAAGAAATTTATAGTTATTCTTTTAGTCGCTAAGTCAAATAATTCAAATAAGTACTCTTCTTTTATGGTTTTATTGTTCTTTAGTTAATCTCAAGTTCTATAAAGACATATTTTCTTTTGGAATGAGTAAATTGAATGGATGCATGTTTATAAATAATCCTGTAACATTATTGAAGAATCAAGGTAATATTTATCGAAGTTGAGCACCTGAGTAGGCCCAATGGTTAAGAGCTTGTGTTATCTCCAAGGAGGTCACAGGTTCAAAACCGGCGGGGGTAGGGATGCTTAATAGCCCGTTGTGACAAGGCTAGAAGGGTAGGCGACCCCTGGGATAGGTGCCCACCTATAGGCAACCCCTGGGATGTGGTACCAGGACGTCTCGGCCCCTGTTAAGTCACAAGTTTCTGGTATATCTGACTTGCGGGCTGTTGGATATATCCCCAGAAATTTTTTGTAAAAAAAAAATATTTATCGAAGTTAATATGAATACATATTTATGTGATTAATTGGTTATTTTTAGCTCTTATGGGAATATGTAATAATAATTTTATTACGATTAAGTAAGATTGAATGTTCTTAACCTTCTAAATATAAGTTCTCCATTGATTAAAACGTATAGCTAATATTTATACTAAGTATGATTATCTAAAATGATTTGAAATAGGATTAATTTGCAAATTATAAGTATTTCATTAATTCTTTGTAGGCATGTGTATATTTGATAAATTATACATATGATTTTCATAAAGTCTAAATGGGTTTCATTTATGGAACATAGCTTTAATTGAGCATCAATAAATACATGTATGTGGATAATAGGCCGTAATTACCATGATACATTCATTGTATTCACAATGTTTATTGACAAATAATTATGATTACAAATATGATGTTGGATATCAACTAAAAGTGGAACACATAATGGTAAAATAGAAATACTTGCTTTGCCAATATGTTCTTGTAAACGGTAAAACAATAACCCTTATGTTTCAGAACCTTACCTAAGGGTGATAGTAGACTCGTTATACTTTACATAATATTTAACATAAGGTGATCACATTTCAAAAGGAATTAATTTATTAACTTAGAAGTAACTGCTATTGTACTGGAGTAATCCAAATCCTCATAAGTAATTAGATAATAAAAATATTATAGGTAAATGCACATCATTTAACTATGAGGATTTACATATATGTAATGATAAACCAAGTAGTTTACCAATATTCTATGACTGTCCTGCATTTAGTTTTGAATCTTAAGCTAAAACTTGATTAATCATTTACATGTTTCTTAGATATGTAGAATGTAATTGAGGTGAACATTATTTTGATTATAATGCATGTGATATTTAAGGTTAACATTTTGGGTATGTTTAGTCATGTATAGGGAAAATGTTTATGCCCCATATATCAAAGAATACTGAGGGCATTGGGTGCATTATATCATTCTAAGGACCTCAATGTCTATTCATTGTATTTCAAGTTTCAAAAGCATTTTGAACATATGAATTCTATTCATATAGATCCTTTACAAAGTCAAATCCTAAAACTTTACCTTAACTCTCATGTATAATCATATTTATCCTACTAAGAGAATCAACAACTTGATTTGATTTCCCATTGATCTAATTCAATACAAAGGTGAAACCTTGTAAGAATTTCCCCCACTTAACATATTTTTGGTGCAAATTTAGCTGCTAAAGCATAAATTGTATGGAAATATTATTCAAGAGTAATGCAAACTCCTTACGAATCAAAGAATTTATTTAATTTTTTTGATCTCGTACTACGAAATAAAATTCCTTGTGGAAGAAGGAAAAAGGTTTTATGGTGAACTAGGGTTGCATGTTTTTGTAGGTTTCTGTCGGAGATAGGACATGTACCTTCACATTGGAGGAAGGGCACATTGACATGAGTGAGCACATGGGTAGGGGGGATCTTCCCCCTCCCAAGGGCTCAAAAAGGGAGAAAGGAAAAGCTGCGGTGTTAGGTCCAAATCTGAACTTGGGAAAGGGAAGAGAAGGGCTGAGTGGGCCTAGCAAAGATGCAACCTCAGTCAGGTAAACCCGAAAACCAGGGCACTGTGTGCTGAAGTCTAAAATGGTTCCAAAGCTCCATATTTGTTCATTCCTTGTTCGTGAGGATATTCAGTATATGAAATATCACGCTCTCATCGACAAATTTGTTGGAATCTGGTCAGTATAGAGAACCCCGGTGTGGTGGATCAACAAAACCTAGAAGCCCCAGGGTTGTTATGACCTTCAGGTGAATGCAAAAGGTTTCTTCATGATCATCTTCTTCAATGAAGCAGATCGATATAGAATATTTCATAATGGGCCATACTTCTTCAATTCAGTGGGTATTTACCTCAGGCCTTGGACATAACATTTTAACCGAGATAAGGAAAACATGACTATTACCCCGTCTTAGATCCATTTGTATCCTTACCATTGGTATACTGGAAAGAAAAAATACTTTCAAATATTGGTAATACGTTGGGAATATCTATAAAATTATTAGAGAAAACCAAAAAGATGCGTTATACTTCTTATGCCAGTATTTGCCTCTACCTGGATATTTATCAAGATCTACCCGATGGAATCGAGATATCTTGGGATGATGAGGAGTGGTTCCAAGTGGTTGATTAAGAACAGATCCATTGTCGGTATAGGTGTTGCAATGAACATGGGAATCTTTTTCGTGACTGTTCTCTTAATAAAAAACCTGCTGGTACTAATGCTCAAGAAGGAAAAGATGTAGAAGGTTTTACCAAGGTAGATACCAAGAAAAGACCGACCAAGAAATTAGTTCGTCCTGATATACACAAGAAAGTTCAAACCCATAATCAATTTGAATATCTTCAACTTGAAAAGGAAGTTGAAACCTTCAAGGAAGGGAAGATCCTAGAAAATCAAGATCTAGAGCCACCCCCATCCTTAGACATCCAGATCCAAAAACCCGTTAAGGAAATAATTATGGAGGAGACTCCAATTCCATATCAAGAAGCAGAAGAGATGGAGATAAGAGAGTTGGATCTAGAAGGATTATAGGTGGCTCGCTTGGCCAAAATCCCAGATCGCATTCCTCCTCAATAGGTCTCTCTGCTAGAGAAAGACATTGTAAATACTAAAAACTTCAAGTACCTTTAAATAGTGGTGAAATCTCTCAAGGAACCATATGGGAAAAAGAATGGAATAAGAGAGAAGTGAAGTAGACACAATAATATTCAACGAATGAAACTGATAGGGGAAAATTTGGTTTCCTTGGGGAAATATCCAACCATATATACATCCATAACTTCCTCCCCCAAGCAGTTATAATATGTGGATTACATCCTAGATCATAAGAGGCTATAACATCCCCCTGAAGATTCATCTTCTAAAAACGAAAATAGAGTTCAAAAATCTGGTTATAGTTTTTCTTCAAGAAAATAAATGTTCGGAAGAGGATCTTAAAGCAATAGGTAAGAAAGTTAGGCTCAATATTGAGGAAGTTGCTACAAATGCTAGAGGAGCAGCTGGAGAGATAGGAATCATTTGGAATCCCAGGGAGGTGGCCCTTACAAGATTTCTTTCCTCGCAGTTTTTAATTTCGTCGTCTTTCCAAGTAATGGGTACAAGGAGTCAAGGCTTTATTTCGAAAATTTATGGGCCCTCTTGAGCCAATTTGAAACCAATTTTTTTGGATTCCTTCCTTACTTTAAAGACGAAGGTCAAGTCGCGTCCTTGGATTCTAGGAGGAGATTTTAACCTGATTAGAATCCTAGACAAGAAAAAAGGTGGAATATGTCAGTTAAACCCCATCAACGATCACTTTAACGAAGTTATTGCAACCCTTGATCTGGTAGATGTTAGAATGAACAACGGTATCTACACTTGAAATAATAAGAGAGAAGACAATAGAAGCATCACCTACCTCTTAGACCACTTCCTGGTTTCTGAATCTATTATGATGGATGGGGAGAACTGACAGATGTGGTACTTCCTTCGGCTGGTTCATACCACTAGCTAATAAATCTAGATTGGAAGAGAATCAGGGTGAATCTTTGGAGACCTTTTCATTTCGAACAGTTATGGCTACTTCACCCCGAATTCTCAGAGAAACTTTAGAAATGATGGATGGAATCCCGCCCATCAAAGGCATGATCATGTATCAGTTTTAACAAAAACTCAAGTTTCTAAAAGGAAAAATTAAACACTAGAACCTGGAATCCTTTGGGAACGTATTCCAGTAGAAAAGGCGACTGATTTGAGAGACTCAAGAGGTTTAGAAAGGACACGTGGCAAGGATTCACAGAGGAGGTAAGAGATCAAGAGAAAACCCTTATTCAAGAATTCAACTTAAGAGAGAAACAAGAATAAATCCTGTGGAAACTTAAATCAAGAAACACGTGGCTCAAAGAAGGAGAACACAACACTACGTTCTTCCATAAAGTCATCATCCAACATCGGCAAGGAAACCACATGGTTCAGGTGAAATGGATGGACGGAGCACATGCAAAAACCCAAGAGAAACTAGAACTTACCCTAAATGATTTCTTCTCCAACCTTTTGGAGGATCCTGAACATAATATGTACGAGGTGCAGACCAAGGTCTTATGACACATCACAAGGGTTATAACATATCAACACAAATTCATGCTCATGAAACTAATTGAGATCATCGAACTGGGGGTGGTGGTCAAGAAAGTGGTAGTTGATCAATCCCCTGGTTCCGATGGGTTCACAACGAATTTATTTCACTATTGTTGGGATTAGCTGAAAGAGGAAGTGTGGGCTCTACTTGATGATTCCAGAGAGATGGGTAGCATTCTTAAAGCCTTCAATTCCATTTTTCTCATGCTCAGTCCTAAAGAAACTTGCACAGAGGACTCTAGGAAATTTAGACCCATTTCCTTTTGCAACGTCATTTACAATATTATTTGCAAGGTCATAGCCAATAGCATCTGCCCCTACTCCCACTCCTCATATAACCAGAACAAGTTTGTTTTGTCGAAGGGAGGAAGATAATGGATGGCATCATTTGGGCTCACGAAACATTTCATTCCTTGAAAATAGAAAAGATAACATGTATGTTGCTGAAAAATCAATCTTTCAAAAGCATATAACAAACTAAACTTGAAATTCTTGGTAGGAATTCTCAGGACATTTTGTTTTACAGATCAATGGATCGTGTGGGTGATGATTCTAGTATCTTCTGCTTCCTTCTCAATTCTGGTTAATGCTGCTCCCTCACAGCCCTTCACGACTTCACATGGAATTCGTCAAGGAGATCCCTTAAATCTCCTTTCATTTTCATCATCATTGTTAAGGGAATAGGTCGCTTGCTTATGGACATGTGCCGAGAGGATCAGATTCGAGGGCTCAACCTCAGTGAAGGGATGGAACTGCAGAATCATCAACAAATTGTTGATGACACAATATTGATGGGTCCATCCACTGTTCAGGAACAATGTGGTATAAAGAAGGGGATAAACACTTTTATGGAGGCTAGTGGGCAGGATATAAATAACGAGAAGTCTCAGGTTTACTTCTTTAACACCCCAAAAATCACTCGACAAAACATCCTCAAAATCCTTGAATTTTCATAGGGTGTTCTGCATTCCAAATATCTGGGTGCTCCCTTAGAAGAATCCATAATCAAACAAATATCCTAGAAGGATTTATTGGATAATCTCAAGCAAAATATAGGTCAATGGACCTATCGAGATCTTAATATCCCAAGTAGAATAATTCTGGTTAAATTGGTGCTTCGGGCCATGCCTCTATACCTCTTCTTCGTTTTGGCTGCTCCCAAATATTTTCTCAAAAAAATTTGAAACATATAGAGGACCTTTGGTGGGGAGGAACAGAAGGGCACATGAAATGGGGTCTAGTCCATTGCAATATTCTGTGTAAACCAAAATTTTCCAGGGGGTTGGGGCTCCAACACCCGGTCAACATCAATAGAGTCACGGGGGGGAGTATGGTGGAAATGGATTTCTCAGTTCGAGGAACCCTGGGAAAATTTGTGGCATTAGAAATATGCCCATCAATGGTCGAAACAACAAATCATACAATTTGGGGAAGATATTCCAAGTTCAAGCATCTGAAATATTTCCCAAGAGAACAGAGGTCTCATCCAACGCCAGAACGTTTGGGAGGTGAGAGATGGAATGTCAACCTTGTTCACCTAGGACTATTGGAAACAATACCTATGTTTAGCTAATCGAGAAGATATCCTAATCTTCTTCACTGTCTTTGAAACACGTCACTGGAACGGGTGCAATATTTTTGGGACTCCCGATCAACGGATACCTAGTTCAGAATGTGGAAACCAAAGTCATGGTGGAAATCTTATGCCCCTAAGGATAATATAGAGTATTTCTATGAGGAATTATGCAATAGAAGGATCCCAAAGGTGGTCGGTTCGGACAAGATTCAATGGGTCTAATCCAACACAGCCAACTTCAATATCGAAAAGGAAATGGGACTTTTGGTTGAAACTCACAGAATGGAGAAGGAGATGAAGTGGAAAAATATTTGGGGTGGGAACTGGTGGCCAAAGGTGCGTTCTTTCAGCTGGTTACTTCTTAGGAGACACATTCTTACCCGAGATAATGTTCAGTTCACTGGGATGATAGGACCATCAAGATGTAAAATGTGAAAAGATGCTCCATAAACCATTAACCACCTTCTTGATGAATTCCCTATAGCCTCAGCGCTTTGGGAGAGAGGAGTAACAATATTTCGAAAAAATTCCAGACATCATGGGCATCCAAATTTAACCATGGCCAATTGGCTCACCAAGTTTTCCAAAATGAGATTTTGAATAGGATTTGGGAATTATTCTTGGGCTTAGTTGTATGGGAAATTTGGAAAGCTAGGAATCATACAATCTTCGAGGAAAAGCTCTGCCACAGAGAGGATGTTTGGGATCTAATTCAAATTCATTTAAAAGAAATTTCAACCTTAAGCCACTAGAATCATGAAGCTATTAAAGCATATATATCAGAATGTCAAATTATAAATGACGGGGGTATCTATAATGTACCTAAAAGCACTAAAAGCTCGTCTATCGTGATTGCACCTCCCCGACTCCTTGACTCTTAGTAGCAATCGGAAGTAGGTTCTTTTAAATTGACTTTTGATGGAGTATCTAAAGGAAACCCAGGTCCAGTGGGATATGGAAGTTCCATCAAGAATGTAATAGGAAAGTTGATCAGCATATTCTATGAGGGTATCGACGAAAACACCAACAACATGGCCAAACTGGAAGGACTGGTAAGTGGATTAAAATGGGACTTAGAACAACAATGGATTCCCTTAGTTTTGGATGGGGATTTATTCATTATCATATCCATATCCCAAATAATCCATTAATTATATTCCATTGTCAAGGTCTCAAGAAACTAGAAATGGGAAAGTTGACTATCAGAACTGAAGCGATTGTTAGCCGCCTCCTTGGCCATACAATTCACCCACGTTTGGCGGAATGGGAACAACTTAGAAGATGAGTTACCTAACACAGTGTTCGGGAAGCATATTTCCTTCCATGTATAACAACGTCTAGACTTAGGAGACCATGTTCTATGGCGGAGATGCGAGGAGCTGGTGAAAAGGGATATTGGATACTTGGCGATCAGTATGGATGAGAGATAGAAAAGAATACCATGTTTGGTTTCCAGTTGAATTCACCATGAAGAAGAAAAAAAATCCCCTGATGACACACCTTCTTGCATGCACTGGCACCCAAAAATACCTCCGGCGCTTCCTAGTCGGCATGTGATCGCACCGAGTGGCCTATCTCCATAGATTCCCGAGGAGCGTACGGTGGAAAAAAAAGGTGAATGGATTTAGGAGGAGCGAGCACTTTCACACATCACAACCATGCCTGATCCCAACTCTCCTCATAATGATAGGTGTGCCAAGTAAAGTTTCAGATATAAGGAAAGGACAGTCGTAGATAACGACACGATGCATAGATCCACAGGGGATAGTCCTTCACCTCTCCCTTCTTAAATGTGTTTACTTCAGTCTTTTTATGGCTTGTTCAAAGTGTTCAGGCGTAACTGCTTAATAAGGAAAATCGTTGGATTCACCATGGGATTTTTCATTTGTGCTGCTTGTAGTTATGAGGGTTGTACACCGTCGAATAATTTGGATGACCTAGTCTGAGATCACGCACGCGAGTAGGAATGCTTCGCTAATACGATTGCGATAAGGTGGTACATATCCTTTAACTTTGGGAAGTTGGTTCACTCGAGGGTGGGATATAACTCATTTTCCACGATAATGTTGTACATCCATATTTTTCCCAAAAAATCCTCAAATACCCCACCTAGAAATATCTGACCATGCCATTTGTTAATAACTTTGTGAACGAGTTTTTTCAGTATGTAAGTTTTATATCCTTGGGTGCTCTCGTCCGTGGTGTAATGGAACTATGATGGAGGGTTCGTAGTATCCATGATGCAAGTCGGGGGGAGAAGCAGAGGGGAGTTCGACATAAAGCTCCTCTCAACAAAGGAACCTGGCATTGGAAGCTCTTGTTCGTTTAGCATTCAATTGGGGGCACAATATCTGGTAGAGACCTCGGCTTCAATGCAAGCATAAATTGTGCATAGAGAACTAGCCTTGCTCAGGGAATATGAATCCCACTAGGGAAGGCCATTAGTAGCTAATCCTTTCTAGGTTTTTCGCATTGTCCTATCCCGGGACATCTAGGAAAGGCTGCAGCTGGCCACAGGAATTCACGAGGAAATTGATGTTATCAGAGGTGGTCAGTAAGCAAGCATGACAAACATTTATCTGCTCAAAGGGTTTCTTGAGGAATACATTGATTATTCTAGGGAGCTTCCTAGGCATGAGGCGGTGTCTCTTATTTGTGCCCCCCTTTCCATAGTAATGGGTGAAGGGCCTAGTCTAAGTGTTTTTTTGTTTGTTGGGGGTCTATATCGATGCTCTATATTTTTTATTTATGTTGTTTATGGCTCTAAGATATAGGAATTAGCAGTCTCTACATAGACATGGATATGGGGGCAGTCAGGCCAGTTTAATGTGGGGCTTTTCATTTTTTGGAGGATGTCAGGCTACGAATAACCAGTATATGGACACTCATCTTGTGGCAATTTTTCCATTATTTGGCTCTCCAGATTGGTTCGACTGTATGTACCACTATTTTGTAATTTGCCTACGTTTTAGGTAATAGAAGGATACTATGATTACTTATAAAAAAACATTACCTATAATAAGAGGAATATTTTTGTCTTGACACATTAAAATAATCATTGAAATAAGTAATAGGTCTATCCTCTTAACTTATTACATCCCCAATGGATGTCCCAGTGGTATCACATTGAACTCAGAACAACTAGTTAAAATAAAGTAACTTAAGTATTGGTTTCTCAAAGTTCTTCTTCTTCAATATATGAAAATTATTTTCAACTTCTACTATCCAATATAATAGTTTTCTATACTTCTCGATAGTATCAATAATGGGTGCACAAATGCCACTAACATTCTAGTAAACTTCATGTTAAAGATAGTCAAACCATGGAAACTCCTATCCTAAAAAGTACTCTTTGGTGAAGGATAATTTAGGATAGATACCACCTTCCCCGGGTACATTTTCAGTCTGTCTTTAGAAATAATAAATCCCAAGTGCATTAGTTTTTTCTTCATAGAATATAACTTCTTCATCTTTATTAACAATTTTTCTTATTGCATCCTTTATAAAACATGTCTTACATGCCTTAAATGTTCTTCTTTTGTTCGACTGTAAATCAAAATATCATCCACATGAATAATAATTAACTTAATGATGAACTCTTTTAAAACCTTGTTCATAAATATTATAAATTTAGTAGGTGCATTTGATAGTCCAAAAGGAATGACCAACCATTCATACAATTGCTCATTTCTCCTGAAAACTATTTTCCACTCATCCCCTTCTTTGATTCTGATTTAATGATAACTACTTTTTAGGTCAATCTTGGAGAAAGAAGTTGCTCCAATCAAACAATACATCATGTCATCCATCTAAGAAAAAAGAAACCTATAATTGATAGCATATTTTTTTATTTCTATGGACTCTATACACATCCTCCACTTTTCATATTTCTTCAAAGTAGGTGTTGTAAGAACTACATGGGCTCAATCTTTCTTGAATCGTTCCTTTGTCTAACAACCCTTGGAATTTCTGTAATAACCCCAAAACAGTACACCAAAAAGTTTTGCAAAAACAAAGAAAACAAAACAATTATAAGGGAGGTTAGAGTCACCTACTTGAAGACAATGCCAAAAAAATACTTGGAGAATCAGTTCCTGCCAAACATAGGATAGGACCTCAAAAACCACTACAATCCCAACTACACCCCCAAGATGGATCACCACCATGCACACTAGATCAACAAGCAAACTTCCACGCAGCACTCTTTCTCAGAGTCCGTAACAAGATACAATAAGAAATATTCCACAAGGAACTCTCTCTCAGAGTCTGTAACAAGCTACAACAAGAAAGCTTCCACGCGACACTCTCTCTCAGAGTCCGTAACAAACTAAGTGATGGAATTATGAAAAATGAGAAACACTCAACACATGCATTAACAACAAAGTTTCTCCATGCACCACACAACGTCTCGTNATATATATATATATATATATATATATATATATATATATATATATTTCCCAGGTCTTATGCCATCCCAATCAAATCTCAAATCAATCCATAAATCCCTATGATTTAGGATATTGTCTAGTTGTTGAGTTTTAGATTGGATTTGATTGGTAAAGATCTATCTTGCTTGCTTACACATGTTCTCTTATGCCATGGTGGTTTCCCCTCGTATAACTAAATTCTCCAAGTGTCTTTTCCTTTTATTAATAATAAAATAATAGTTTGTTGTGCAAAATGTCACTCACACCTCTTGTGAGTATTTTTGAGTTTTAATTAACTTTTACAAAAATAATTGTTTTCAAAATTATTTTCACAATATTAAAAAAAAAAATATTGTCTCGGGGTTTTACATTACTCCCCCCCTTATTCTTAACACTGTCCTCAGTGTTCTTTTATTTTGAGCTCTCTTGCTCATTTTGGAACATGGAGGGATATGCTTCTCACATTTTATCCTCCATTTCCCAAGTTGCCTCTTCAGGGCTGAAGTTCTTCCATTACACTTTTATTTGAACAATGGCTCGATTCCATAGCTTACGTTCCTTTCATTCTAGGATGCAGAAAGGTTCGGTCTGGAACTTGTTGTCATGGTCTACCTGAATCACATTCCAATAAATTATATGAGAAGCATCACACACACACACACACACACACACACACACACACACACACACACACACACACACATATATAATAAAACATGAATTACATCGTGTACTTTTATGTTAGGGGGAAACACAAGCTGATAGGTTACAGATCCTATCTTAGCTAACACTTCGAAAGGTCCACAATACCTGGGTTCCATCTTGGAAGATATTCCCAATCTCAATGTACTCTTCTCCAACTTTACCTTTAGATATACATGATCAGCAATGTTGAACTCTGTTGGAGTTCTTTTTAAATCCACATAACTTTTTTTCTGATCATGAGCAACTTTTAAATTTTGTTGCATTTCCTTGACAATCTCTATAGCGTAGTGCAATCAAGCATGCTTTAATGCATACATGTTTTCTTGTAACCATCCTTTTTCTTCTTCCACATACAAGAAGATAAACATGTTAATCATTATCTTAAGATTCTAAAAATTTTACATATCACCCCAAGCAGATATCGACATCCTACTCATATCGAAAACATGCCTATTATGTATTTTTCATAGCATTATAGGTTCCAACCTCAACTTAGTTAAGCATACACTCAAAAACAAATTAAATTACATTTAACAATAATTTCACCTTTCAACTAAATGAATCTACATCAATTTATATCCAATTTTCAATTTCCATTATATACTCAGAGTATAAGTATTTACCCATGCCTAAAAATGTTTTTCACAATTTATTTATTTTCCATTTATCTAATGTGAGTATTTACTAATCAAATGGATATGCCAAACTCTATGTGATTTGATGTACCAAATTGATATAAAGAAATTACATGGTTTTGTAATTTTATTTGAAATGTGTATACCAATCCTTACGTCTCCACACCCTTAACATACATTATTTGCACACACACACATGTATTACAGTTCTCTCCAATGTGAATAAAATTTACATTTCCTTTCAATATAAATAAAAATTTCCTTTAAAGACTAATAAACTATATAAAACCACTTCATTCAAAATAAATATGTTAAATAATTTTCCATCCTTAAATACAGATAAAATTTATATTTCGTTTTAATATCGATAAACTATGCAAATATAAACTCCTATTAAAAATGAAAGTTTAAAATATGCAATTCTTTTCAATACAATTTTCTTTTCAAGATAAATAACTTTGCATTCTGTATAGATCTCAATTCCTTTTAAACTTATTTTACTATTTCCACAGTAAAAATAATTGAATCATTTGTATTTTTAACATCTATCTATACATATTCAATTAATTCAAATAGAAATCTAAGAATGGATATTGATATTTGATAACATAATGCATACATCTTAACCTAACTCAACATGATATATTAATGTAAATCCTTCATTATCTAACCTTGGCACATTCACATAAATTTGTATTATATGGAAACACATTACAATTTTAATCTAAACCACCTTTATCAATATCTTTCACATCCTTATTCCTAGAGCCTCACCTTCAATATCAAGTCCGCCCCTCTTTTCTCTATTAAAATAGTTAGATTTTTCCTTAAACAACAACTATATATATATATATATATATATATATATGCACTCTTTTCTTTTCAACATCAATATGCTTTAAATTTGAAGTCTTACTTCACATGAAATATATTCTCATTCCTCTACAACAAATACATTTAATCTTAAGTTGAACATAATTTAATATTTTTGTTCAGGTTATAGATGATGTAAACTTAGATTTTACTAAATTCATGAATGAGATCCTTAAAAAATTCTTTTAAAATCTATATAATTGTTCCCCATAAATTACAACTTCCCTCATTTTATAGAAACATATAAAATGTGTATTTCAATACATTCTTCAACTTCTATAAGTATAATAATTTCCTTACATGTTTATACTAGAATAACATAAGTAAGTTCATAGAATACCATGATCCAAAGTAGTTTAAATTAGAAACTACTTAATACCATTCTCATTCCAATTAGCACATAAATGATGGGACCCTTTTAAACTTATCAATTATAAGGATGAGATCTTTATGATCCATTTAAGGTATACTTAAACATAACCTTCCTAACCTTATGAAGTACCATTCTTCCAATCCACGTAAGATGTATTAAATGTTGTCCTTTTAGCATATTCAAGCTACCTAAAATGCAATTTCAACATATGTTTATAGAACATATGTGACATATTCTTCCAAAAATAATATAAATGCATTCTCTCAATGTGTGTAAAACATGTCTTCTTCTACTATATGCAAGACATATATAATGTACATATCAAATTTACAATTCTTCTATTTTTCTTTCTTCAAATAAGAAAATATATTATTCTTCAATTAGGGTTGGAATATAAAATAGAAAATATAGTACTTATAAGTGGAGACTTCCTACCATATTCACATATAACAATATCAACAATATTGGTTATTTGTTTCAAATTTTGTTTTCGTTACTTAGTTTCCTTTCCCATAAACACCGTTTATTTATTCCATCTCATGATTAAATATATATATATATATATTAATGTGGATAGCCATGAGCTATAATTATGCCCATGACAACCCCAAAAATATATCTAATAAAATCTCCATGGTATTCAAGGAATAAAATTTAATAAATCTTTTGCGTTTGATTTCGATTTAAATTTTGTATTATGCTATCCAATATTTCCACAACTATACATAAAATTCTACACACGAAATGTATGTGAGAAATATGAAACACATATTAATCAAAATTTTCTTAAATGGACAAATTATGTTATAAATATATTCTCATATAGTCTCAATTATCTACAAGTTGTTTTTACTAGCAATATTACTAAGATGTACATAGCATATTCCAACTTTTCCTTTTTTCTTTTTTTTTTTCCCTTTTTACCTCGTATATATATATAATGCCAACAAGTTACCTAAATTCTAAATCCATGGTATTTTAATAAAACCATCACTAGCAATATTAGTAATATGTACATAGCATATTCCAACCTTTCCTTTTGTCTGTTTTCCCTTTTTACTTTAAATATATAATGCCAACAAGTTACCTAAATTCTAAATCTATGATATTTTAATAAAACCATCATATAAGTAAATCATATTCTCTTTAAAAATATCTTACCTAAAAATTCCCCTTCATAAAAATAATTTCTTTTATTTACAAAATTATATACCTATACTATTAGAATAACTCCATATTAACTAACCATGATTATGGTTAATTACTATTATCATTCACATTATCCCAAATAATATTTATGATATTACCCTCACGCAAGAAATAAATTATATAATCCATAATTAAAGAACACGTACATCCTCTTCTATATGCATAGTTTTGCAACTCTTTCAAAAGATAATTTATATAAAAATATACTAAAGATCATTTATAAACAAGAGCCACCTGTTGGCAATGTCCTCGACATTGCCCCTAATTTTGTGGCTAGTTATTAATGAAGTGTCCAAAGGACTCAATGAATTAAACAAAGTGTCGAAAGGACTCAATGCCGATTGCATAACAGAAGTGAAGGATGTTTTGAGCTAAAAACATTACACAGATGTTTTGAGTAGAAAACATTCCATTTCAAGAAT
>LPNX010870339.1:143413-201140 GCA_001517045.1 Pseudotsuga menziesii | reverse complement strand
CGCTATTAAAAACATCAAAAGGGAAATAAGTTTCTACAAAGAATTGACTCTTAAAAAGGCTTTAAAAACATTAAAAACTAAATTTCTTCTCATTTCAGCGGTGAAATATAGAATTTTGTCTGATTCACTTATAATTGAAAGAATTTGTCAGTTTTAAGGATATTTCAAAAGCCAAAAAAAACTTGAAGTATCTACAAGAATAAATCCAACAACCAGCTGAGATTTCATGATTTGGGATGCATTGGATCTTTTATGGAATCCTATGTTAACATTGGATGAAGATCATTTGAAAACTCGAGCAAACAAGAGTGTGTAATCACTGTGTTAAGGCCGAGAAAGGAAATAAAGAAACACATGATAGTATTGTAAGCATGAGTAGTAACGAGTTGATGGGAATAATGGTTGAGTAAAGGAAATTGATGTTATTAGAGGTGAATATAGGCAAATTTCACCATTATTCCTTTAATTATTTATTTGTGTCACTTGAAGACCCAATAATTTTTATAGCTTAAGTCGATTACTTTGGCTCTCGTGCGAGGCATGGATAAAATCATGTCTCAGTTAATGAAGAGAGAATATCTGAAAATCCCAAGAAAAGAATGATTGACCCGAGGAAGATGTTAGGGTTACCTGGGAGGGTGATGTAATTATGAAAGGAGGACGCCCTTGGAGTGGTTGGCAAGGTTTCCATAGTTATACTATTAATTCTTCACGGATCCCCAGCTGTTTCATTAATTCCTATTTGGGTTAGATCCCTAGCTGTTTCATTAATTCATGTTCGGGTTTAGATGGATTTAAGATAGAAAGAGACTTAAAAATTGACAGTTGTTTGCAAATTTCTTGTACTTTATATAGATATTGTATAGATCGTGTATCTTTCCTGTACTTTATATATATTGTATATATTGTGAGAAATTTATTGGTATTAAAATCGATATTGGCGTCAAAAATGTGTACCAGGTAAGGAAGTGAGGGAAAAAAAAAACAAAAATAATACATGACTGACTCACAATCCCATAATAATGTACTTGATCTGCCTTTTTGGAATGGAAGAAGTAAATGAGATCATGGAAGGACAAATTTTTCCCGTGTAGGAAGTGAACGATCATACAGATGTGAGAAAGAATTGCATTGAACAATGCTTGTAGGAAGTGAACGACCATACAGATGTGAGCAAGTTTTGTATTAAACGATGTGTACAACATTTTTTTCTCCAGTCCTGTTCAGTTACTAAATAATTAATATATGAGTTAGTGTGTATTGCAAATGTTCCCCATATCAATAAAAGATAAACCCCATCTTTACTTCTTGGCGCACCTCTATAGATTGTCTTGTTTACATGCAGAAAATTCACTGAATTAAATTCACAAAAGCAAAAATATTGTAAAATTCGGTCCTTAGGAAAAATTATGCCAAAAAACATAGAACTTTCTTTTGAATTAGAATTAATACATCTACCTATATATATATATATATATATATATATATATATCACAGCTTTCTCATGACATAATAATCTATTGGAATTCACGAACCAAATTATAACTAAATACCAGCTATTGGAATTCACTTCTTTTATGAACATAAACAAGAGCGTATTGTAGTCTAAACTATTTGTGACAAAACTATCTGTGACTTTATATTTTAAAGCATAGCTTCCAATTAAGCAAACCTCCCATGCGCATTTAACCTTTCACAATTAATAACCATAAGAATCTTATTGTAAAATTAGAACATAATACCAGCTATTGGAATTCACTACCTTCATGGAGAAAAAACGTTTTGTAGTCTAAACTATATGTGGCAATGACATCACCATCCTTGACATTAGTGATGCAACAATCAAAGCTGGTCCTTTTGCAACAACATAGAAGATGAAGATGACGTTAATAAATTTTAATTTCTAGGAAGCTTCACAATAACCGTGATTTTTAGAGTTACTGTGGAATTGGAACCACTGATTTTGATTGTGTCTATATTAAGACTTATATAAAACTAATAATAATAACTATTTATTGAATGACTTTTCAAAAAAACTATTAACCCAAATAATTACACTTGCAAAAACTTAAAAGCATAGATCTTCACATACCTAGAAATCTTATGCAATCGGTCACTGGAAACTTGCAAATGCCCTCTACCTTTCTCGTCTTCAAACTCACCCTTGGTAAGACTGTTGGATCTCGTTATCAATGAACTGAGCCTCTGAAAGAGAGCTTTATACATCTTCTCTTTTGAATGTTAGCTTAAATTCTGATCTCATATTGTAATTCTACTTCAATATCAATGATTTTTTTTAAATGAAACATCATTATTTTCTGAAGATTATTTTTTAATAAATGTATTTCCCATTATCTGGAAACTGGCACCATGCTCCATTAAATTCATTATATGACCCAATTCAGCCTGATTTTTTGCTTGAGAACCCATACTCATCTCTTTTTTTCTCAGATATAGACTTTTCCCTTTCATCCCTCTCTTATAAATTTTGGAAATCAGTGCCATAAATAGCGTCTGAATTCCCATGACAAATATCCATAATGCTTGATTCAATCCCGTCATCAAACATACCTATTTTTTCAAGAACATTTTTCAAAAAAAAGATATTGATTTCACTTTTGATAAAGTGATTTGAATAAAACATCTATCCAATACATTTGTTCTAAACAAGTCTAATGCATTTCTAAGAGGCAAAACAGTTGTCAATTCCACTTTTGATCATGTAATTTCAATCTTCATTAAGAAAGATGACAAAGATGACCATGTAAAAGCCGTAGTCCGAATATGATAGTAAAATGTAAAATTTGTACAACTGACATAGTACGAGTCTGCAGAATTATCTTGAGGACTGCAAACTGTTATCCAATTGGTTGACAAATCCCTTCTCTTGCAAGCTTGTTATAGATTCCTTGATGGATTGTTCTATGGGAGTAAAGACCAGTGCAATATCGTTCAACTTCGTTGATGGATTGTTAATGTGCAAATAATTAGGGTTTTTTGTACTCAAACTGCACAAAAATTAACTGTAAGAATTCAAATTACTGAAAGTCCATAGATGCAAGAAAATTAGGTGTTTTCGTATTGAAACTGCATGAAACATTAGCTGTAACAATTCAAATTACTAAAAATCTGTAGATACAAATTATCAGTATAGCATAGACTAGAAATCCCATTTATATTGCATAAGGAATTTACTTATACCACATAAGGCATTCGGATGACAGAGAGAATATGATGAAGTTTAAAATCTTACCACTGTACTTTATACTGTGGACATATATTGGCCACAATCTCGACAAAGTCACTAAATGGAAGCATCCTCGAAACACAGAGATGTCTCCCTCATGCTGATGGGGTTTCATATAGTGATATTTGTGCTCTTGCCATGTCTTTTACATGCACACACCCTAATTAGGAATTATCATAGGTGTATGTATGACCTACATTTACATTATCAAAATCATAGTAACTATATATACATATTTATAGTATGTTTCAGTGTGCTTCAAAAAAGTTCCAAGAAGCTTCATGGGGTATTCATTGATTGAAACCTCTTTTTGGACTCTTTATTTTATAGTTTATGCAAAACAGTTCGAAAGGTTTATTTGATAGTTTATGCAAAATAGTTGAAAGATAGACCTGTCGATTAGGAATATGTAAATATCAACAACCAGTAATATAAGACCAAAATGTGTGCTTTGATAATTTTTCTTCCTAAGGCACATTTAGTATTCCATAATGACAAGAGACAACTGTAACATAGAAGTATGAAACCCTTGCAGGTGGAGAAGCTCTGGCAGGCCTCATATAATCCCTTACCATTAAGAATGAGACCTGTTATGCAAAGGGTAAAAGGCACAAATATTTTTCGAATAACTCCATTCTATGGCATGCCATGCAAAAGGTAAAAGGTGAAGACATGCCAATGGTTAATGCATGCATGCAGATTACAAGGGCTACATTCTGACTTGATTCTTTGGAAACATACCCGTTATTAATGGTTGCAGATACCAAGTTGCGAATAATTTTGGGAAAATACATCAGGTTGTGAAGAACTTTGGTAAAATACACCAGGTTTTAATGATTGCAAAAACATTGGTTGCATTTAATTTTTGCTGAGCAAATCTCGTTGCCGCGTCTTGGGGCACAAGACTCTAGAGAAATGTAAGCTGCACTAACCAATGAATAGGCACAAAAATAGTTTAAAAAAATAAAAATAATACACAACCTTAGACTAAATTACATGTTTTTGTTAAAGTTACTACAAATTAGTCTAAATACTCGCCTTGACCAATTCATATATATCCCCCTCTCGAGGACATAATAATATACTAATCGTATAAAAGACATCTTTTAATCTTTTTGCACAATCGATTTGGAGTTATATTCATTAATTATATGTAATGCAATTCGTAACCGCATATAACAAAGTAAGCAAGAATCTATGTGTTTTTATCTGTTACGATCACTTTTCCTCATAATTTATGAATGATTTTTTTAAATAACCTTCCTTACATTTTAAGTGTATATACCATGTAACAAGAAACGTTTATTCCTTTAAACATTAACGAGTTTATATGAGCCATCCATACATATATAAACAAGGTTTTGTAACATGATTCTATCGAATCACATGGCATTTAAATCAACGAAAAGTAAAAAAAAAATAGCTGAGAAGTTAAAACGTGTAAGTCACTCTTGATATCAAGATAAATTTTATCACCTCTATCTTCGGTCACACTCCTAGTTTACTAAACAAACTCCCTATAGTTTTAACCTGAGTGGAAACAATAATTTGCCAAGATACTTGTTGATCTAGAGTCTATCGTGCCACTAAAAATCAGAGAGGTGAAAGAGCTGATGAGCATGGAAACCAATCGTGAGAAGGGACTGGAAATCAAATGACCAAGCAACTTAGACAACCATTAAGATATTCACAGGGGTACATAATTTTCTAATAACATGTCATTAATTTGACTTTGAAACAATAAAGAGTAACATAGAGATCTTTCTTTTAGCTTAATTTCAAGAAAGGTTCACATGGTTATACAACCAGTTCCTCAAAGTATTAACCCTAGCTTCGACTTGACTTAAAATACAACATCAATCAATATCTGCCCACTAACAAATCATCGATTTTACGATTTGTTACACTGGCAGTTAAATGGACATCTAGGTCGCTAAATAAATAACTGAAAGATAGCCACATCATGATGATGCAGGCATCTTCCTCCGCAACCAATAGGGCTGGTTCATCAATGGATTAGGTTTCTTCGACTAGGATAAGAGTTGATACCAGTGGAAACATTAACACAACCACATAAACCATTTCTCAAATATTCTCAAATTATTAATTTCAATACCCACAGAAACCATTTCGTGCTGCAACTATAAAAGGAGGATTTCATTTCCCCAATTTGATTTTACACAAATATTTCTTACAATGAAGTTTATGAAAAAAACTATAATCACAAATTATTCCAAATGGCTCAATTTAAGTCAATCATGATGCATTTTAAAATGATAAGCTTATCAACTTTATTGCATAATTTGATGTATAAAGTTTCTATAAAATATATGAATAATAAAGAAAAATAAATAAATCTATGACCAAATTACAATATCTTCTTGGTAATAAACAACCAGAAATCATATGGAGGGAAATCGATCCACATACAATGAAATCGATCCACACACTATCAATCATATGCACATAATTTGATCAACACGAATACTATAAGAGATAATAATACAGGCATTTTGAGATCTGTAAATAATGCATACCATCGACCAAACTCAAACATTGGAAAAAATATCTTCAGAGTTTAGATCACATATCCAGACAGACAAATGGAAACGATTGCAGAGATTAAAGCACAAAACAAAGAAAATAAATGGAAACCGGTTGCAGAGTCTAGATCCACGCAGACTCAGGTTATACTCATCCCATAGATCGGTTCTTAGTTTAAAACATCAACCACAGACTTAGATCGCATTAATTTAAGACATCAAAATCCAACTTGGATCGGATCTGAGTTTAAAGTATTACCATCATATATTCTACAGATCCACCGTAGACCATGTGCGCATTATCAAACATACTCCCACCGATGGAGGGCTATGCATGGTTTTGAACTCAAATCAAATAAAAACAATGGATTGTCAAGGGATTAATGGAGATATTCTTAAGATCTAGATCACAGGAAGAAAATAAAAATGGCAGGGGTCTTCTCCATAATTAAAACGCAGACCAAGGATCTAACACCAACAATGCAAACCAAACCAAAAAAGTAAAACGTATACACAAAAGGGAATGGTACATATCTATAATTAATATCCAATATAGATCAAGTTGGAATGCCACCAATCAAATGCAGAGATACTTCTAGATGTAAATCACAATCAAACAAGTGTAGAACATGGTTAAACAAGTATGCAGAGATACATATGTGAATCACAGTCACAAAAAAGTAAAACACAGTCAAACAAGTGTAAATCACATATAAGGAATCATATGCATATGGAGAGTTTGGGATTTTAATTTGATTGTAATTATCATTTTATTTTTTGTAAAACAATCTAGCTTAGTAATTCTTCATCATGATATACAATAGACTCATAAATAAATCTCATAGATTCAGAACACATGTGAAGATCCCTTATGGTCGAGTGTTCAAACCTGAGCGCTCTGATACCATAATGTAATGACCCCAAAACAATACACTAGAAATTTTTGCAAAATCAAAGAAACTAAAACAATTTTAAGGGAGTTTAGAGTCACCTACTTGAATACAATGCCAGAAAAAATACTTGGAGAATTAGTTCCTCCCAACCATAGGAGAGGACCACAAAAACCACTAAGATCCCAACTCCACCCCTGAGCTGGATCACCACCATGCACACTAGAAAAACTAGTAAACTTCCACACGATACTCTTTCTCAGAGTCTGTAAAGAAAGCTTCCACGTGGCACTCTCTCTCAGAGTTCGTAACAAGCTAAGTGATGGACTTATGAAACGAGAGAAAAACTCAACACATGCATTCATAGCAAAGTTTCTCCATGCACCACACGACGTCTGGTGCTACCCAAGTGCATCAATATATATAGCTTTTGCCCAGGTCTTATTCCATCTCAATCAAATCTCCAATCAATCCATAAATCCCAATGATTCAGGATCTTGTCTGGTTGTCGAGTTTTAGATTGGATTTGATTGGTAAACATCTCTCTTGCTTGCTTACACATGTTCTCTTGTGCCATGGTGGTGTCTGTTGTACATGATTAAACACCTAATAACCATAGGTCTGGGGTTACCAACATACTCAATCAACTTGCAGACAATTGACTCTGAAGTACAGTAAAGGAAATAGGAGGATTAGGAAGACTTACTCAATTACTGAAGGTCGATCCTTGCTAGTCCTCTTCCGCTCTGCTTCACCTCCAAAGTCTTCAAGGTTGCTCCTCTTTCACCTGTCAATAAACAATCTTCAAGATACAAGATGATTCATATATATATAAGCAGGTTAGATAAATCACATATAAGATGCAGAAACATAAACATTTATCAAACCAAGATACATGGAACACATATGGAAGAAGGATTCTCTTTATTATCAATAATGAAGAAGTTCAGATTACAACCCAACACCTGAGACAAGGACTCCTCTGCAACCAAAGGATTCTGAGTTCCACTTCTCCAAATACTTTTGTATAAACTCCACCAGCATAACTTTGCTCTCCAAGTGTAGCTAACCAACACCCTCCCCAAGGCCTGTATTTATATGGGTGAAATAAGGCAGTTCTCGAAGGTTGGGGAAGTTGTAGCAGTTAAGGAAATTAAGTTAAATGGGTTAACTAATCTCCAATTAGTGCCTGTTTTATATTTAAATGTTAAGAAACACATTCACGGGTATGTAGTAGAGAAACCCGCGAATGATTCGCGACTTAGCATAAGGGCAACTCGCGAATACATAGATTCGCGACTTGCATCACCCGAGACTTGCGAATGACTCGCGAGTTGTATAAAAGGAGAGTCGCGAATACCACTCAACATAGTAAAATAGCAAAGTGACTAACTGGGTATATAAGGAATGTATTTCATCATAAGCCAAGCTATAGTGTTTTAGGAAAACCTCTATCCATAAGTGTCCTTTTGTGTGCCAAGCTGAGGGATGTCAACACTCGGATGGAGAGGTGCCATTCAGGTGTATAACAGATGCCCCCTAATGTGTGAGGTCAGAGGGGAACGATGGACGAAATACATTATAATATTTAGCTCTGGAGAAACTCAGAAATCCAATGGAGCAGAGAGAGTACCTGAAACAAATACATAGTAATTTCATATACAAAGTTACATCTGAGGATGCTATGTTCAATTTACTGGAACACTAGCTCCTTTACAATATTTGAGTACATCATATGAAATGGGTATAAAACCACATATATTACAAAGGTGGATCGAAGCCACAATATACAATAATGATGAGTCTTCAAATATCTGGAAGCTATGTAGATAGATAGAACATAATCTTGCGCAACTTAGTCCATATGTGAAGGACTAAGGTCTTCATAAAGGATCCCAAAGAACCAGTACAATCCAAGCCATGTGAATAAGGGTAAGCTAAAGTCGAACATGGAAAGGATTCAACAGTTTGTCAACCAATAAGGGATAATTGACAACTGAAGCAAAGGAATTCACCAATGATGGAAGTGAATCCTGAGGTACGATCATCAAAACTCTAGGTCTTCGTCATCAGGAAGTACTGAAATGGAACCATGTTGTGATAAGGAAGGCAAAAGATCCTCCAACGGATCACAAGAGTGACTAGGAACTGGGAAAAAGAAGGGAGACACAAATAGATAACAGATATAACAGTGATGGAATCAGGCTATAGATCAGACATTGGGAAGAGTCCTTGAACAGTGAGCACAACACAGAGATGACCCAAGGCAGTGTATAACGGGTAGATAGAACAACTAGACTTATCTGTCATGTAGGAAACATGAGCAGATTCCCCAGGTATAACAGACAAGCGGAGGAGTAAGAAACTCAAAGTGATAGCTGAACACAAGTACACACTGAAACATGGATATCGGAAAGCAAAGAGTGCTATGTTCAAGGATGACATGCTACCATTACTGAAAACAAGAGAAAACTTCTTCCTTACCTTCCCTGTTAAGTTTTAATGAGTCCAGGAAAGTAAACTCGGTTCCCTCTTCATTTTTTAACAAGCTTGAAGAGATGGGAAAATAATGATTGATAGTGTCACTGATTTGTGGATTTAATGAGCCCGAACTAGTACATGCTCAGCCGGTGTTTTCACATTTAGAGAGTCTGAAAACGCCAAAGAAGACTCCAGGGGGGTCCTTTTTCATCCAATTTATTCTCCTGAGGCTGAAAAAGTAAAAAACAAACCACAGAAGAACTCTCTTAACTTCCAAAGAACAAAAGGTGCACCTTTTTCGTACTTAGTCAGGGAGGTCCGAAAAAGGTTAAATTACCACCTACCCAATGCTCCTTCCAAAATAGCATAAGTAGCTTGAGTTTTACGAGTATGAAGGAAAGCAAGATCACTCGGAAAGATCCATTTGGTTACGTGAAATGGGGCTTACAACAATAAACTCGTTGCTTTGTTCTTTAGTGTTTAACGAGCATGACAAAGACACAAAGTACACTCAGAATCTTTTTCATGTTTGGGTCCAGAGCATGAAAAAGAGAAAACTAAGCTCAAACCGGGTGTTCCTTTTCCATAAATTTAGTCCCTCAGGTCCAGAAAAGTGATAAACATATACCTGAGAATACTCTTCTCAATTCAAAAGAAAAGAGAGTGATCCTTTCTTGTATTATTCCGCATGGTCCGAGAAAGAGATAACCTACCACCAATGCAGATGCCCGTTCACATATTCTTAACGAGCTTGAATGGACGAGATAACTCGGCAGTCAAGTCTATTTTGAAGGAGTCAGACCTAAGCCTAAAGAAACTCCATAAGGGCGGGGAGTCCTATAAAGGGATAGCTTCTAAAAAGAGATTCAGAAGAATCTCTATTTGGCGTGAAAAATAGCTATGAGGAAACCCCTGGGCCTGAAACAGTGACAGTATGAGTACCAAAGGAGAACAAGGCCATATAAAGATGATGCTCATGAAATAAGGACCCTAGCCACGGAAGAACAATGGAAGAGGCAAGGGACTAATGGCTTAGAATACCATAGTCCGTGGCGAAATGTTGAATACTAAGGTTAATGTGGAGTGATAAGATGCCAACATGTGTTGAAAATAACAAAAACGACCTTATAGAAGCAACAACACTTGGTAAAAGTGGATAAACCTGTTCCAAGGCACAAAAAGGGTGATATTAGTGAATTGACATTTCAAACTATATAAAAAGACCCACTTTATGAAATATTATTTCTATAAATAGCTTGAAAATTAAAACATTTCTCACCATTTGAACTTTTTGAACCAAAAAGAAAAGTTTACCCTCTACCTTTGATCAAGCACCGTGGACAATTGGACCGTCAGAATTGGAATCCGTTAGCTTCAGGTAAATCTACACCCTAAACCCGTCAATTTGATCCAAACAAATATTAAATTTAATGGTGAATTCAGTATTTTTCATCCTCCCAAACTACATCAGTGTGCATTCACGAGTTGCTAAGCATGCAAGTTGCGAATACGCGTTTCATTCGCGGGTTGTCTAACTAGACAGCCGCGAATGATCCGCGACCTGCCCCAATGGACAGTCGCGAATGCTGCGTGATGGGGCAAAACTTGAAAAATATACAAGATTTTCAAAATTTTATTATGGAATACTGAACTCAATTACTTGTATTTGTCAGGAAAAATATGGTGCTGGAGTGGAGAGAAAGAGAACATGAAATAATGGATCATGCGGCGCTCCAAAGTGCGCCCACCATCCAAGCATTGAGGACATGTGGGCTGTTGAAATTCTTTTGTACATCGCCCATGCGGGAAAATGTCCGCTTATTGGAATTCATGGTCAATTACTGGGATCATGATATGGGGGTGTTCAATCTTCAAGGTGAGACCTTAGAGCTGACCATGGAAGATATATATTTCATTACCGGGTTGTCACAACGGGAGGCACCGGTGAATTTAGAGGGCACTGGCCAGGGCGGGGACCCCTTGAGTGTCCAGAACTATGTTGACATATTCTGTACACCGGGTACGCAGAAGAAGGGCAGCATCATTCTTATTGCAGACATCCAGGATTTCACACTCCAGGTATTAGCTAGTACCATTGTGAGACTTGCAGGGTCAACATGATTGCATATGGCCACCAGGAATCAAATGAGGGTGGCAGTTGACTACTTTAGAGGTGCTCTCTATGATTGGTGCTCGGGAGTTGCCCCCATTATGAAGAGGCAACTATCCGACTGTAAGAGGGGAAGACGCAAGAATTTTGGCTATGCCAGCATACTAGTGGCGTTCTTCTTCTTCGAGAGTACCAGCCATGAGCCCTGCTATACCACTACAGGTCAGGTCTCCGCGTCAGCCGAGGCTGAGCCAGTGGGGAGACATCTTCCTCCGACAAGGAGGAGGATACATAGTACACAACGTTTACGATGATGACTTTTATACATGGTGGGAGCGACAGCTGCCGGCGCTGGAGTAGTTTCCATACACCGGGATGGATTTCCGAGGTGACCCCAACCTTGTCCTCCCTCCAGGAGGAATATGGGGTGAGATGGGTAAGTAATTTTTAATTTTTTATCATTTTCAAATTTTTATGAATTTTCCAATGATAGAATATATACATATGTACAAGTCTTAATCCTATTCATATGTCAAAATGCAGATATTGGACCAGTCTGCCCTGAAGGGCACCCTCATATGTTCGTGTGTCCGGTTGTAGGGGGAGACCCAGGATTGATCCGAGTACTAGAGGGGAAGCTGGCCAGGATGACCCAGTGAGTACCTACGATATGGATTGAGCATATACCTACAGCCATGCAGGAGTTTGTAGTAGGGGTTCCACCAATTTGGCTACGTCTGTTCAGGCGAGTAGCTAGAGCAGTACTTGTATATAGAGATGCGGTGGAGGTTGCCGAGGCCGAGGAGGCTGAGGAAGCCAGGGTGCATAGAGATCATGGGGACCAAGGTGGTCCTAGTGGCCAGGGCGGTCCAGCATAGACCTAGGGCATTTTGATGGATTACAATCCACATTTTGTATATTTTGTATATGACTAGATCTACGGATCAGACTCGATCTATCTACAGACAGATATTGTACATATATATATATATATATTGATGTTTGGTTGTTGGTTTATTTACAAGTGCTTTTTATATGTTTGCTGTAGATTTTTATGAAATGTGTGTGAGATGCCAATCCAGAATATAATTAGCATATGCATCAGTCAATGAATTTTGGTTTCGTGGAATATGATTGAAAGTAATAACTTCAAAATGTCTTTCCAGTAAATGAATTTTCATAAACTAATGTAACAAGATAGGATTTCGTACCTGATAAGCTCTATTGAGCTGGGAAACTACCAACTGAGAATCCAAACGGACTTCAAGCTGGGTGATGCCACGTGACAAAGCATCCCATAGGAGCTCAATAACAGCCCTATACTCAGCAACATTATTAGAAGCAGGACTAAGACAAGCGCCACCCGCGGCAACAAGCTATCCTGAGGGAGAATAGATAACCCATGCTGCTGAAGCCAGGTTACAAGTGTGACGGCTGGCGCCATCAGCAAAACCTATATACATATCGGAAGACATCTGCAACAACCAGCAGATAATATAAAAAACAAAACTGACAACCTAATGTACATAAAAAATACATACACTAAAATATAAGAAAAAGTGCTAAGCCTAAGCATAGTACTTCTTCAGGTAGAGCCCATTTCTAGGCTCAGGCAGCTTATTCCCATCATAATCCACTAATTCATATGCGCCCTTACTTAATACTTTTGACATGACATAGGGTCCTAACCACATAGCATTGAATTTTCTTGCCCCCAGAGGTTCTTTATCTTGGTCCCAAAGCAAGACAAGTTCCCCTTCAGAGAAAACCCTAGGTTTGACCGTTTTATCATATTGAGATTTAACCCTATTTTTATGAGCCTGATTTGCAGTCAACGCATCTCTACGTTGTTCATCAAGGTGTTCTAAGTGTACCAGACGTTCCTCAAGCTCAGTCATATCAGGTAACACATGAATGTCTATCTTCAAGGACGGGATTTCGCATTCAATCGGAGTAACTGCTTCCACCCCGTGAATGAGTTGGAAAGGGGAATAACCCGTGGTAGTATTAACATTAGTTCTATAAGCCCAAAAAGCAGGATATAACATGATGTGCCAATTAGAACGGGCTGCATCAATTGTCCGTTTAAGGATAGTTTTTAAGGTCTTGTTGATAGCCTCAACCTGACCATTAGCTTGCGGATAGTATGGAGAAGAATGTTCTTGTCTAAATCCGAGCATAGTAGTCAGTTCCGTCATCATGTTATTTTGAAAATGACTGCCATGGTCAGTGACAATCACTTTGGGAATACCAAACCTTGCAATAATTTGATTGAAAACAAAGAAAGCTGTTGTTTCCCCGTTGTCTTTGAAAGTAGGCATTGCCTCTGCCCATTTCGTAAAATAGTCAACAGCGACAATGATGTATTTATGCCCCACAGCCGAGACTGGGTTGCACGTCACGTAATCGATCCCCCATTTCATGAAGGGGCCTACCGAGACAACAGGAAATAGTGAAGCAGGATGTGACCGCAGTTTTTTGGTGTAAAGCTGACACGGATGACAGCGCTTCACGACTTCCACACAATCTTTGAAGATCGTGGGACAGAAATAACCAGCACGCAATATCTTCTGGGCCGTTGCTAACCCAGATAAATGACCCCCACATGCTCCACTATGGGAATCATTTAGGACAATCTACACTTCTTCATGAGTAAGGCAGCGACGCAAGACGGAATCTACGCCTCGTCGATATAATGTATCTTCTATAATGAGGTAGTTCTTGGCATGAAGACGAAACTTACGTCATTCCTCCCTAGAGTAAGCGGCAGGATACTTCAAAGTCTGGAGATATATAAGAATATCCCCGTACCAAGGATCAGAGGTGGATATCAAGAAGATGTGCTCATCTGGGAATGAGTCATCTTCAACAACTACATTTTCTTCAGTGGGAAATTCTACTATAAGCTCAGCAAAAACTAAGGACTTCTTAGACTTAGCGGATTGGACATCCAAGTCAAACTCTTGGAGAATGACTATCCACTTGTTAAATTCCCCCCCAACAATCCGTCGAGATAAAACATATTGGAACGGATTCACATCCGCCACTACTGTTGTGGTCCTCAATAAAATGTAGTGGTGCAACCTCTGCACAGCATAAACAGCTGCTAAGGCTAACTTCTCGACGTGGGAGTATCTAAGCTCATGTCCGGCCAAAGCACAGATAAGATAATAAATGACATTCTCAACGAACTTATCGTCCTCCTGGACTATTACTATCCCAATGGTCGACTCCGACGTGGCCAGATATAATATAAAATCCCTAGAATAATCTGGTGGACGTAATAAAGGAGCCGACATCAAAGCTTTTTTCAATGCCTCGAACGCAAGTTGTGCAGTTTCATCCCATACAAATGGGGTGTCCTGCTTGAGCAAGCACATGAAACCTTTAGTGATCTTGGCATAATTAACGATAAAACGTCGAAGAAAGTTAGACTTTCCTTACAGGCTTTGAAGTTGCCTGAGAGAACGAGGAGGAGGCAGATTTACAATGGCCTCAACTTTTAATGGATCCACCTGGATGCCTCTACTAGAGACAATGAATCCGAGTAATCTCCCTGACTCAACGTAGAATACACACTTGTGGGGATTCAAGCGAATTTTATAATATCTGCATCATTCAAAAATTAACCGTAAATGATCTGGATGTTGAATCCTCTTGCGAGAATGTGTAGGCAGATTATCAAGGTATGGTTCGACAATGGATTTTATGTCATGAAAAGCAAAGTTCATAGCTCGTTGAAAGGTAGCGCAGCATTTTTCAATCCAAAGGGCATTTTTCTATACGCGAATGGACCCCAAGGGAAAATGAAAGCAGTTTTATGTTGGTTTTCCGGTTTGATTTGGATTTGATTGTAGCCAAAGAAACCATCCATAAACGAGAACACCTCACTCCCCGCACATGCATCTATGATCTGGTCAATAAATGGTGTGGGGTAATTGTCCTTAGGACAGGATTTATTGAGGTCTCTAAAGTCTGTACAAACGCGAATAGTCCCTTGCTTTTTATCAACAGGAACAGGGTTGGAGACCCATTCAGTCAAAGCTATGGGATATATAAAACCAGCTTTCAATAACTTTTCAACTTCTGCCTTCACAGCCGCCGCTTTACGCAGGTTCACGGGTCTTAATTTTTGCCGAACCGGCTTGGCATCAGGATAGGTTCGAATTTCATGTTGAACAATAGATGGATCAATGCCTGGCATCTCCTCATATGACCATGCAAAGATATCACGGAATTCCTTGAAAAGGGCAGTGTAAATGGCAATCTCCTCCGGAGAGCAGTTTGCACCTATATAGATATTTTCCACGACATCTGGGTTTACAAAGATATTGATAGGTATAGTGGCGGAAATGTTTGCCATATTCCCCTCAGCAAACACCCCTTCCCTAGGCAAAGGGTTGATAGGTACCTCAATATCTTCTGACAGTCTCACTTTAAACTCTTGGTTTTCTATTTTGCTTAGATCTGGAAGAAAATAGGATCGATGATGAAGATCCTCACAAATCTTATCACGTCCACTCATGGCTTCCAGAATAGCTTCATTAGAAGGTAAAACTGTATCTAAGCAATCTATGGAATGCAAAGAGTTTTCTGCCCATGCGGGCAAATAGACTTCTTCCAAATCGTCTGAGACTGTTAGAGGATCTGGAATAGGATCAACAGTGGCTTGAATGATGGCTTGATAAGCTACCTCCACTGCCGATAAGGGCACTTTCGGTTCATGGGGAGTTGGGAGGACCCAAGGATCAGTCATATCGACAACCGTAGCGATGGACTTCCCCACACTAGTAGAACCAATGTAATTAACCGGGGCTAGAAGATCAAATGTGCCCATCAGTGATGTGTACATTCCAGCCCCCAACCTCTTTGCAGCAGGTTTTACCTGATCAACCAATGGCACAACGGACTCATTAGACTCTAAACGGCCTTTTCGAGTAAAATCAAGTTGGTCAACAGTAACCAAATTGCCCTCATGTGGAAAAACCACGAGACAAAGAACGATCGATGCAACAGCGGACATCCCATAAGTCCAGTTCCTTCCCAGAAGCAAATTGTAGTCCAAGGGAGCATCAATCACTTCTACTTCAACAGACACTGCTTTGCCTACCAACTTAATCTCAAAAGCTGGCAGGATACCATGAGCACGGAAGGATCTTCCATCAAAAGCAGTAAGTAAAGTGTTTAATGGGACCAGCTCTGGGGATCCAAGAGCTTTCCAATAGGCCAGGGACATAACACATGTAGAGGATCCCTCATCAACAACTACCCTTACAATGGTCTTACCACCATGGATGACATCTATTGATAGGGCTACATGGTAAGGCAGGCGAATTTTGACATCCGATAGATTGAATTTCGCCATGAGACTCGAAGAATCCATGCTACCTAAAGCTGCTAAGAGAGCATCCCGCTGGGCAGGACAACTCTGTAACACCTTTAAAGATGACATTGCACATGGGGTTTGAGTAAATCTTCAACCACAGAGTAGTTTGAAGCAGCCCTAGCATTGGGGTTATGCAAGGTCTTCTTGAAAACACCTTTCGGTATTTTCGGCATAGTTTCGGCAGGTTTTTCTATTGTGAGAGGGTTGGAAAGTTCACCTACAGCTTTACCCTTCTCAAGAGTCTTGTTCTCATATTTTTTGTTCTTGGTTTGCAACAAAGTCGAAGATCGAACCATGTTGATATAGTTAGGGTCAGGGGCAGTTTGAGTGCCCCCTGCTACATTAGAAGCTGAAGCAGATTTCTGTCCTTGGGGAAAAGGATCCTTCAGAACAGCGGGTTGTTGAGCTTTGAGCAGCTTCTGGGCTTGATCCATAAGGGGACAAAGGTGAGTAAGGTGGTCCTCTTGGCACAACTTACAAGGGAACTTAACCTTCTTCTTTTCTTTTTTGCCCCCATCAGCATTGTTCGTGGGATTTGGCTTGTTTTGGTTTCCCTCTCCCTTCTTACCTTTCTTTTTCTTCCTGCCGGGCTGCTGATTGCCCTTCTGAGAGGTTTGTGCAAAAACATTTGCATTCTAGGGAGAGGGGGCAGCCTTTGCTGCCTCCGCTGTAGACTGTTTGACAGATAATTGGTGAATTTGTTTAGTCAAAGACTCTACAGTGGGAGAGTTAACGGACCCAACCACACCATCAACATGTGGTCCAGGATTAGGCTTCTCCGCCTCGTGCGCAGGCCTCAGTGCCTCAGGGATAATCTCATACAAGATCCCAGATTGTGAATAAATCAAGTCTAACTGCTGGGCCCTGAGTATGGCTTCTTCTTCGTTCGTTACTCCTGATGTGGAAACATCCTTAGATATGTATGGCAACAGTGATTTAAGGAACCATTCTAATAGAAAATCAGGAGGAATGGTGGCTTTAATAAGGCTCTTTCTCCTCCTCCACTCTTGGATATGATCTGAGATGTGGGTAGCCTTGTTTTGTCTAAAAGTAGACAACAAGTCCATTTTGAAATCGTATCGAACCGGAAGCTGAAAGTGGCTAAGGAAACCACTAGCCAAATCCCAGAAACTACTAAAGGCAACAGAAGGCAATTCAATATACCATTTTGCAGCCGTACCTGTCAAGGTCCTCTGGAATAGCCTCAATCTAATTGAATCCTCATTCAACGAATTGGAAGAACACCATAAGTGAAAAGTGGTGGCATGTGCCCCAGGAACTTCACCAGTTTTTCCTTCGAACTTAGGGATGTCCGATGGTAACTTGGTGGGAACAAGTGGCCACAAGGGGTCATGCCTCACCGGGTCATTCATCAATTTTGACAAGTCTGGCAAGTTTAAAGTTTCCAGAAAAGGAATTTTGGGCCTTACCGGGGCACTAGATGTGCCAGCTTGGGGATTAGACGGACCTTCCCCCGAATGCCCATGGGAAAAAGTGGGGTTGCCCCCAGCCACCGGTTGTGAAGTGGGAAGGTTTCTTTGAAACAGATTCCATCTGTTAGCCATAGGATTGTGTGTGGGAAGTGCAGTGTAAGAGGTTCGGGCTCTCCCCATAGAAACAGGAGACTAAAAGACAGGAGCAGGTATCCCTCCGCTAAATAGCGAAAAGGGAGAGCTCGTGTAAGGGACCGAAATAGGGGTTTGGAAGCTTTTCCCATAAGAGGTGTTGCTCCCAAACTGCACTCCTACATATGAAGGAGATGGACCTACGTATGGATTGGATGAGGGAATGTGCCCCCCATTCCAAGGAAATCCTTGAACATAAGCCAAGGATCCTACCGGACCACTCTGGGTAATGTAAGGAAAGGAAGAAGGAATGGTAGGTATACTGGGGATCCCAGCAACCATGTCACCAGAAGTACCTCCTATGTTGGAGTGAACCGATGGTTGGACCACCCGGCTCGCTGGAGTCAAAGGTGTAGAAGGCAAACTAGATCTAGGGGCACTTACCGAGGGAGGTAGTACCCCTTCAACCAGAAGGGTTGAGGTGAACAAAAAAGGACTTTCTTCCGCTGAAGACATGACTCTACCCATAGGGACACCTAGCACTGGTGAATCAAAAGGTCTAACCTGGATGATCATAGGATCGTTTAAATCAGTCAAGGGGGAGTTAAAGTTTCTTGCAAACTCGTCAGTCTGCAATTCTTCTATCTCAACTGTGTCAAGATTGAAATGGTTAGCAATGAGTTCTGGTTCACCAAGAACTTCACTTATTCCTACAGGTTCAAATGAGCCCTCTGTGTCTAATCTCCACCTTTGAGGTAAAGGTGGAGGCTCCAATGCAGTGATAGGAGGAAGGTTTCTTGAAACCTTCTTGACCTTCTAACAGGTTGGTCCTCCAGAATTAAAAATTTAACAAATCACACGCTAAGGCCAACTAAACATAGGCAAAACCACAGAGCATACACTAAAAATTCCTAAAGTCTCAAGCAATCAAACCAGGGTAAAAGATATTCTTTTCTCGAAGAAAGTTGATGAACGATTACTTGGCGTCCTTGAAGTGGTTCTTAGGCACAAGCGGAGGAGTCACCCATTGCCCTCCTACACTTTCAACAAGGGTTACCTTCCAAGCCCGTTCAAGGTGAACCAGAAATAACCTTCCGGTTTACCTAGGTATGAACCCTAAAAAGACAAGAGACTAAAGGCTACCTTGGCAGTATCAATAGTCGTCAGCCGAACTCGTACGCATGGGCAGGGTAGCTGAGCTTGAAACTCTGTCTAGGACAGAATCCCCACATGCGTAAAATTCCTGGGTTACGTTTTGACAAGGATTCAGAGGGTTATCTCCTCTGTCCAAGCCTCCATGCGGCCTAGTGCTTAACTCTCGTTTGAGAGGTGCTTCCCAGATACAGTGATAAAGTCAAGGATTTACCTAAAGAAAGGTCCACTACGTCAGAGTTTATAACTTGTGGGAAGTTTACACTCCCTAGCCCACAAGTCTAGCCTAAGCTAGTAGGTGAAAGGCCCCTAGAAAACAAAACTTACTAGTAAATTTTAATTTATGCGTTCATTTTAAAGGGTTGTTCTTTACTTAAGAGGAAATGGAGTGGTATACTGTATGGTGTTTTGACTCAAACAAGAAATAAATGAAAGCAAAGGTGTATTCAAAGCAAAATTACCATTATAAAACAAACTTCTTTTTATTTTCTTGTAAATGTATATTGATGAATTGAAAGCAACAATGAAAGAAACTAAGCCTATATTTTTGTAGTTTTTTGAGATAATATTTTCAAATTGAAATGAACACTACTTTATGCAAAATCACAATGCAAAAGCTTTAACTATGTTTTCTTTTCACGTTTAAAAATGCTCAAAAATATACTATGCATCTACAATGCACTCTACTTGAGTAAACTTGAAACTTATAAACTGTATAAAAGCAACAAACTGAAGCAAACAGGCTGACAGAACCAACAGACCACCCCAAAGAGGAAGGCTAGGAACCCTAGCTTGGGTGCAAACAATGATAAAAATCACTACAGACTTACAAAGGCAAGTGACAACCAGCCACTGTCAGAAGACAGACTGGAAAAATAGAGCCCAAGACCCTGATCACTGATCTGGACCAAGACACTTTAACCCACAACCCAAACAGGCCAAAAAACTTTAGCATGTAAAAAGTAAATAATCCAAGCAAAAAGAGACTCAAGGGCTTTCGAAAAGCACTAAGTGTGACCACCTGAGGTATTCAAACAAACTTTACAACATTCTTAAAGAAAATCTTCTCAGAAAACAGGGATTATGCCAAGAAAAGAACAAGCAAACTCTTACTTAAAAATCCCAACTTCTAGGAGTATTTGCGACTGTCTATGAGAGCAACTCGCGAATGATTTGCGACTGTCTAGTATTACAACCCGCGAATGCAAACCAGTATTCACGACTGTCTAGAAGGACAACTCGCAAATGGGTATGAAATTTTTCTCAAAAACAAAGAAAAACGCAAAGACTTTCAAACACTGAGGCGAGTATGAAACAGGATAAAAGATCACACACAGACTCACAAGCAAAGATAGGTCAGGGGACAGAAAAAACTATAGTAGTGTGGGCTCCCCAGTGGAGTCGCCAGTTCTGTTGTACAGGATTAAACACCTAATAACCATAGGTCTGGGGTTACCAACACACTCAATCAACTTGCAGACAATTGACTCTAAAGTACAGTAAAGGAAATAGGAGGATTAGGAAGACTTACTCGATTACTGAAGGTCGATCCTTACTAGTCCTCTTCCGCTCTGCTTCACCTCCAAAGTCTTCAAGGTTGCTCCTCTTTCACCTGTCAATAAACAATCTTCCAGATACAAGATGATTCATATATATATAAGCAGGTTAGATAAATCACATATAAGATGCAGAAACATAAACATTTATCAAACCAAGATACATGAAACACATATGGAAGAAGGATTCTCTTTATTATCAATAATAAAGAAGTTCAGATTACAACCCAACGCCTGAGACAAGGACTCCTCTGCAACCAAAGGATTATGAGTTCCACTGCTCCAAAGACTTCTGTATAAACTCCACTAGCATAACTTTTCTCTCCAAGTGTAGCTAACCAACACCCTCCCCAAGGCCTGTATTTATATGGGTGAAATAAGGTAGTTCTCGAAGGTTGGGGAAGTTGTAGTAGTTAAGGAAATTAAGTTAAATGGGTTAACTAATCTCCAATTAGCGCGTGTTTTATATTTAAATGTTAAGAAACACATTCGCGGGTATGTAGTAGAGAAACCCGCGAATGATTCGCGACTTAGCATAAGGGCAACCCGCGAATACATAGATTCGTGACTTGCATCACCCGAGAATCGCGAATGACTCGCGAGTTGTATAAAAGGAGAGTCACGAATACCACTCAACATAGTAAAATAGCAAAGTGACTAACTGGGTATATAAGGAATGTATTTCATCATAAGCCAAGCTATAGTGTTTTAGGCAAACCTCTATCCATAAGTGTCCTTTTGTGTGCCAACCTGAGGGATGTCAGCATTCGGACGGAGAGGTGCCATTCAGGTGTATAACAGTGTCCCCTCATGTAACTAAATTCTCCAAGTGCCTTTTCCTTTTATTAATAATAAAATAATAGTTTATTGTACAAAATGTCATTCACACCTCTTGTGAATATTTTTTATTTTTAATTAACTCTTACAAAAATAATTGTTTTTGAAATTATTTCACAATATTAAATAAAATAATATTGTGTTGGGGTTATTACACTTTCTTTCTAAGCTCTTCATTCTCCTTAGGTGTCATCCTATATGCATCCTTGTTTGGAAGGCTTGCTCCTGGTATGAAGTCATTGCGATGACTTATTCTTCTATTAGGTGATAGTTCACTTGGAAGATCATCTACCACTATTTCATTGAATTCATGCAACATTTCTTGAACTTCAAAAAGTGAATCTACAATATTAGTTTGCATAAAAAACACTTTTGGTTTACAAAATACAACAAAACTTACCCCTTCTTCCTTGATCTGTTGAACAAACTCCTTTCCACATAGAAAAAATGCTTTAGGGATGTCTTTTTCAGTTTCACCTCCTTCTTGCAAAGGGAAGAGAAGATGCTTAGTCCCATCCTGTTCAAACTTGTAACAATTTCTTGCCCCATCATGTATCACCTTCTGATCAAAATTCCATGGTATTTCCAAAAGGATACGGTACACATCCATAGGAATGATGTCATAAATCACTCTGTCTGTATAACTTCCCACTTGAAATTCTACTTCACATCGCTCACTCACCAATATATGACGGCTTTTATGCTTCCATGACACCCTATAAGGAATTGAATGATTGGTCTTATTTAATCCCAACTTGTTCACCATCTCCGTGAAAACTAAATTATTTGTACTCCCACTATCAATCACCATTTTGAAACACTTACCTTGGGATTTACAAATAGTCCTAAATAAATATTTTTTTTAGGCATGTTCTACAACCTCCTTCTCTAGTTTGAAGAAAATATTATTCATCATTAAAGACTCTCCAGTCTCTGGCATGTTCTCAACCACAGGTTCCTTCTCTTTCTCTTTTTGTGCTTGAGCTACATAGGTACTTTTATGTCCTATATTCTCCTTTTCAGGACACTTAAAAGATCAATTTCCCAATTGGTTAAACTTGTAACATCTATAAGAAATACATTTTCCTCTTCCTCTACCTTTACCTCTCTCATACTGTCTTCCGCGGCTTGAGTCACTTCCTTTTTTTTACTTTCCTTGATGATTTGAGCTGCTTGCTTCACTTTTATGAGTTGATAACCTTCCCCTTCCTGCAAGTTGTCTTTCTCAAGATGAACCTCGACCTTTGCCTGAGTTTTTCTTCCTCTCTATCTTCTCTTCTACTTTAAAGCACATTGATATGCCTCTTCCGTTGTCCTAGTTGATAACATGTTAATTTCTTCTTGAATTTCCATTCTCAATCCATTAATATATCTAGACGTCTTCTTAGGGGAGTCTTCTAAATATCTTTCTGTCAAATTAAGTTTGTAAAACTCCTCGGTATACTTCCTTATTGTCATTAACCTTTGTCAAAGGTTGTGTACCTTCCTGTAAAGAGATCAGTTATAGTATTTTGGAAAATATTTATCCTTCATCTTAGATACCATCCTGTCCCAAATCTTAATCATAGGATTTTTCTTTTTCCTCCTTTCAACTTACACACTATCCCACCATAGGGATGCATGTCCTCTTAACCTGGTTATAAAAAAATTGATTTTCTTGTTCTCTTCAAGGTCATCATACTTAAAATACTTATCTAGATCATTAATCCAATCTAATAATTTTTTAGCTGTCAAACTCCCATCGTAAACTCGCAATTCACAATTCAGGTTTAGGTCTCAAACTTTTTCCTAATATTGAGCTTATGAACTTGAGCTCTGCAGGTTCTTAAACTATTTCTTCTACCTCTTCTTGGGCTTCTTCTTTTGGTTCACTCACATCTCCAGCTTCAAAGTCTCACTTCCTACCAATCTCCACAGCTTCTAATCAGGCTTGCATACTTCTAATTTCTTCCCAGGTTTCTTCATTAGCTGTAAGTCGACCTTGGCCCCTTCTACCACGTGCTATGCCTGCTAGAAGATTGATTCCTTTAAGTCGACCTTGGCCCCTTCTACCACGTGCTATAGAGTTCTTGCAAATATTTTTACTTTAAAACTCCAAATAAAACAATTTTTTCCTTCTTTGATAGCGAAATTGGTGCAATATTCTAGAGGATATACCAAATATTAATATAAAAAACGCCAGTTCAGTCTTCGATGTGATGACCTAAGATTCATCTATCCTATCAAGAACGGTTGAATAATCCAACTTAAAAATAAAAGCAGAAATTAATAGAACTACATGAATATGCCTACCTGTCGTGAGGATCGAAAGGAAACGCGGGGTACGTGGTTTATGGGTTTTCTTCCTGCAATCTTCCACAACGCATTCACTCTTTTTCTGGGAATTTTGAGAAAGGACTATACACAGTGATCATGGTTAAAACGCATTCACTCTTTTTCTGGGAATTTTGAGAAAGGGCTATACACAGTGATCATGGTTAAATGGAGCACAATTTTTTTTTGAGTAAATTTTTAAAAACAAAAAAAAACAATGATATCATATAACAAACAATACGTTTTAACAAAATAAACTTTACCATCACGTTAGGATTTTGTTCTTTATTCCAAATCATATGACACACTCATATGTTCCCAAGTCATTCATTCAATAAAAAATAAGCTATGCGATATCATTAAATGTTTTGGGGTATGGGTAATGAATCCCCCAAAAAAAATTGTAGCTAAAGTTAAGCAATCACAACATCCTACCATTTTTAATATCGCATCCAACTTGAGAAATTTCAACAAAATCCATTCACACAGTTCCAATAAGAAGAAACTTTGCATATTCTCGGTGGTTAAAAAAAAATTACAATTCATTCAAAAAGATATAAGACCACAAGGGAAATATCTTTGAACATTTGTGTTTTACACAATAAATCTTCTCTGTATTTTTTATTTTTGAAATCAAGACTCTCCTCTTCTAACTCAAGAATGAAAGTTCACAGCTCCAAGTTAGAGGGAATCCCTCTCTTCCTCGAATGATGGATTCATAATTCTAAATTGAGCATAATTTCCTAAATTATCTCAAAAATAAAACTAACTCATATTTTCCCTAGTCACTGAAGTTCAAAATCATCATAATATACTCCTAAATAACTTAAATAAAAAACTGAGTTAACATCCTAGTTTATTACTTTCAAACCTGGTACGCTCCACATGCCATGTGACTACATTATCACATTGTATGACCCTACATCAAGATGACATGAAGATAGATTGAAATCTTGTTTTTGAAGATCTGATTGAAAATATGTTTATGTTAAGGATTGTGGAGGAGATAAATTTGTACGGTTAGTTGCTATAGTTGCTAATATATATAAGGAGAGTGCTAAACATAAAGAAGTGGGTTTTATGCATTTTCCCATAGTGTAACAATTTGAAATAATGAGGATTGAAATTGCAACCCCTAGTATGAAGGGAATTCTACATTCAAATGATGAAAACTATATGTAAAAGAGATTTGTAGTTGAAGTTGTTAGTAGAAGGTCCAAAGAACTTTAGAAAATATCAACGATGAAGAAGAGAATGCAAAATCATAATAAAAGTAAAGTTGTGGAAGAAAAAGAAAAAGACCGTTGAATATAAAGTATGGGTTTAAAGGAAGAAAAAAAGAAAAAAAACACTTGTATCAATGTTTAGAGTATTAATTTAAAGTGCTTTAACTTATGTTTTGAAAGTGCTTGTAAGTTTACCTGAGACTTAAACTCACATGCCATAAATATTTAAAGGATTAGTTTTTATTTTAGAAATTGTTAGTGATCATAATTAAGGGAGAGCATTGAAATGTCATAATTACTCCCACTTCTAAGTTATTAATGACGTAGTTGTTGTTAGTTAGGGTTGGTTAAAATGCTGTTATGCATTCATTAGTTAGTGGAGTTAGAGGAGAAGACATGGAAAAAAAAACCTCCCATTTGTATTGGTTATATATTTTCATTTTAATAGTGAGAAAAACAACCAGATATGATGTGTAGTATAGTTTAGTTTCATTTTTCCTAAAATTTTATTGCTAATACAGGGAACAAATGTCTTGAAGGTGTTTTTCTAGATTCCTAACATAATTCATGAATAATTGGTTGCATCATTTAAGTACATGTACATGTATATGAGTTGAGCCTTTAGATTGTATTAATGTAGTTAACGTTTGTTCTGCATTCAAAATGGCATTCCTATTTCTAATATCTCTCTTTTTAGAGGATCCCACAACTGGAAACCTAACTCATTACTAGCATATGTTAAGAAAATATATTTCAATGATTTTCAATCTATCTTGGATATCTCTCCTTTAGAAATATCCACATATTCCTCCCAACCATAAATTTTGAAATGAGTGTAACATAAATACTTATGGGTCTATTCCTTTTCAGGAATTCCACCATCTAATGAGGTCATACAAGAGATATTTCTTAAATAGCGAATCTACCCAAAACATTGAGGCAAACTAGAATTTGAAAGCATACCTATCCCCTTCTCCATTATTGTTTGATTCATTCTCTAGATTGGAGGCATACTTAATTCTCTACTAAATCATTCTTAGAATCCCTTGGAGCAATAATGCCCACCATTATGTATCCCAATACATTTCAATAATTTACTAATTTCCTTTTCAATGGCCATATGAAATTTCTAAAAGACTTCTAAAACTTTATCTTTGCTCTTAATAGGAATCCCAAACCTTGCATGATGCATCATCAATAAAAAGTAAAAAAAAAAAAAAACCCTCCTTATAACCTAATAACCCATGTTGTTTTGGGTAGTCTATAGTATTTTCTTATAACATTGCAAATCTATATTCTATTTTCTTATATATACATACATATATGTATAAATGTATGTATATAAGCTTAAGAAATAGAGCTTAAACTTCTATTTTTCTATTTTATATAAAATTTGAATAAATATATAATTTCTTAATATAAATATTATTTACATTATTTTCAACATTTATGTGTTTAGAATTATTACCTTGAAAAAAGTGATATTTTCTTACAATTACATTCTATCCATTTGGGTAGAAAGATGCCTAATGTATTCATGTGAAAGTGACATAATCTTGCAATTTTCCAGGTAGAAAAGATGTGTAATGTATATAAACAGTTGACCTATTTTAAATTTATAAAATAAATATTAGTGATTTTTTAATTTCTTACCTACCCTTTTGAAAAGAGTTACCAGGAGATATTTAGAAAACTCTAACTATAATATTATAGGGAGTGCCTACTGAGCTAACTTATGAACAATATAGGATGTGACTGGTTGGTATGTCCCTCAAATTTGAGCAACCTTCATTGACCGAGTGTAAGTAACTCGTAATCGTGACTAGAGGCATTCACATTCCTCTCGTAGAGTTCATTGAATGAATTTTTGACGAAATTTTGAAACGAAATTGCCTCCTCTCGGAGAGTTCATTGAATGAATTTTTTACGAATTTTTAAAAAGAAATTGCAGGCTGAGATGAATAGATCATATAGAAAATGCTTATAATTTGATACAAGACCCGGAGTGGGTAGATGTAGGAAAGCAACACCAAATCAAAGGACGGTAAATATGAGTTGAAATTCCAGGTAATCATTACCAACGGTAAAAACATACTGATTCTACGATTGGTCAAACTCGTACCTCTCGACGTTTCAGATTTAACGTGCAGTCGTTATATTTCATTTCGCTTTGTTATCCTCGCTCTAAATGATTGGTTATCATGGTCCTGGGGTGCGATTCATTGAATTTTGAAGATTTAGCGGAGTTAATGGCAATTATAGCAAGAACATAATTATATTATAAAAAGGTAAAGTATGAGAGGCAGGATAATTTTGGTAAATGGTCAAGCACATCGATGAAATCCGGATGCACAGCAATAGCCCGGCCCCATCAGCCCGTGAATCACGCCGTTGAAAAGAAAATAAAGATTCCTCTCACTGTTTTCAAGATATTAGTCGCGGACCCAGCTCATCTGCACGCAAATATCGGCAGTCACTTCCCATTTATTGGCAGTTTGCAGCTTCATTTCTTTTTATTTATCGCTTTTTGCACATTCTTGTGAATTCAGAGATTGAACCATATTTCGAGTTCTTGGTTTGTCTGATCGTATAATCATGAGGATGAGCTGTAATGGGTGCCGAGTTCTGCGAAAGGGCTGCAGCGATTCCTGTGTTCTCAGGCCTTGCCTCGAGTGGATACGGACCGCAGAGTCACAGGCGAACGCAATTGTATTCTTAGTCAAATTTTATGGACGCGCTGGGCTCACGAATCTTATAAGCAACGGCCCCGAGCATTTGAGGCCTGGTAATATATATCTAAACTCTCGATACCGATCTAAACCCTGTTATGATATGCAAGTAGAAGTTGCAAATTAGCTAAATTTGTATGTTTCAAGTTCTTACATATTTAATGATCTTGATAATGGTATAAACAAATTCAATGCACTGTAATTTAGGCACACAAGGCAACTTAGCTAAGCAAATGCACTTCAATTTTAGGTTTGAAGTTCTTTTAAATATAGTTCCATTACGTTTAGAAAACATTAAATAAAATGTAGTTATGTTGATAGGTATTTAGATATTATCTTCGATTTTGGATTTGCTTGAGTGAATTAACAAGATTAAGGCAAGTGTACAGCAAAAATTCAGCAAGGATTTATTTCATTTAATCAAGATGCTTAAATATATTTTGATTCAGATTTAAATAAGCTTCAGTAAAAGGGTGGTTAAAGAAACCAGTAACAATTTGTTTTTGTTTATTAAATAGTATCTGTTTTGTGATTATATTAACTCTAATGGATATAAAATTATATATTTTAGGATTTGTTTAATAGCTAGCTATCTTCATAAAACTAAATGGTTGGTTGTGAGTAAAAGAGTGGTTAAAGAAACCAGTAACAATTTGATTTTGTTTTTTGTTTTATTTTTAAATAAAACTAAATGGTTGATTGTCACTTAAAAGAGTGGTTAAAGACACCAGTAACAATTTGATTTTGTTTTTTAAATATTATCTGTGATTGTATTAATTCTAATAGATATAAAATTATATATTTGAGTGTTTGTTTAATAGTTAGCTATCTTGGCAAAACTCAATGATTGATTATGTCTATAAGCATTCATGAACCACTACTTGTGGCTGTGCTTAATGTTAATAAACATTCACCTACCACTCTACTTGCGGCTGTGCTTAATGTTAATGTAGTTTGTGTGGTGAATGGTGCAGCTATATTCAGGTCTCTTTTATACGACGCCTGCGGTAGGATGGTGAATCCCATATATGGATCGGTTGGGCTTCTCTGCTCAGGGAACTGGGCCCTGTGCGAGGCTGGACTGGAGAGCGTCCTGCAAGGATCGTTCAGTACTGATACTCAGGGCAACTTTCCTTCTCATATCGTACCTGTGCGAGCAATGGCCATCCGCAAGCTATACAGATCAGTGAAGGCCAGAGGCAGATTCAAGGGCTTCACGCATTCGAAACCCAGACAAAAAGAACATGATCATGCTCTCGTATACAGTGATATGGATTCCGGTAGCAAATCCGACGATTTGGGTAATGTGACTAATACGTTACAGAAGGCGGCAGACAACAGTAAATTTAACGAGAAGTGTGTAGAGAAATATTCGACTTTTTTGTCTGGGAAGGAACTGGATGAATTCGTTGCTACCCATCAAGCACAGATCGAATCCTTTCACGATCTCTGTAACGTCGGTAGTAGTATTCAAACTGAAGGTTCTGTATGTAATGCGGTAGGGCTAGAGCTGACGCTTGGTTCTCAAAGCTTCACATCCCCTGTTACACCTCCGTTGCAGTGATGCACATTGTGATCACAACATGGAAAATCATCTGCCATTAATAAGTTTTATTTCTAGTCTCAGTCAATAGATATCGCTGATATTAACCGCGTGGACTCATTTATGCATATATGGAATATGGTCGAATAAAAACTGTGGATAGCAGGCTGTAGTCGTAATTGGTTGACCTGGCACGTAACATTTTCACAGTATGGATGTTATGAGGGCTCGTGTCTTCGTACGAAGGGGAAGAGTGTCCCAGCAATTTGAGTGCCCTCTTAGGGTGCATATAGTTTTTTTTTTCAAGAAGAGGGTGCATATAGTTTGTGCGGTCATAGCTTCCTAGTGAGACAAAAGAGTATAATGAGGCGATTTGACTGTATTTTATGGAGTGATATTATATAAATTTAAGAAAAAATTAAGTGATTAACGTGAATAACAAGTTTTATGCTTTGTTTAAAAAAATAATGATTCTTCGAAATAAATAATTTACAAAGATCATTTATAGATATTTATAAATTTTAATAATAACTATAAAAAAGCTCAATTTTAATTTTGGTTTTGGGAACCTATTCACATTTTTACATGTGTTTGATTAAAAATTAAGTATCATATGGTTATTTGCTTCCAAATATAAATGGTTGTTTACGCTTTTAATTTATCCATAAAACAATAAGAAACTAGTAATATTGGTTTATCAAGCTAAAAATATGAATAAGTTGGTATGTATAAGTTAGTTGGGCCAATAGGAATAAGTTAGTTAGGCTAATAGGCCTATATATCTTATATCTTGGGGCTTCGCGAGTGGATCAACAAGATTGGCCATGCTTTGACAAATGTATAATATATGTCGCTCTGATGGTAGTCGTATCGGTATTCGTACTAATTGTATCGGTATTCGTAGCGTTTAATAGTTTATTTAAGAAAAATTTTGAGCTTAATAATTAAGCAGAGCTAACAAAGTCCATCGTGGTAGTGATTGAGTATCAGTGTGGTTATCAGTTAAGAAATGTCCATCGTGGTAGTCATGTGGCGTGATGTCCATTGTGGTAGTCATCCAGCTAGAGGACTTCAGCATAGTCTCGATCTGGTGGAGCTCTCTGGAGTTAAGAGTCCTCATCGCATGGCCAGTTCACGTGGTGGTAGTTATATATGCAATTGCAATGGCTATGGTGGTGTGCTTACTCGAGTGATCAGTAATATAAGTAGACTACACAAGCAAAAATAAATAAATTCTGGCATCCTTGTTGAAAGAGTGTTTGTTAACCCACAAGGAAAAAAGACAAGTGGCGAAAGCTGCTAACAACTCAAGTGATGCAGGAGGCATCCTCCGCAAAATCAGGTCAAGACTCCTTGTGCAGTGCTAAAAAGCATAAGGCTCATAAATGGCCAAGTCCTAGGAAAAATACCATGTAATAGTATGTCCATTTAACAAGCAGGAAGCTAGCGATAGATGTGGAATTGATCTGTTAATCCAAGATAAGGCACGTTGATTGGATTTTGTCCTTGTGGTTCAATAAACAGGTTCAAGGGTTCTTGAGCAAGTGAGACTTGACTGCTCTAGGAATTGGTTGGGAGGAACGGGGGTTTCAGTTTTGTTTTCCCAAAAGTGGTGTCAGGTTCCCTGTTCCATTTTGGGCTTGTTAAAGTAAAATTTCAAGTTAGATATGAATCATATTTTCATTTTTACAGTAAATGGTACTATGCATCTGTTCCTATTATCTTCCCTATTTTATGTTACGATGTACAAACTTATCTTAATTAGCAAGAGTAGATTTATGGTCTTAATATATTATAACAAATATATGTTTGGGCTTCCATACCTGAATCATAGTTCCATATAATCAATGGTTGTAATGTTAGTGTAACTAGGAAATATAAATGAAGAACAATCATACATCTTGTTAAATGTTCTAATTTATGCATGCATATGTTCTATTAAAATATTTTAAATGTATTTATTTCAACTAACCATTTTCTTAGAAGTCGGTGGATTCTTACAAAGCTAGACTCTTTCTTTTTCTTTTAAAACTGTATCAATGTAAAAATTTATTCCAAACTAGAATCCTATTGTCAGAGATCCTATGGCTACAGTTGGTTCCCTAAATTTCTTATACGGAATAAATTTCTTATACGGAATGAATTTATTACAAAAAGACAATTCCCATATATAAACAATAAACAAAAGAGTGCTTACTGACGCTTTTAAATAGTGTAAGAGTCGAGCGACATTTTCTCTCCAAAGAAACAAATCCCTAAGTCACAAAACTGCTCTAGGTAATGCAAACTAAAAATAAAAAAGAACACATCTCATCTATCCCCAAAACCATCCAAACACAGGAAGAGATTTGTAGCTAAATCATACAATAAAACCATTAATCCATATCTAATTACTAAATGAATCAGTAAACCACTTGACGAATGAAGTTAGATGGGCTACCTAATAATATAAAAATGGAGTTCTATACTCGTTATCAATCTTTTACCACCTTTGACGGATTTAATAAATAAATACACCATAAGATATAGCAAGATCTACACAAATAAAATTTAATAGAGTCATTAGATATTAACATATGCAATCTCTTATCATGGGTATCCGAACCCTGTGCATTATGGTATTTCCCAAAAGAGTTATAAGTCAACCGAATGCCAAAATTAATATAAACCATGTGAAAATCATTAGAAAGCTCCATCTAATAATGGTAAGTGACTCTCTCAAACATACCATTTCACCAATTTGAATATCATAAAGGGTTTCTGAGTATTCTACTCTAAATCAATATAAACCATGAGTGGATGTAAATCCATTAAGATGGCATCCACTGTTGAAAAAAAAATACTACATATACATCTGAATGAATAGTATAATACAAAAAACAAAAGAGAGGCTATGAAGCATTTTCTATAGGATGAATACCTATAAGGGTTTAACAAATATACAGTCCCCACTTATCTTGCATTTGAGGTGAAATACTTGTTCCTACACGGTCCACGAACCCAACAACCTAACTAGTTAATTAACCCTAATCACATGGCTATTGGAAAACCATTGATGTACACCGAGCAACATCCATGTTGGTAGGTTAGATGCAAAATCAATTAACCGAGTAATGTCAATATATTTCCAAGCAAATATTTGTTGGTTAAGGTTTAAGAAGAGTAGGAGTTTTTTCTCACCTTTGTCTTTTAATGTACTAGGCTTGAGAGGAGGTGACCTTGCCGCCACTCGCGTCGACCTTCAATGCATTACACGGGATGCAGTTACAACTCTATCATATTTATTAAACACTATAAAAATAATGATGATAACAAAGACAAAAACCTTACCTTATTTGATTGCAGAGAGGGCCACAGGTCGACTCCTCCTTGACGCCCTTATCACTCCTCTACCTGCAAACGATAAAGCAAACCTAAATTAGTCATTGCTTATTCCTTTGAGGTTGAAATAAAATTTTAAAACCAAGTGGAACCAAACTGAGATTTGCATACCTAGTTAAAGGCATGGAAGGCCCGAGAATATTAGTCTTTTTTCTTCTCCACAATAAACCATCATGGTCGAGGTCATTTGGTGGCCATTAACACAGATAAAAACCTCAGGACCTACCTTAGAAACAAGAAAAGTAGTATATTATCCATCTGGGTAACTGTTTGAACAAAAACTGTGTAGGACAACCATGGAGGGAAGAGCCTTTTCCATAAATCATTGTAGACCAAAAATAAACATGTGAATGAAACTTTAAGACATGTTAAAACAACTTTAAAACCATTCTTTGTGATCGTGACAAATGGAAGGATGAGATCCCGCTTAGTCACGCTGCATTAACTTGCCTTTAAACGTTCGAATGCATTGTCAACTCGCAACCAGGGCAGAGTTATGTTCCAAGGACAAGCTAAATATGCATGACATTTACCCTATGTCTCCCGCTAAGACTATGGTTCACACCATAATATAACATCAACGATAACTCATTCCAAGGTCTAAGTGGGATCACAACTATGGTGTTTAACACCATAGTGCCCAACCCTTTTTTATCACCGAACTATGTTGCGCTAAGGCCTTTTTATTTAACCTCTTTCTAGTGTTTGAACCTAGGTTTTAGTTGTTAGATTTAGGGCTTACATGCTAGGGAAGAACCTTACCCTTTAGGATTACCAACCCCTAGTGAAACCAATTCGTAAAATAATCATATAAAAAGTAAAAAAATTCACCTTTAGGTGCTGCGTTAGGGTCCTCGTTTCTAGTATGCAAACACCATATGAAGTATAACCTATCCATTCAATTAAGAATCGATTATAAGTTATTTTACACATAACGACAAATTGTTTTATGCTACGACCAATTATATTTGTTTAGGATAAATAAATATAATGATTTTTATTTTTATTTTTGAAATTTATAGGTTTATGACAATAACTTCTATACTATGTAAAACTTTCACTGTCATCTTAAGTTCTGCAATTTATTGTTATGTTTCAAGATTACCTCACAATTTAACTTTGTTGCGAGAAGCAAAGAGGTTTCGATGAAGCTTCGAGAAACAAGTAATCCCATTTCAATTTCTTCCCACCGCTTCCCATCATGCTACAACTTTTCAATATAGGTTTCTAATTTTTTTAAATATAAGCCACTTCTTCATCGAAGAATCATGGAAGACTGAATGGTGCTCAATAAATATGATAGCCTCAAGTTTACATATGCATAGTTAGACCTGCCATTCATTTCATCTTACATAATCAAACAACTATGGTTCGTTACTCCACCACATGCATCATTTTATATAATCAAAGAACTACGGTTGCTTACTTTCTAGTATGTCCTTCATTCTTATGGATGTTGACGTTTTGATTATTGTGAACAATGTAATGTGTAAGTAGTGAAATATTTACAATTTCCATGTAATGTCTAGGAAATACGATGGTGATGAACACAGTTAGGTACAAAATAAAGTTACGCATTTTTCAATTAAATTCCCAAAACAAAAATGAAAGTTAGAGTTCTCATGAAAAACAACGGTCGTGGATATTAACTTAAGTTACCGCACAACACAACCTTTTTGTTTTCCCTTTTAACTTTTGTGGAAAGTCTTGTGATGGAAAAATACTTTCGACCAATTTACTGTGACCGAGTTAATTTGACAGACTTTTAACCGTACACACTTTTACCTCTTGGATTCAACCGGATTTTACTGCGACATGAATTAGGTTGCGACCAACTCATGTGTCAGAACCTTTTATATTTCCTCGTCTAAAGACTTTCTGCAAAAACACTTTTCACTACAGCTACTTGGGATTAACTACAACACAAATATATTCCAACTCAGTCACAATATTATATAACCCAATATTAAATAAGATTTTTGTTGAACCCTTATGTGCATAAAAACTAGAACTTTTACGGGGTGAAAATAATTATGGATTCTTTGTGTCTTTCACTTATAGTAAATGTAAACAACATTCACTCACGTAAATATGGAGAAGATGTGTGGCTAAATAAAACATTCATTTAACCATAAACTATGGATTTATATTTCTTGTGACGGAATAACAAAACTTACAGTCGTAAATACAAACATGGAATTTACCAGGATGATTTACCTGTTATAGAGCTTCGGCTCTCAATACAGTTTCACAAAACACAAAAGCTTGAGCTTCAAACTCTTGGCATATATTTTTTCTTTTTCTTCTATGCACTTCTCTTCTTTGTCTCTCTATCTATTTGGTCTTCTCTATATGTGTGTATTATGTATTGACAATCTTCTTCTTGATATAGAAAAAATTCTACTGTCTAAAATTGCTTCTCTATGAAGCTACCGACTTGACATTAAAGATTATAGTAACTATCTACCTATAAACTTAGCTTCAACAATTAAATTCGACTGTCTTATATACGAGAGACATGAACTCTTTGTCCTTTCATACTATTTGACAAAGACTTACTTTCTACAGACTAACATAGTTGGTTGATGTGCTATTCGAATCACCTTGTAATTAATGTTTCCAACACCCCCCCTTAATTATGAGAAGATCAGAATTTTAAAACAAAAATATTACAAAANATGTCAGGCTCGGGTTGATGTATTTTTTGGTAGCATGATGTTGTTTTTGAAAACTAGGATTGCATCTTAAAGGTCCATCATCTTCTTGCACTGACCCTTTAGAGTTGAAACTTGCTCCGTTCATGATAGAGTCCATTGTGCAGAACTTGTCAGTCTTAAATAACTTCGGAGACACTGGAATGTATCCCTTTCCAATGGTTTTGTAAACATGTCTGCAAGCTGATCTTCAGACCTTCCAAATTCTAAACAAATTTCTTTGTTGTTCACCAATTCTCTTATCAAATGATACCTTGTATCAATGTGTTTGGTTTTCTTGTGAAACACATGATTTTTTGACAAGGAAATGGATGAATTGTTGTCATAGAAAATCGTTGTTTATTCTTGTTGGTTCTGTGACATATTTGTTAACATTCTCTCCATCCAAATGGCCTGACATGCAATTCCTATAGCTGAAGCATACTCTGCTTCTGTTGAAGATAGAGTTAATATGGGATTTTTCTTCGAAGCCCACAACACGACACCTATACCAAAATGAAATGTGTTCCCATATGTTCTCTTCTTGTCATGTGTGTTTCCTCCATTGTCACTGTCAGTGTATCCAATGAGTTTAAAATTTACTAAAGTTGAATACATTATGCCAAGGTCTTTTGTCTCAGTTACATACCTCATAATTCTTTTACCCACTTTCCAATGAGAGTCTTCAGGTGACTCCATAAATATTGAGATTAGACTTACTCCATACATGATTTGTGGTCTTGTTGTTGTTAAATGCATAAGGTTGGCAGCAAGCCTTTTAAACAGTGCCATATCTACAGTTGATCCATCATCATCTTTGCTCAATTTTAAACATGTTATTATTGGTGTTGGGGATGACTTCCAATTAGACATATTAAATATTTTTAAAACTGTATTTGCATACCTTGACTATGATATAAAAATACCACTTTCATATTGCTGGACTTCAATGCCCATAAAAAATTCATGAGCCCCAAATCAGTCATTTCAAATTAACTTTCCATGAATGTTATAAATTATTTTATGCAAAAATCACCAATAAATATTAAATCATCTACATACAGGAAGACAATTAACATGTTACCTTGCTCATTCACTTTGGTGTCAAATGTTGGATCACTTACACTTCTGTGAAATCCATTCTCAGCGAAATAGGAATCGATGCAACTGTACCAATCTCTCAGAGCTCGCTTCTAACCATAGAACTCCTTTTTCATCCTGTACACTTTATACTGTTGTCCTGGAACTTCATAGCATTGTGGTTGTTACACATATACTTCTTCATATAGATATCGATTCAGAAATGTTGATTTAACATCCATTTGATAAGCATGCCACTTGTTTTGAGAAGCGATGGCTAAAACTGTTCTGATTGTATCCATGCGTGCAACTTGTGCAAATGTTTCATTGAATCTATGTCGGGTTGTTGTGTGAAACCTATTGCTACCATTATTGCCCAGTGTGCTTCTGGACATTCCCACCAGCAATGTAAACCATTTTACGTTGATTACATCCTTATCTTTTGGTACATCTACCAACTCCCATGTCTAGTTTTTCTCTATGCATTCTATTTCTTCATCCATGGCTTGTGCCCATACTTCATCTTCAACAGCTTCCTCAAATGTTAGTGGATCATCTATTTCAGAAAATAATGCAAAGAGAGAGAAGGAATTTGGTGTACCAACTTCATATATTTCATGTAGACTTCTTGTCTTCACTGGATCTGTTGATGTCGAACTACTTGATGGATTTTGTTGTCCTCTTGGTGTGCTTGATGGCATAGCTTGAACTGTGACTTGTGTCGATATTCCTTTTGCTGAACCATGTCGCAATGTCATGGGAGTTGATGGTACTGTGACCGGTTGAATTACATGTGGTGTTTGAACCACTTCCTCCATCATGTCATCATGCTTGACATTTGACACAATCTTGACATTCTTCTCGACGGTTCCATCCCATGATTCATTCTCGATGAATTGAACATTAGGACTGATGATCACTTTCCTTGCGACAGGGTAATACAACTTGTATTCATTTGTGTCTTTAGAATAGGCAACTAAAATACATTTTTGTCCCTTGTTGTCTAATTTCTTTCTCAACTCATCTGGCACATGAGCATATGCGACACAACCAAAAGCTTTTAAATGAGAAACACTATGATTCATACCTGTCCATGCTTCTTGAGGAACTTTGTTCTTCATGCTCTTTGTTGGACATTGATTCATAATGTATACAACAGTTGCAACTACTTCATTCCAATATTCATTTGGAAGATGCTTGGATTCCATCATGCTGTGCGCCATTTCCATAATGGTTATGTTCTTTTTTTGTGTGACACCATTTTGCTGAGGTGTATACTACGCTGTGAATGGCTTTTGTATCCCATAGGTTTTGCAAAAATTTAGAAATTCATTTGAAACATATTCATTGCCTTTGTTTATTCTTAGGATTTTGATGCGGTGTCCACTCTGGTTCTTCATGGGTGCTTTGAACTGCTGAAAACAACTAAATGCATCATATTTATGTTTATAAAAATATACCCATGTTTTTCTTGAGTAGTCATCAATAAAAGTAAGAAAATAATTGGAGCCTCTAATGGATGATGTCTGCATTGGGCCACAAATAATAGAGTGCACAAATCTCAAGTGGTGTGTGTGCTCTGTATGACTTTTCAATTGGAAACGTTTCTCTATACTGCTTGCCAAAAATGTAGCCTTCGCAAACTCTATATGGTTTGTCAATCAATGACAATCATTTTATCATGTTCATTGTGTGCAATAGCTTCAGTCCACCAAAATTTAGATGCCCAAATCTGAAATGCCATAGCTAGAAATCATCTTGAACTTCTGTTTCAAATGCATCTTGAAAATCAACGCTGTCATTTTCTTTCTTGTCGTAGTGCACAACTTCTTCTTTGTTGTCTTCCTTGAAGGTACCTCTTGTATTTTCTGGGACTATCTTCACTGGACACATGCAATTTCTTTTCATTGGCACTTTTGCTATCAACTGATTTCTTGGACGTATGTCTCTAATCACATAGTGAATGTCTTTCATGTAGACTCTATACCCCTTTTGTATCAATTGTCGAATGCTCAGTAAATTATGTTTCACACCTTCAACATGATAGACATCAGGCATACATTTATGCTCCCCCTTCTTGGTTAGAATGCCAACAGTACCTTTTCCCAAGACAGTGAATTGGACATTATTTCCAAGTGTAACATCAATTTGAACTGAATTATCTAGACTGGAAAACAAATTTAAATTACCAGTCATATGATTTCTTCATCCTGAATCTAAATACCATATATCGCATAGAATTTCTTGGATGGTATTGCTTTCAATTGGGGAGGCGCATGCCATCAGCATTGCGCTCGATGAAGTGCTGGGGTTCGCTGATTGGTTCTGGCTTTTCTTTCCTTGGTCATATTGTTTTTCCTGCATTCATATGCACAATGACCAAATTTCTTACAATGATGACATTGAATCTTTGATTTATCAAACATGTGACAACTTGGCTAACTTGGGTTCCGATTCTATCCTCTACCAGCGACATCCATAGGACTGCTGCTATGGCCTCCTCTCGAGAAGTTTCTTCCTTTGCCTCTAGAATTATTTCTCCCCCTTCCTCTTCCACGAATTATGGATGACTGTGATGCGAATGCACCTTCCAATGATGTATTTGTTCTGCTGATTCTATGTTTGTGATTAATGAGTGAGGCTTGAAACTCATCAATGGTAAACACCATCATGTCTTTGTTTTCTTCCAAGGTCAGAACCGTGTCAGAACCAAGGATTCAAATCTTGGGGGAAGACTTCTGAGAATTTTTTCAACCACCCTTTGGTCTGTTATGGTTTCTCCATGAGATTTTAGTTATTTGATCAAACCAACAACTCTAGTGCAGAATGAGTCTACTCACTTTGTTTCTTTCATGGGAAGAGATTCAAAATCTCTTCTGAGAATCTGCAACTTGGAAGTCTTTACCTTGTCCAAAACTTGATAGACAGTCCCCAATGTATCCCATGCTTGCTTTGTGGTAATTGTTGTTGTGACTCTTGGGAGTATGCTTTCATGCATGGCTTGGTGTATGTAGAATAGAGATTTTCCATCTTTCTTGCTCTGTTCCCTCAGGGCATCTTTCTCAGTTTGTGTGAGATTATTATTTTCCGCTTGATCTGCGGGTTCTATATGACCATTCTAAACAATATCCCAAACATCTTTATCTCTGAAAAAATCCTTCATTGTTAGAGACCAATATTCATAATTCTTTCCTATAAAAATTAGAGTTTGTAAAAGAATAGACATCTTTGAACCGGAAGTAGAAGCCATTTTTAATTTTTATCTTTCCTTAGAACATTACTTTTTCCCTTTTAGGACAAGATTTCTTTCCTAAACGAGCTCTGACCAGATATCGATAAAAATGACAACCATGGCAATTAACTTGAGTTACTGCATAGCACAACCTTTTTGTTTTCCCTTTAACTTTTGCGGAAAGTCTCTCGACTCAAAATACCTTCGACCGAATTAGTGCGACAAAGTTACTGCGACGAAATTTTCACCATACAGACTTTTACCTCTTGGCTTCAACTAGATTTTACTGCGACATGAATTAGGTTGCGACTAACTCAACAGAGTTACTGCAACGGACTTTTCACCGTACACACTTTTACCTCTTGGCTTCAACCGGCTTTTAATGCGACATGAATGAGGTTGCAACCAACTTTTACATTTCCTATTCTAAATACTTAAGATATGAAAAAAAAAATTGAGTGCGGTTACTTGGGATTCACTGCGACACAACTATATTGCAACTCAGTCACAATATTATATAACCCAACATTAAATAAGATTTGTGTCGAACCCTTCTGTGCAAAAAAAACTAGAACTTTTATGTGGTGAAAATAATTATGGATTCTTTGTGTCTTTCACCTACAGTGAATGCAAACAACATTCACTCAGGTAAACATGGCGGAGATGTGTGGCTAAATAAAACATTCATTTAACCATAAACTATAGATTTATATTTCTTGTGACAACATAACAAAACTTATAGCCGTAAATAAAAACTTGGAATTTACCAGGATGTTTCACTTATTACAGAGCTTCGGCTCTCAATACACTTTCACAAAACACAGAAGCTTGAGCTTCAAACTATTCACAGAGTTTTTCTTCTTCTTCTCTGCACTTGTCTTCTCTGTCTCTCTGTCTATTATGTCTTCTCTATATGTGTGTATTACATATTTACAATCTTCTTCTTCATATAGGAAAACTTCTACCGACTAAAATCGATTCTCTTTGAAGCTACCGACTTAACATTAAACACTGTAATAACTATCTACCTAGAAACTTAGCTTCAACAATTAAATTCGATTGTCTTATATACGAGAGATGTGAACTCTTCATCCTGTTAGAATGTCTGAGAAATACTGACTTGCTATAGACCATGACAGAGTCAGCTGATGTGCTATTCAGATCAGCGAGTAATTGATATTTCCAACAAGAGTTAGAGACTATGCCCACTCAAAAACATGAATTGAACAGTTTGAGTAATAATTCCTATATAAATTTTATATAAAGGAAAACTGCTCACATAAATCCAAACTTGGATGAACCTCCCAGTTCCAGGAACTTCATTTATTTTTTCCAAATGGAAGTTAGAGGTGATGTAAAATTTTACAAAATTTATGCATGGGTTTGAAAACCCTTAAAAAATTTCCATTTGTTTACCAGCGCATACAGGACTGAACCCCTGAAGCCTTTTAAAGGATAACCCTTAAGAGTAACGTGTACACAAGAATTTTAAACTATGCGAACCCTCTTCCTTGAGAACTCAGTTGAGGGGATGGCTTACTGAGGGGAGAATGACCATTGATCCTCCTGAAATAAGCTATGACCACGTCGTCCTTTAATTTAGGCATATCACCTACAATAGTAAATAAAAGTTTATTAATATATGTATAATTCAATGAAAGCAGCAAATGAAAATTAAAAAATAACCAAACAAGAAAAATCATTGATCATTACCAGTTGAGAAACTTTTGATTGAGCTTTGATGGTCCACAGTTTAACTATTGGTTGGATGGAAACTGATGGAAATTGAACTAAGACACAATGAAAATACGGTGAAACGTATATATTCAACAGATTCTTTCTTAGGAGGGGAGCCTGTTAAATGGACATCGTTAGATGAGAGATCCAACAATTTCAATTTGACAGGTTCCCCTCCCTAAAAAAAGTTTGTCGAATAAATAAGGTACTCCATGAAACTACTACTACTACCAAAAAAAAAAAAAAAGTCATACTCTCTGATCCATGTTCATTAGACAAGCACGTAACAAGGGTTAATAAGGTTCCCCATGACAATCGGAATAGAGCCAAATCTCAAATAAAGTAAATGAACCCTCGAGATCCTTATTGCACGTAAACAACCTATTTCATCGAAATGAGGAAGGTACATGATAGTTAAGGTTGAACCTCCAGGTGGGTACTAGATGCACGGTCAGAACGCGTCCAGTAAAGGTGTGTCGGTTGGAAATATTAAATGATAAAGCACAAGCCTGAGTCTAACCTTTAAGCAAGATTTCACCTAGATAATTTCATGCTAACGTTTTCCAGAAACATAGACATTGTTATTTGAATCATGATTATACCTGCAAATTAAAAGAGTATGCACTAGCACGTGGTGCTAAGTAAACCAACTCAGTCATGACTTGAAATACCGTGGCACTGAACAGAGTTAGGTACAAAATAAAAATAGGGATTTTCTAATTAAATGCCCAAAACAGAAATAAATCTAGGGTTAGGCCTTATGCTCACCCAAAAACACAAATTAAACAATTTCATTAATAATTCTTATATAAATTTAATATAAAGAAAACATTTCACATAAATCCACACTAGGATGAACTTTCTACTTCCATAAACTTCATTATTTGAAAATTCCGGTTACAGGCCATGTAAAGTTTAAAAAAAATATCCTTAGGTTTCATAACCGTAAAAGGATTTTCATTTGTTAACTTTCGTAAGCTTAGAATGTGTTAGCTACCGATATTAAATGCCATAACTCAATTCTGTGTGAAATCTTAAGACACGTCTGGACCCCGATACATTATGTTATCATTTGGCTAGGGAATCACATCATCCCAGATTCCCATGAATGAACAAAAAGTAAGTCAATAGATGGAAGCGTATATATATGTGTATTAACTATATTAGTATAAAAGTTATTTCAATAAACTCATAAAATTTATTTCAATAAACAGGTGAATGAAATAACTTAAGTTTAACTTTATTAATCTAAAGTTTATTAATTTAAAATTTAATATAATCTTAAGTTTAAGTTTATATATATATTTTAAAACTTAAACTTCATTATTTGCAAATGGAAGTTACATGCCATGTAAATTTTTACAAAAATTAGTTATGAAAATAACTTAAAACCCTAAACGAAACTAGTTCTTTACTAGACATTTGCTACATATTGACTCTATATATATTGCAAAGAATAAAAAGTATATAGTTATACATATTGACTCTCTATACATATTATAAAGAATTGAAAGTATATACTTATTGGATAATTCCTCTCTCTATGATTTTTTATTTTTAATTTCATCTTATCAAATGTGATTAAAACTTTAAATGAGTTCGTTACTACCCATTTGTTAGAATAAATATATAGCAAACTTATTAAAGTAATTTTTTTCTCTCGAAAAAAAGCATAATTTTATTACAGCCGAGGTGAAAAAATTAGCATTTTGTAGATGCAAATGCATTACAAGCAATCAGCTCCAGTGCCATCGCACACGGTAAAAAAATAGACCAAAAATCTGTGAAGAAGAAAAAGTAAACTATATTACATCATAGGACATTGTAATCAAGGGTTAAAATAAGTCTCTATTTCCCCTTTTTTCCCCATCTTCCTTGATTTTACTTCAGTCTATCCTTCCTGCGATAAGTCAACTACAATCAATTGTTTACCTGCCATCTCCCCTGATTGCTGGACCGTAACTTGTTCCTTATCAGAATCTGAACTTTCTGTTTCATGTGCACGCTTCAGTCCACTTAAGGAAACATCCATAGGATTCACAACATTTGTTAGTGTTTCCACACCATAGTTCTTTTTTCCTAATGTTTGTGCATCCACTAATTCAGATTTCATCACATTTTCCTCATTTTTGTGTAGATCTGGTTGTTCTTCGTCATCACTCTCCTCATCCTCATCTAGATGCAGAACATAATATGTTTGCCAATTTTTACGGTTAGTAGTCTGCCCCTTTTTATTCTTAGTAAACCTTTTAGGAAGAGGGCATGAGTCTTGGAGGTGACCCGTCAAATGACAGAATCTACACCTAAAATCAATATTTTCATAGTCCAAACTTTGAATCCAATTGAAGGATTCATGTTTCAGCTATATTCTATCAGGGAGACCTTTGCTGAGATCTATCTCTACACAAATTCTTGCATAAGTAAATACCCCCTGCTCTTTCCTGTCACTATCGCTTTTGATAAACCTCCCAAGAAGATTGCCAATGTCTTCCAATACTAAATGATGCCATAAAGGTAGGGGTAAATTTGGCAACCTCACCCATACTGGCATCTTGGTTACCACCATGGAGTTTCCATCAAACTCAGGAAACCAAGGGGTTATAAAGAGCCCAACTCTCACCTAAAACCAAGGTCTCTGCGATAACATCTTCTAGTAATCTTCCTGGGATTTGAAGCGAACTACAAAGAAGCCCTTGGAACATAAGAGGATTTGACAATTTGTTGTCCAATTGGTGAAGATCCATTGATGTAGATCAAAAGATCTGGTCCAAAACCCATTAAAATGACAAATGACAACTACAGATTGTAACACACTGAAAAGTTGTTTTACTTGTGGATTCTTGATCTCTAGGGTTGGTGTGGATTCCAACTTTTCAACAAAATACAGACTGTTCTAGGGAGAAGATGAGGCAGTTGTCCGGGATCCCTTAAGACGATCTTCTTCCTTATAAGACGGAGGACTCGAGGGTCCTCTTTTTCCTTCTGCTCCCCCTGTAGATGATGCATTAGAAAAATAGTTGAGTTCTTGCAGATCTGATAATCTGTCAGCCTAGAATCTTCATGCAACACTTTACCTTCATGAAGAAACAAAAAAGAGGTTCTTGGAAAACCCTCTCTTTGCTCTAGATTAGCTTTTATATTCTCCACTGATTCAGATCCATGAGCGCACACCAAAATTGACTTCCCAGAGGACGATTTAAAAAAAAATATGAAACCTGTCAATGAATTCCTTGACTCCAGATTTAGAGGACATATTGGAGAAAAAAGAGGGCACCACCACCCAAATGGGAAAAGAAAGAGAAAGTACCATATCTATCGAAATATGAACCTCGAGGTAGCTATTCTGGACCAGCCGAACCACCTCCAATCCTATTCTCTTTTCATGCTACAGATCTGTTGGTTTTTGTGTAGTCTAGTCTATGGCAATACAAGGAGATGGAGGGATCCTGTGAACTACAAAGAAAGATAAACTGGCAGCAGAACAGTCTAATGCATGCAGGTGGATGCCCTCTAGTGTTTTCGAGCTTCCAAAGCTGGCTTGGATAGAAGCATCAGAGCCCTAGAACAGGCTATTCTTCCTTCCTCCACCTGTGCCCTTGTTGGAGGATCAAATCTTAATGGGTCATGGCCGTAGCTAGGGTTCCAAACTCCTACACAATCCCAAACTTATTAAAGTATTAGACAAAATAAAACATATAATTACAATCCTAATTGTTAAAATAGATAATTCCTTTCAAATGTGAATATATATATATATAGACTTAGAAATTTCAATTAAATTATTTTATTGTCTTCTTGAAAGAGTTGTTTACATCATGGATACATCCACCCAGGAAAATATCTATTATACTTGCTTAGAAAGTATACATGAACAGGGAACAACAACAACCCCCGAAAGGGACAATCACGATAAATGGCTCACCATCCTAATATTTCATTATATACAAGGGCTCCCAAGGAGCAAATGTCCTTGGTGAGATTTGAACCTAGGTGGGTGTTGGAGACATTTACCACCATACACACTCAATTTGGTCAATTTGGCCTAGTTAAACCACTATCCTAAGTTTTATTGACTTAATTGACATCAGAGGAGCACTAGATGACATCAGCTAGATCACACCCATGCCTACCTTCAGTAAAGGAGGCTAACTTAGCCTTCTCCTACATTCGAAGAGGCTAATTGGAGCACTCCAGGGGTGATTTGAGTGTCATTAATGCCCCATATTGCTAACTAATGGTTACAATAAGTTAAACAGAGTAGTGAAGGCACCTTCCTTCATTAAATTGATTATTTATTGACTATTTAATGAACTGGAGTCAACAAGGGCGCCTCCAACCACTTCTGATGGTCAGTTACACTTCAGTTAACCTCATCGAGGTTCATTGGAGTCATTGATGTGCTACCACTTGTTGGTTGGCTTACAGAGACATGTGTCTGAGCTACTTTTGGTTATACTTAGTCATTTATTACACTTCGACTTCAGTTAGGGCTTAGTTGAGTCAATTAGGGTTTTGATCAGTGGTTAACTTGAGTGTTGACCATGGCTTACATTTAGTTAAGCTAGACTCACTCATTCAATTCAAATGACCTCCTTGGGAATTCGAATTGCTTTGTCATTCATGCTTGCAGCATGATCATTGTATTGTATTACTCATTCTTTATGTGGATATACATAGCGACTACTCATTTTGTAGCACTATTACACCATTTTCATGTCTTATTGTTATTAATATTTGATGAGACTATGTTCTAGTCCCTAGATTACTGTGGCAGATTAAAATGGTATCAGAGCTCATGGTGGGATGAATCTTAGATCTTTCAAAAACAAGGTTTTTGATAGATCTTGCATGAAAATTGAGCAATAGCTCAAAAATCCAGCACTACACCAAAAGCCAAGGATTACCACTTAATACCCCAAGTAAGGAACTTGTTGATCAAGCTTGCTTGATTGACTATGTTGGGTGTGATGAAAGCCTAAAATTTGTAGGCTATCCGACCTTACATTTCCCCTTTTGTTGTGATTTTCAGGTTTTTAATAGGTGAAAGCATTCGCTCCAATAGATTCAGATGGCTTCTTCCATAGATCTTTTGACTCCGTTCAATTTCCACTAGTGGAAAGGAGATATGGAGATCCAACTACGTGCCAGAGGACTCTATAGGGTCACTATGGACACTGAAGAAGATCTTGCTTCTGTGACAGACAAAGCTAGATTCTTGAACAAGAAGGATGAAGTATTTGGATTCTTGTGCCTCTCAGTTTCCCGGGATCTTGTTTTTCATCTTTCGGGATTGAAGACTACAAAGGAAATTTGGGACAAATTGGAAACCCTGTATGGAAAGGAGGATGATTTGAGAGTTTACCATCTCAAAAATGAATTGATGTCTCTCCAACCTTCCAATTTCGAGACCCTGAATGACTTTTTCACAAAGTTCAATCATATTGTCTTACTATTGAAGCAATGCAAAGTGGAGAGGGAGGATGATCAGCTCATCCTCGCCATACTCTCCAAGCTTGGAGCTGATTATTCATTTTTTTTCTCTACATTTCATGCGGGGAAGCTCACAACCCCCGGATGGAAGATGCCCACACTCAATGCCTTCATTGAGTCCCTTACAAGTGAACATGATAAGCTTGTCCAGATGGGGATCATCAAATCCTCCCATGATCAAGCCGTCCATGTCTCGGGGCCCAAATATCTAAAGGGTAAAGGAAAGCAATAGAAGAACCCAAAAACTAAATTCGAAGCTCCTAAGCCTAAAGTTGAAAACTAGCAGCATGATGAGTCTTTTGGCTTAAAGAAGAACAAAGGAAAAGGGCATCATGGAAAGGAAAAAGTCAAGTGTTCATACTGCAGGAAGGGATTCCACCTTGAACATGCCTGCATGAAGAAGAAGCTTGATGAAGCTACCTCTCTCCTTGAGAGAAATCACATCAATCTTCCAGAAAGCTTTCGGCGGAGAGATGAGCAAGATCGGGAATCATAACATGAAAGAGGTCATGCCCTCATGGAAAGCACTTCGAAGTCCAAAGAACTCTTGATTGATTCTGGAGCTTTGAACCACATGGTGGCGGAAAGAGACTCCTTCTCATCCTTGGAGACCAGCAATTCCATCCCCATCCACATGGGATATGACTCCACCATCATTTCAGAAGGACAAGGTACGGTTGATCTTGAGAATGACTATTTTTCAAATGTTTTGTATGTACTCTCTTTGGCATCAAATCTCCTTAGTGTCTATCAGATGAAACATACAGGAGTGCCTAAGAGAGTATCTTTCAGCCTGAATAATGTTGAGATAATGGAACTTGCATCTAGGAAACTTATTGCTAAAGGCCTTGCAAACCATCATGCAAAAGCCTATGAGTTTTCCCACTTTGTGGCGGATGCAAATCCCACTGCACTGCTAACTCATGGAAATGGAGTTAATAGGTTATGGCATGAGAGATTTGGCCATCTCAATTTCAAATATTTGCAGAAATTATAGAAAAAATCCATGGTTGAAGGCCTCCTGGTCATCAAGGCAACCACTGAAATTTGCAAGGGCTGTGTGGTTGGAAAACACCCTGAGCACAAGTTTGATTGAGGGAAGGCAAACTGAGCTACATGCATCTTGGGGCTGATACATTATGATATCAGCGGTCCAATGTCTGTCACATCCATGAATAGATCAAGGTATCTTCTAACATTTATTGATGATTTTTCAAGGTACACATGGGTCTTTTTTCTCAAAACGAAGTCTGAAGTATGTGAAAAATTCTCTGAACTGAAGGCCTTGATCGAGAATGCCTCTGGGATTAAGACTAAGATCTTGATATTTCATAATGGAAGTTAGTATGTCAATAATGAGTTGATGCACATATGTTCCCAAAGTGGTATTCAAGTCCAACATTCAATTCCCTACACTCCTTAGCAGAATGGTGTAGTAGAAAGGGAGAATCAATCTCTCAAAGAGATGACCATGTGTATGTTGGAATCAAAGAAGTTGGTTGCAAATTTGTAGGTTGAAGCCATGCATGCTAAAGAATACATTCAAAATAGAGTGCCACACTCATCTGTGAAAGGGAATACCCCTTTCGAAGCATACTTCAGACACAAGCTGGATGTGTCGAACCTGCGGGTGTTTAGGTCCACTACATGGGCCTGAATTCCACTTGATAAAAGGAGGGTTTTGCAATTGCAAAGCATATAATGTTTGTTTATTGGGTATCATGATGAATCAAAAGGTTTCAAGCTGTTGGATATCAAAACAAAACAGATCATCATCGAGAGAAGTGTCAAGTTCAATAAGCCTCTTCAGGAGGTGAAACTAGTGAGGGAGAAAATTGCTGAATTTCCTTTCTATTCTGTTGATTATTTGGATGATGAAATTGGGGGTGATGACCCTAATTTGGATCCTCTGATTTTTTATATCAGTGTACAGAAAACATTAAATGCTGAATCAAAACCTAAAGAACAAAATCATCTTCCCACATGGGCCCGACAGACACTCTCCTCTGCAAGAGATAACATTGGAAATTTGGATGATCTAAGGAGAACCCGGTCTGATTTCCAAAGAGCAGGTATTGTGCTCTCTTGTCTTGATAATTTGCTGTCCGAAACTTGTTATTTTATGATTATTTCATACCCAAAATCCTACTACCATGCTCAAAAATATCCAAGATGGCAAGTTTCCATGGATGAAGAGATGAATTCTCTTCAGAAAAACACTACTTGGGAGCTAGTTTCTCTTCCTCCGGGAAGGAAATTGGTTCAATGCAAGTGGATGTTTCAGACCAAGGTTGCTGCTGATGGAAGCACCTACAAATATAAGGCAAGGCTAGTGGCAAAAGGTTTCTCTCAGGTTCAAGGTGTGGACTACCATGAGACTTTTGCATCGGTTGCAAAAATGGACTCCATTCGCCTAGTTTTGGCAATTTCGGAATCTAAGCACTGGGAAGTGCATCATATGGATATTAAGTTAGCCTTTCTGCATGGAGATATTCATGAGTAGATATACATGAGGCATCCTAAGGGATACATCTCTAATCCATCTTTGGTTTGCAAGCTAAAGAAGTCACTATACGGGTTAAAACATGCCCCAAGAGAGTGGTATTCCAAGATGGATTCCTTCCTTCTCTCGCAAAACTTCCAAAGGTGTAGATAAGATCCAAATGTATATATAAAGCAGTATGATGGTAATATAATTATTATTGTTTTATATGTTGATGACTTACTGATCACAGGTAGTACAGTTGCTTCTATTTCAGCCATCAAAATTGCTCTCCACAATGCATTTGAAACGAGTGATTTAGGGCTCGAAATTGAGAAAAATTATGATGGGATAATGGTCACTCAGTCCAAATAAATATCAGTCCTATTAGTCAAGTTTAACATGGCTGAATGTAGGCCTTCACCATTCCCTTTCCTTTCAGGTATCAGCCCTGAAGAAGGAAAAACCACACCTCCCATGGACTGCACTATTTATCGACAGCTAATTGGTAGCTTGTTGTACTTGACACATTCTCAGCTTGATATCTGTTATGCCATGAATGCTATATCAAGATACATGCAGCAGCCCCATGACCTTCATTGGAAGGAATCCAAGAGGATCCTCCAGTATATTCAGGGAACCAGGACCTACGACATTCACTATGCTGTAGACTCCGAGCTAGAGCTGGTTAGATACACAGATTTTGATTGGGCAGGTGATTCTATTGATCAAAATTCTACTTCCAGATATGTATTCATGTTTGGTGGTGGCCCCATTTTCTGGTCTAGCAAAAAGCATGCTGCCATAGCATTATCTTCAGCAGAGGCTGAGTATCGAGGAGCGGTGAATGCTTGCATCCAAGCAGTTTGGTTGGAAGGCATTCTTTCAGAGTTTGATCTTAGTAGTACTTTTTCCACTGTCCTCTTTTTTGACAATCAAAGTGCTATTAATATATCCGCAGATCCAATTACCAGGCAGAGGACCAAGCATGTACAGATAAATATGCATTATATCAGGGAGTTAGTGCATGATAGGACCATCATTCTGCAATACTTCTCGACTGATGAGCAGATTGCAGACATCTTCACCAATAAATTTTTAGAAAATAAGTTCACTTACCTTCATTTACTGTTGGGGGTGAGTCCATCAGGGTGATCAGACTACTTTCAGTGTTTAGCTTGAGGGGGGGGCGTTCCCACTGGGTTTTCCCTCTTTTCCTCACTTAGTTTGTTTTTTAGCATTGTTTCAGTTTAAACATTGTATAGGGTGACCTATGGCCTTAGTTATGGGGGCCCTAGAATTTTTATGCATTTTATGTTTTCTACTCCTCCTGAGTATAGCTTAAGGGGGGGTGTTGGAGACATTTACCACCATACACACTCAATTTGGTCAATTTGTCCTAATTAAACCACTATCCTAAGTTTTATTGACTTAATTGACATCAAAAGAGCACTAGATGACATCAGCTAGATCACACCCACACCTACCTTTAGTGAAGGAGGCTAACTTAGCCTTCTCCTACATTCAGGGAGGCTAACTGGAGCACTCTGGGGGTGATTTGAGTGTCATTAATGCCCCATCTTGCTAACTGATGGTTACAATCAGTTAAATAGAGCAGTGAAGGAGCCTTCCTTCATTAAATTGATTATTTAATGAACTGGAGTCAACAAAGGCACCTCCAACCACTTCTGATGGTCAGTTACACTTTAGTTAACCTCATCGGGGTTAATTGGAGTGATTGATGCACGACCACTTGTTGGTTGGATTGTAGAGACATGTGTCTTAGCTACTTTCAGTTAGACTCAGTCATTTATTTCATTTTGACTTCAGTTAGGGCTTAGTTGAGTCAATTAGTGTTTTGATCAATGGTTAACTTGAGTGTTGACTATGGCTTACATTCAATTAAGCTAGACTCACTCATTCAATTCGAATGACCTCCTTGGGAATTTGAATTGTTTTTTCATTCATGCTTGCAGCATGATCATTGTATTGTATTACTCATTCTTTGTGTGAATATACAGAGGGGCTACTCATTTTGTAGCACTATTACACCATTTTCATGTCTTATTGTTATTAATCTTTGATGATACCGTGTTCTAGTCCCTAGATTACTGTGGCAGATTAATAGTGGGGAGCGTAATAAGAAAATATACCAGCCACTTGAGCTACACCCAATGAGAATATATATATATATAGCTTGGTGGGTTAGCTCAAGTGGTTAAGTGATGTAAGTTGTGAGCAACAAGTCTCTAGGTCAAATCCTCTAGTGCCTATATATCGCTATATAAGGGCCTCACTTAATGTCCCCATCAGGGATAATTTTAGGGGTGAATTTTAGCCCAGTGGGCTATTTTTCCATGTTTTTCTCCCAAAAACGATTCGCCATTTTGCATTTTTTGAAGCCCTGTTTCGCCCAATTTTGATGGGGTAAAAATTTTTCACCCTAAAAATCGCCAAATTATTATATAAATGATATAAAATCCTTGGAAATTAAAATATTTTTTGAAAAATATCACCAAACATTTTATAGTAGTCATTTTAAGAATTGGTAATATTCGCCAACATTTATACACTTTTAAATAAGCATGGTTCCTTAAAATCATCCCTGGTTTCCATTGGGTTAGCTCCGTAATCAGACCAAATGGAAGGGGCACCTTTGGGTGGCCCCCCTATGTGTTCTTCCCTTATATATATATATATATCCATTAAATTACCTTATTGTCTTCTTTGCTAAAAGATCTTCATTGAAAGACTAACTCTGCATGTTTAGTTAGGTATTTATATATATTCAAATATATATAATAAACAAACTAGCTATCGATATTCATATTGACATAAGTATCTATATTAAATAAACATTCGTGTGCCTACCTTTTACATCGAAAGACTCTCTATACATATTGAGTTAGGCATTTGCATCAAAAGAATGACAAATTGATATGTATTCATTTATGTTGTTAGTATTTTCAATAGATCATGAAAAACTTGTTACATAAAACTAGAAAATGTGATTATCAGCTAATTGATGTTTACAAAAGATTGTAGATTGTAAAGATATATCACTTAGGTGTAGATCTAGTATAAACCTTAAGGGTTAAAAGCTTACTAAAAATAATAAAAGTAATAGTAGAATATATTTATATGGAGAAAAATCCTATCCAAAACCATAACTATGATAGGGTAAGGGTGGAACCCTTGGATATTTCTATAAAACCCTATGTGTAGCGAAAGAGAAAAACCTCACCTAATATAGCTATATGAACCAAAATATCAAATAATCATTATTTTTTCTAGATTTAATGCATATAAAACTCACTCTAGAGTATATAAATATATACATATTGTTATGCGATTCATAGAAAAATAAATATATGTGTATGGTTATAGGATTCACAAAAACAAACATTCCAATGTAAGTGTAATTATGTTGATAGGCGTCTATATCTTAGAATTTCGGGGTGGACTACCATCTATGCTTTTTCATCTACCAACGAGAATGAGGCAAGTGTATTGTCCAGATTGATTCTATGGGCATCGTCCAAGATTAAACGAAAAAGAGACAAGTGTACTATCTAGATTGATTCTGTGAGCATCGTCCAAAATTAACAATTAATAATTTCAAAAAAGTAAAAAATATAGCTTAATTAAAATGTGATAAGTATAGTTAGTGATAGTTGTAAAAATTAAAATTAATGTTCAACTATTCGCTTATTAGATACAACTACAAGCTTAAATACATGGATTATTAGATCGAACTATTAGCTTAACTCCAATGATTCTAGAACTATTAGCTTAACTTCAACTCCAATGATTCTAGAACTATTAGCTTAACTTCAACTCCAATGATTCTAGAACTATTAGCTTAAATTCAACTCTAATCATAGTTATATTCGATAACTATTAACTTAACTATTAGATACAACTATTGGTTAACTCCAATAATTCTACAACTATTAGCTTAACTTCAACTCTATTCACTTAAGGCTTAGTTCAACTCCATTTGGCATCTAGAGTCTAGCTAATGTGCAGTCAGGTAAGAGTGGAACTCCCAATAAAATAGTTCGGACTCCTAATAAACTCCCCCAAACTCCTAATAAACTACTGCATCTCATAGTTGGGCATCTAGATAATATACACTTAGTATTACATGTTTAGGTTTTCCATATAGATATAATTACTTTTTCGATTCTTTTAAAAAAAGGTTAGTCTAACTCATATTTAACAATTTCAAAAAAGTAAAAAATCGTGTAGTTAACATCTCATAAGTACAATTTGTGATAGTTGGAAAAATTAAACTTCAGTTTCAACTATTAGATTATTAGATACACCTATTCAGTTAATAGCTTAAATACATCGATGACACAACTATTAGCTTAACTTCAACTCCAATCATGATTTTTACTTGAATTGCAATTGACAATATATTAACTTTTAAATTAACTACTACATACAACTATTAGCTTGATGCTTAACTTGAATGATTCTACAAAATTTCTTAGTTTAACTTCAACTATAATCACGGTTATATTGGATAAATATTAGATTAACTATTAGATAAAACTATTAGCTTAACTCCAATGATTCTACAACTATTAGCTTAACTCCAATGATTCTAATAGCGGTTATGTTGAATAACTATTAGATAACTATTATATTATTCCAATATTCATACAACTACTAAATTAAATTTAGATGAACTCCATCTCTTAGCATGAGAAGTTGACCTCGATTGCAATGAAACCACGCACCAAGAACAATCACTTAGGTAATGTGCATCTTATGTGACAGTTGAACTCCTTCTAGCAGTTGGGATTGAGTTAATGTGCATAAGGCTTAGTCTAAGCTTTATATTAACTTTTAAATTAACTATTAGATACAAGTAATTAACACATTGTTTACTAAAAAAAAATTAATATGTCAAATATATACCTCTCGGCGTATTTCAAACATATTAATCTTAGTAATATGGTTGTTTCTAGTCATAACTAATCAATTGATTCTCATAAACAAGACTCATACATAGAAATATATATATTATGAGTCCCTTTAACAGAGTATAGAAATACGCCATGAACATTGGAAGTAGCTAAATAAATAATTTTAGAAGATTATGGTCGATAAGAGGCAACAATTTCTCGCCAAAACTATAAGTTAAAACTTAACATATAAAACCGTGCAGGAGCAGGGTGAAAATTAAAACCTTTAATGTACTAACCATAGGTCAAGATATAAAGAACGATTATACAAACTTAAAATGAGCCATCAAACTTAGAAGTAGAAGAGAAATCCATTACAAATGTATACAATCTCTAATGCAAATCATGCCACTATTATGAACAAGCATAAAAATGGGGCATTTAGAGCAATAGAAATACATTAACTTTCCAACATAGACACAAAAGGAGTTGTTTATAAACAAGATTAATGTTAATCAAAGCTCCATATTCTGTGCCATTAGTTTTGTAAAAATATCAGTATTGGTAGAAAGAAATCATTGTTTAAGCATTTGATGTAGAGGTTGAAATAGAAGTATATTTAGTTAAACGAGCAGTAGCAGATCTAGTTGTAGATATAAGTTATATAACACTACCAATAGCATATCCAAATCCAATTGTAAATCCACCAAATGCAAATGCATATCTAGTCATAAGACTCACAAAGGCATATGATTGATTTGAAAGGACACCAATAGCAAATGGAAATTGAATTCCGGGTAGATATCTATTACTAAACAACACCTTCGTTCATAAGAAAATTCCATCTAGAATTTAGGTCAAAATTGCATAGTTATAATGTGATCTATGTTCTCCATGTAATGGACTTTGTTGCAAGGGTTTAGTACAATTTTGAATGAACTTAAAAGATCATTTCTGTGAAGGGTTGCTGGTGTTTAGCAAGAATTTGTTTCCAACCTTAGGAACTAGTTAGAAAGAGATCTCAATGTTTTCAAAAGAAAAAAATAAATAATAAACACCCAGGAATAAAGTATGTATGGATATATATCTTCAGATATACTATAATGTTCCTAAAATCCATAAATAAATTTTATTATTTGTAGGGTTAATAACACTGCTAATATCTAAGGGACATCTATACTTAACTTCAAAATTGTAAAACCTGTATAGGAATTATACCTATATTCGTGTTCTGTTTCTATTCTCATATGGTTTTTGTTTTCCGATGATGTTCAAAGTCGTTCTTTTATATACTGATGTACTTGTATATTAATATATTTTATCTGGTTTTAATGATCCTCTCATATTTTTTACTCATGCCTGATTACATGTTACGTTACTCAGTTTTGATTTACTAAATTACGAGGCTAACTTACCTCTACATTTAAAGGGGAGGAGTGGCTGGATTTTTCCTAACGACTTACTTGGAAAGGAAAGGAAATATGGCATTTTGGGCTTACTTAGTTCTCTCAAACTAATGCATGATGTATCTATGTTTTTTACAAGGGTTCCATCGCTAATCCTATGATACATGTGTGTAAAGGAAAAATAAATATGACCTCGCACCTAAAGGTTCTCTAACCCTAAACACAAAGGGGTTGTGTAATGGTATAATACAACAAAATGCATGAAGCCAAAAACTATAGAAGAGGAGTTTAAATTTAAATTGTGGGGGTGCATACTTGTAATATTAATGCACCCATTTGAAGGTTGAGTGGATCCTCCACACTGGCACAAGCAAATAAACGTAGGATATGGTTTTTGCATTCATTCTTTGCAATTGTTTTTCTATTTGGTGAAGGGGGGGGGAGGTCCATTGTTGGGCTTCACTAACAAAGGAGTCATTTACAATGTCTGAATGATTTATTTGACATGTATGCAGAGAGTGTTTTGGTTTAAATTTGTTACACCTTCATTTTGATATTTGTTTTACCATACTTCTGGTGCTCTCCATTTTCATTTGCAGGTTGGACGAGTGTGCGAAAGATTTGTGACTGTGGAAAATAAGGGTTGTCAGCATATTCTTGGTAAGCCCATATGAAGAGGGACTTCACCAATCTACTTGGTCATTAATGGTGTTTACGTGGATTCTCTATTTTTTGTTTGTAAAAGACTTCCCATTTGGGATTTTCTAGGGTTGTGGGAGAAAGTAATGAACTTAGGCTTAGTCACGGGTTTGTGGATTTTGTGCTTCACGGCCCATTCAGGAATTTGTAAAATAGAAATGATTGTGGATAATTTTTACTATTTAATTTAAAACCCCTTGTTTTTGGAATTTTATAATGGTGTTGGTTTGTTTTATATTCCTAGCTCTTCGTTGCTGTGAGGACTTTGTTTTAATTTTTATAAGAAGGTTTGGAATATATCAGTGCCATTGCTCAGCAATGTCACTAAGATAATGCTATAGATAAGTTTATTACTTGGATGTGGTTATAATTCAATTTTTATGTCCATGTTGTATTTTATGGAATTCTTTAGCATTAATGGGGTTACTTATATTAATTATTCAGATGTTTTTGATTGAGTTTTTTCGCTTCTATTATAGAGGCAAAGGGAAAATACCTAGCTTCATGCTTGATTTAATTTCTTGATAGCTTCGTGGATGTTTCTTATTATTTTGTTGTAACAAAATATTGAATTTGTTTCTATATGGTGGAAGAGGAAAAGCCCTAGCTCTCTTCAACATTTATGTTTTGATATGTTTTTGGTTAAATGTTATAATGCCACAGTTGTTTGTTTTAATCCTGTGGTTTTGATGGTGGCAGTATTATCTTGACCTTTGCTTGCCTATATGGAATAGCATGTGTGTCTATAATGGTTATATAAGTTATATTATCTCCTGTAGTGTATGGACAGACTTACGATCAATGTTTAGTGCATTCAATGTTTGGTTTGATGTTTATTTTTATTATTTCATTTAAATAGTCTAAACGCACGCAGCCATAGCTTATGGGATTTGATAGTTGACATTTATTGATTAGGTTTTTATTTATTTATTTTAAATAGTTAAACGCTCCCAACTGGAGCTTATTAGATTCGATGATGGGTTATTTATTGTTTAAGTTGGGTTGTCGTGAGGGCATTCTAGCCAACCTTTTG
>LPNX010870339.1:89218-129588 GCA_001517045.1 Pseudotsuga menziesii | reverse complement strand
TCTGTCTCTTTTTATTTACATTATCGAACTGCTACTAAGGAATCCAGATTCCTTAGTAGGTGCTCATCAGCACAAGCTAGGGTGAAAACCCTAGCTACACCTTTAACAACATTCGATTGTGGGTGGATGAATCTCATAATACTTTGACTAAGTTTTTAAATTAGGGTTTAAGTTGTGAAATGTTTCCTCTCAAGAACATTAACAGACCCTCAACCTTCGTTCAGAGGAATGATGGTTCTGTTTGTTATTTAATTATTTTAATATAGCATAGATAGTTTATTTATATATCTTGATGTTGGAAAAATGTTAATATTCCATATTTTATTTAGGTTAGCTTATCCTTTTTACACGATGGATGGAGATTTGTTCTTTGGGAGAAATGATAGTTTAAAGGATATTGTGGAAGGACTATGTAATTTTATTAATTGTTTAATGCTTTAAAGCAGCGACTGCTGTGCATTGTTTATGTGGTTTTGGTTAATGGTTAGTTTTAAAAGATATCGTGGATGACTATATTTTGTTTATTTATATGTTTTAGTTTGTTTTGTTGGATGACCTGTCCATCGTTTATTAGTTCCTTTAAATATTTTTAATTGTGTAACATAGTCTTGTTTCACTAAAGTTATATGGTGCTTTATCATTGATAGTACGATGGGTTTTGGATTCCAAGGGACTTGATCCCTTGTACATGAATTTGGTTAATAGTTTGTTTTAATGGATTAATTTTTATATGTAGTGTGTTTTTAGGGTGTATATATACATGTCATGTCACCTCCCGCCTCGAATGAGAGAACATGACCCAACTCTTCTACCTGAGTTACCTATCTATAATTTTACATTCGTATGATGATTCCTGATTCTTTTTTCTTTAAAGATCTACACAAGCAAGAATTCCCCTTCCAAGATTTTGATCCAGATTGTGTATAACTCTTTATCTTCCATGTTAACCCAAAAATACCCCACATAGCTCTCAATGGCCTACACCACCCAAGGACACCATCTCATAACACTCATTTTACTCCATAAGACCTTCCATTTGACCCCCACACCTCCAAAAGAGCCCAAGGATGAAGAAAAGTGCTAAAAACCCCAAAAAAGAGCCCAAAATAGTCCCCTAGGAGCTAAAGCCCTCAAAAAGGGTCTAAAACCCTAAAAGGGGCTAAAATTAGGGTGGAAGGGGCTAAAGGCCAAAAAAAGGGGGTAAAGCCCTAACCAAGGGCTTAAAACCCTAAAATCCCTTAGAAAAACTATAAAAGGAGGGTGGGGGGTCACTCTCAAAACACTCCTCCCTTGCCTATTGTTATGCTTCCCATGGATGCTTTGTGACCTTTGCCTCTCAAACCACCCACACTCCCTCTCCTCCATCTCCATCCCATCAAGCCATTTCTTCCCAACCAAGAGAAAGGTGCTCCCATGAGCTAGGGCATGGTGGCCCATTTCCACCCAAGTGAGGTATAACATTTCTTTTCATGTTTGTTCAATTGTTTTTGCTTTCTAATTGTTATTTTTAGTTGCAGGTTCTATTGTTGACATTGTTTGTAGGGTTGCCATTGTAGTAGCTTAGTTTGCTTGCAGGTTTCAAGGACGTGGAACCCTAACCCGTTTTCTGCAGAGGGGTTCACAAAGCTTCTTCTTTTCTATTATTAGCTCTTAGATCTAGTTTACAGTTGTAGCCATTTGCTTACTCTAGCTTAGTTTAATTTAGTTTACTGTTCACTTGCATTTTCATTTTGTTTTTTCCTATTTTCAAAGAGTAGGAACCTACCATTGTGCCCTATAGGCACAAGGGAGCCATTATTTCTCCTATAGTGAGGAGAAATTCTCACTACAACTTTGGCGACTCCACTTGGGGGATCCCACAGGATCCCTAGGCCAAAAACTTCAACTTTTCAACTTTTTTTAGTTTTACCCTAGTTTCCAGAAATCTTATGTTAGATATGTTTAAATCTGCTTTAATTCCTATTTTAGTTAGTGCCAAAGCCTCTTCTAGGCAAAGCCGATTCAGATTGACCCCAGTACTAGTTATTGACGGCCAAATCTGACCTTGCATCACCAAAAAACCCCTTTTCAGAGCAGGGAGCTCTTATCGGGGGAAAAGGTGAGATTAGGGCGCTCTTAATTGGCCAATAGGTGTGACCAGGGTGCACTTAATCCCCATATAGGGGAGACTTCATCCCATAATCTCAGGTTGCGGCTGTTTTCGCATTCTGTGTGAACCCCTCGCTCATTTTTGGAAAAATCTCATGGCCCCCTAGTTGGATTTGGTCAGAAATGTGCAAACTGTCACACAGAAGTTGTATTTAAGTTTAATTTACAGTAATTTTCAGTTTCAGAGGACTGTTAGCATGGCCCAGCCGCTTTTGTCCACCATTGCAGGTCTCTTTCAATTCCATTTTTTATTTTTTGCAAATGAATCCATGAACAATGTGTATATGCTATATCAATCATTAAGACTTAATGAAATGAAATAGTCTAACTAAAAGAAACCTAAAAATAACCATCTTGCTGCCCCCTTCCTCCTCTACCCAGTCATCACCCTCTGGGGTATTCTAGGATACGACGAAGGGTAAGCTCGTATAGATCTAGGCACTCCATGGTATTTTTCCCAAACTACTAAAACCAGGTGACCTGGAAGGTAGAGGGGGTATAGAAGGAGGGCTTCTCACAGCGCTAAGCGTCCTCCCTGTTGACCAACCTAGCACTTGGGAGGTGACCTGAGGATCTACGGATGGGCTTAGTCCCATTTTGTTGAGATCCCAACACCTTCTCTTGGTTGAAGAAGAATATCACTGAGAGGTAGACATTTAGTTAGGCCAACAATTCAGGGTTAATGACCATAGTTTCTTACAAATTTATGTTTATGTTTGCATACAAAACCATGATATGAAATCTACCATGAATTCATAAACCATATTGCAAACGAAATACTAGAACAAACAAGCAAACCAACACACCATACCAAATAGTTAACCCAACTCAGTTCATGATGCTGAGTAAGCCTTAAAATTTACCAAATTTACACTAAGTTCAATCAATTCTGTAGTCTTTGAGGACATAAGTCCCTGACTGCTACAAATGTGGGAAGTACTTGGGCTTTGCCTAGAAACTCATTATGAGGAGTACCATAGGAAGCCCAAATTAGTTGGCCACTGAGAGGAATTACCAAGCGAAACAGGCAACGACCCCTTTCGATTGAGTGGAAGCACTCATGAGGAACAAGCCAAGCACTATCTTTTGGCAGTATTGGTGGCTAAGAGACCACCTTCAACCAATAGGAAGCCATTGAAACCAGAGTCCAAATCTCATACCCTCTAGTTTCATACACAAAAGTGAACACAATTGATCCTCCACAATCTTCTTGATGCCTGAGAGGTGAACCACCACCATTTGGAACACTTGATCAACACCATCGAAGTTGCTCTTAGTGATCTCCCACACCGTCAGAGGGTGACATAGCCTTTGATTCTAATTCAAACCCATATCAGTCTGAACCAGACCTCCACACCGCACCATCAAGCCCCACAGCTAGTGCAAACCCAAATCCATTTTTCGGCCTAACCTTAGCGAGTGGACCCATGTCCACATCACAACCTGTCACCCACAACTTGTCAAGTGGTCCAAAAATAGTCATGCAGAATGTTATTAGCCAATTTTCACCACCCATAGTGACCAACCAAGCTGGTCTAGTGGTAACACATGAGGGAAATGGCCCCTCCACACACACTACCCCTCTGACCACACAGGGGGGCAGTGCACCATCCACCTACATTTCCCCTACCATCACACATGGGGGAAATGCCCTCGCTACCCATACCATCCCACCCACAACACTTCGGGGCATTAACCCATCCGCCATGGTGCCACCACAAGCACCCCCAACCATGCAGATGCATTATGCACCTGAAAACCTCAACCCCATTGCGGCCCCATCCCACATCAACTTGGGGTCAAATCTGCCCTTCATGGCTCATCTGAACTTTCCTGACTTGGCTAGATTAATGAATGACCCCATCCGCCACAAATATTTTTGGCCACCCATGCCAACTAAGCTGCCATCATACATCCCAAAGTTTGAAGGCAATGCCAGGTAATGTCCCCAAAATCATATAATGACATTCCATCTATGGTGGTCATCCAATAGCATCGTAGACGACTCCATCAGGTTGAGGTTATTCCAATGCACCCTTACAGGTGCTGTGGCCAAATGGTACATTGAGCTGCCACAAGCCATGTACCCCGACTTCAACTCCCTAGCCTTCATGTTCCTACAGTATTTCAAACTCCCTGTCAGATATGGTGAGGGGGTGGAGATCTTGTAATCCTATTGCCAAAGCGTCGCCACTCACATAACTGGCCATATCCGTGAGTGGCGGCGACGTCGTAGCTTATGCAAGATCCAAATAGATGACAGGATCTTCTTGGATTGGTTCCTTAAGACTTTACTCCCATCCATCGCAAAGGACGTTGCATCTGAATGTCCCTAATTTGAAGAAGAGGCCATACTAAAGGCCCAACAATTTGATCTCATTTATGCCTAGTCTGGATACTTGTACACCATCATTCCAGATGCTCCCCATCCAAGTACCTCTTACCACGATGCACCAGGGGCATCCCATGCTGCGGACGGAATCATAGGGTCAGTTTCCCAACAACCATAGCCTCGAACGGCACCACCTTCCATTGCACTGCAACCAAGCAACATTGCTAATGTTGCTTACCAAAACCAATCTCCGGACTATGCTATAATGATGTCCCAATCCAGAGCAACAACCTCTTATGCACAACCTGCGCCACCGTAGCAGGCTCAGGCCATGGCTTGGCCAACACAATAGTATGTGGGGAAAATGCCCACATTTGTGGCAACACCACCCCCACAAATATACTATGCACCACCAGTGAAACAAGTTCAAGCCCCTGCCCCCGCTCCACCCGCTCCGTTGGGACAAGTGTTCGCACAACAAAACCGTCCCAACCAGCCTGACCCCAACAATCAACAAGGGAAAGCTAGAAACAATAGGCCCCACAACCAAGGCAATAACCAACTATAGGGAGGTGGTCAGCAACCGAACCCTCCCAATAATGCCGCGACTAATCGGCCAACCCAAAACCCCCCACGGCAGAATGCACCAATACGCAATGCTCTGTTGCACACAAACCAACCTTGTACACTCTATGATGTTTATGGGCATTACACATTCAAGTGCCCCCTCATGGCTTGTGCTAAGCAGGCCATTCAAAATGAGGCTCAACAGGCCGCTAATGCTCCTAATCAAGCCCAACCCAACTAGGCACCACAAGGACCTCCTCCCATGGTGCTTCAAAACCCGCTACCAGTCCAAGGATTGGTGGCAATTTCCCCCCCTCCCCAAGCCAATCCCAATGCTCTGGGGGCATTGCCCATGGCCAAAACAGGTGTTCACCACCTGCTAGTCATGACCACTGAAGAGGTCAACTTATAGACTAGACGAAATTAGTATGGTACCACCACCGAACCTGCCGACTCATCAGTAGAATCCACATCTAAGACAACCAACCTACCTCTCCAGTTACCCCCATTCCCGTGCCCCCCCATACGTAGAATCACCATTAATGCCACATTTAGAGCTACAGTCAGCAATAGCATTGTGGATGATTTGGCCCAAACGCCAACCGCTATGTCCGCTCTTGAGATACTTAAAATGTGCCCAATGCAGTGGAAAGCCTTACTAGTCACTCTAGGGGTAGTAGACCCCTCCGACTCTAAGTTAATCATGTTTGACATAGAAAATAGAGAGCCGTGCATGCCCTCCACTATCGCCTTCCAAATCCTGGTGTCCATCCAGAACTTGGTTGTGCATCGATGCATAGTGGATGAGGGGGAATCCATGTGCATCATGTCTACCTTGGTTTGGTAGAAGCTTGGATCACCAATTCTACAATCGTCCTCCACAACTCTGCGGGATTATGATGGACATCCCACTAAAGCTCAAGGAATCATCTCCCATGTCCCCATCACGTTAGCCGAGAAGACAATCTTGATTGAAATCAAAGTCGTCAACGCTCAACTGGACTACAACCTCCTCCTTGGGAGGAGTTACATGTACACCATGCGACCCATCGCATCAACTGTTTTTTGCCTCATGATGTTCCCCCACGAAGGGAAGATTGTGACGGTTGACCAGCTCACCTACCATGATCCGCAAGGGTTAACGACGCCTACCAATGTTATCCCTACCATCACCACCATTGCATCGCAAGGGGCGACTGCACATGCTAACTTCATCCCTGTAACCAACACTGTGGTTGAAAACACACCAGCCTCCCCACCATTGAATGTGGGCCCTGGGTTGTTTACCAATCCCACCATGATGGCTCCTTTCCCATTGGTTTCACCACCACCGACACAAAAGCAAACTACAGACTTGTGCATGGTCTCATCAAGCACCGCTGCACCCAAATAACAACCGCAGCCACAGCCCCAACCACAACCATAACATCGTCCACAGCCGCAACACCAACAATAGCTGCAACATCACTCGTAGTAGCAGCATTACGCGCAGCCGCAACCACAACCTCACCCCCACATGCAACCAACTGGGAGTTATGTGGGCTCATCTCCAGTCCATACAATTCCCTTCCTCTTTCCCCCACTTGGTTTCATGAGCAAGCTGGTCATGGCCACCTTAAGCCTACCCAACTTTATGTTAGGGATCCCGGTGTGGTATCTAGATCCACCATCTCAACCAGCAATGCCCCAGGTTGTGTTAACTCCGGTGCAACCTATTGCGGTTGAGTCTCACCTGGTTTCATGAGCAAGCTGGTCATGGCCACCTTAAGCCTACCCAACTTTATGTTAGGGATCCCGGTGTGGTATCTAGATCCACCATCTCAACCAGCAATGCCCCAGGTTGTGTTAACTCCGGTGCAACCTATTGCGGTTGAGTCTCACCCCTCGCCTGGTCTACGTAAGACAACGACTGCACCTGCACCTGCATCGCCCCAACCCAAAATGGCCAAGGTAAAGAACACCAAAGCCACCGCAGAACCATGACAAGTCCCACCTTGTGCCATCTGCGAACAACAGGGCCATCCAACTCATAATTTCCTTGAAATCCTAGTGATCTGTGTGCATCTGGATGCCATGGATATGAATGAAAACATCCCCGTGGTTGAACTCCCAACCGTGCCACTAGTCAAGAACAAGGCATTGAAGACAAACCATGCTTGCACCCTTTGTGGCCTGTATGGACATTACTCCCACCATTTCCAAGACCTGCCTGAATTTTGAATGGCTCTCGCTGACCTCCATCACCATTCCCTTGAGTCTGAGATCACCTTGATCGAAGAAGTTCACCCACCACCACCTTCGTCTGACACTATGTCCATTTACATGATGTCTATTTCCCCTGACCAGCTCATCCTCATCTCCAACAACGGTCCATCAGACCTGTCACTTCGTTGCTTCAACAACGATGAGGAGATACTTGAAGCTCTGACTGCCCCGAAATACCCATGGGACGACACGCACCATCGCTCGTTCTTCCTCCAGGAAGAGCTTGTGTTGTAGTCCGACCAGTTTTCCATGGAGACCGAAGATTTCATCCATGGGAAGGTTGACTGGCTCAAGAACCCAATCCCAGAACCCGATGCCTTCGAAGAAGGGAACATGGCGAACATTTCTCCAACCAATAAAATCAACATCTCAACCAACTTTGAGATCATTGAAGAAATCATGCTGGGGGCATCTTGCTCCCCGGAATATGTTGATGCCTACACCGCTCTCTTCCAAGAATTCAGTGACATCTTTGCTTGGTCATACACTGAAATTCCTGTCTTAGATCCATCCATCATGGAACACCACATTGACACATGGCCTGATGTGGCACCCGTGTGCCAGAAGCAATGGCCCATCCATCCATCCAAAGTGGCTATGGTGAAAGCCAAGATAGAGAAGCTACGCACAGCCGAATTCATTTATCCCATTGCATACACAACTTGGGTTTCTAATCCAGTTCTCGTGAATAAAAAATAGGATATCATTCGCGTTTGCACAGACTTCTACGATCATAATGGGGCATGTCCCAAAGACAACTTCCCCACCCCGTTCATCGACGAGATCATCGATGCATGCGCTGGACATAAGGCCTTCTCCTTCATGGATGGATTTTTTGACTAAAACCAAATCCAAATATGGAAAGAAGACCATTACAAAATGACACTCACAACCTCATGGGGCACATTTTCCTACCGAGTCATGCCCTTTGGCCTCAAAAATGCTGGAGCCACCTTCTAGTGCACCATGACAAATTGTTTCCATGATTTAATTCACATCATCTTGGTCTACTTGGATGATCCCACCGCTCGATCATGAAAACAAGAACAACATATAAACGACTTGCGGCAAGTCTTTTTACGTTGCCGCAAGTACAACATTTGCGTGAACCCCCTCAAGTGTGTTTTCTGTGTCTTAGCAGGCCGTTTACTCGGATTTATTGTCTCCCACAAAGGGATAATGGTAGATCCCCTCAAAGTTCAGGCCATCCTTGATCTTCCTCCCCCAAGAACTCGGCACCAACTACAAAGCCTACAAGGCAAGGACAACTTCCTTCATCGCTTTGTGCCATAGTATGCAACAAAATCCTATGGATTCATCCGCCTGCTCTGCACAAAAATCCCCTTTGTTTGGGATCAGCAAGCACAAGAATCGTTTGAGGCACTCAAACAAGCCCTGGCTTCTACACAATTACTCTCACCACTAGATTTCACTCGAGACTTCATCCTTTATGTGTCGGCCTCAGAAAACACCATTGCTAGAGTCTTGGTTCAAGAAAACGATGCTCGCCATGAGCACGTGATTTACTACATTAGTCAGAAGCTAACAGGACCCCCATTACAATATTCACCTGAGGAGAAATTATCCCTCGCCATCGTCTTCTCAGCTCAAAAATTGCGCCACTACATCATTGCCAACCATACTCGTGTAGTGGATGATTCAAACCCAATGTGGTACCTCTTAAGCTGCTACCTTCTACAAGGTCAAGCAGCCAAGTGGGTAGTCGTCCTCCAAGAGTTCGACCTAGAGTTTGTGTCTCCAAAAAGCACAAAGGCACTCACACTGGCCACACTCATGACCGATTTTCCCCCATTAACCGCATCATCACCCCCCAAGGATGATCTCCCTGATGATTTCCTATTCATCATATCTACTGATGACCCATGGTATGGGGACATCCTTCTCTATTTACGAATGCAAAAGTTCCCAGCGCACTTCAATCGTGAGGATATGCGACGCATCAAAAATCAAGCCATTCGCCACTTGCTGATTGGATATGTTCTATATTGTCGAGGCATTGATACCATCCTATGCTGTTGCCTCACCCGTGACGAGGCCGAGACCATCCTCAACGACAGTCATAGCGGAGCCTGTGGTGGTCACCTTTCAGGCCTAGCGACCGCCCAAAAGATTCTACGCATCGGCTATTTCTAGCCCTCCATCTTCACTGATTGCATAGAGGCAGTCAAATATTGCTGTAGCTGTCAGCTTTTTGCCCCAAAGGTAAGAACCCCCCCCCGCACCATTACATCCCGTAATCATAGTCAGGCCCTTCTGCAAATGGGAAATCAACTTCATGACCATCAACCTCGTTTCGGCTAATGGCCATAAGTACATTATCATGGAAGTCAATTACTTCACCAAGTGGGCCGAAGCCATTCCCACATTTGATTGCAAAGATGAAACTGCAGCACGTTTCTTCTTCAACCATGTCATTACACGGTTTGGTGTCCCGAAACAATTAGTCTCCGATCATGGGACACACTTCCAAGACACCGTATGGGCTGAATTATCAACCATGTTGAAATTCGAACACCAGTACTCTTCTTCCTACTACCCTCAAGGAAATGGCCGAGTTGAAGAAGTCAACAAAATCATTAAAACAATGCTCCAATGGATGGTAGGAAATCACAAAACTCACTGGCATCACATGCTATTCTCTGCCCTATGGGTTTATCGTACATCCACAAAAACCACAACCGGTTTCACCCCTTTCTGCCTAGTACATGGCGTTGAATCAATGCTCCCTATAGAGTGCCAAATCCCATCTCTCTGCCTCACGGTGGAACTCCTTCCTGGTACTTCACATTTAGAAGAATGGCTCCTCCAACTCGAGCAAACCATAGAAGACCGTCGAGCTGCCCTCCAAGCCATCGAAGCAGCAAAAACACGATCAAAGATCCAATATGGATCCCATGTCCACCCTCACACCTTCAGTGAAGGTGATATGGTCCTATTCTATGACCAACCCAACGATAAATTGGGCAAAGGCAAGTTCGAATCAATGTGGTATGGCCCATACATCATCCACCGTTGCCTCAGAAAAAGGGCATACACCCTCATTGAATCTGATGGGAAACTCTTAGAGAACCCCCACAATGGGCTCTACCTCAAGAAATTTTATGCTTAACATCACCAATGAGTCACTTCATTTTATTTTTCTTGTTTTTCAACGTTTTTCAGCAAAAATCAAAGGCAACACCATCAGCTGCTAGTTAAAATTCACTTGGAACCTATTTGAGACACCTCTCACACCTCCGGGATGAAACTTTCATTTTCTTACGAGACCATTGTCTCATGTTTAATCAGTCAAATTTGGGACCATTTCCCACAAGTCACCTCTATTTATGAGCCATGAAATGATGATGCAAGTGTCTACGGACCGATACTGGTATCACACTTCCCGACCGCCACTCATGCGAGTGATCGAGCCGCCACCCGTTAAGGATTGTACTATACCTTTATTTTTGTATTTATAATTGTCTTTTTTACCACACCTTATGTGGACATCTGGACCATCGTCCACAAAACCCTTTGTTTTTCTTCCATGTATTTGACATAGAAGTGTCCTCGGGCCATCGCTCGTTAAGAAATGTAATTTTAGCTTTTATTTTGTATTTTTAACACATAGATTGTCTTTTATTTTTACTGCACCTTACGCGGACCTCTGGATCACTGTCCACAAAATGATTTCTTTTTTTTCATGTATTTGGCATATAAGTGCCCCCAGACTTGCACTCACATCGGATGTAGTCAAGTTCATCCACCGCAACACACACACACGCTCTCCTGACCTTTGTCTGAGAGCCACCTCAGTTTACGTGCCTTTGCTGCACCGTCTCGCAGGCCTCTGCCGCGACATATCCCACGCATGTATTGGTATGTTTGAGAGCCTTCTACTCTGTCCATACTACATGGATGACCTTTGGACCTCTTTCCACCGTCCCAACATGGGGGCACTGCTCATGCCACCGTAGACGGTTGACCACATTAGAGTTTCATTTAAGCTCTTTTTTGACTCCTTAAAACAATGAAAAGATCGGCGAGCGTAGTTGCTTCCTTTCCTGCTCGCTAAAGTATAGGAAATGGCGTCTACATCGTCTCATTTACCTCCTTTTGTGGACCATGTAGACCATCAATCGAAAAGGTCATCCTTGGCACACTCAAGCCAAGACCATTCCCCTCTGCATACTTTTGTGCTTTCTTGGGTAGAGGGGCCGCACTTGACGAAAAAGCTCACCATCGGTTGTCGTTAAGCTCTTTTTCAGCCGTCTCAACAAGAAAAGATCATCGAGCAAACTTGGTTTCGTTCATGCTCATAAAAGTATTTGAATGATCGTCCAGTTAGTGTAGGTTTAACCTTTTTCAGCCTGATTGGACTACCAACGGTAAAGAAGTCTCTCATCCCCTCTAGGATGGGCGAGCTCTCCTATGTATACTTTTATCATTTTTTGGGCATAGGAGAATACCAACAAAAAAGAGCCCCCACTGGAGTCTTCTTCGTGCTTTTAGACTCTTTAAAGTTGAAAGCATCATCAAGCACTTACCTTCTCAGGCTCACCAAAAATCCACGAGATCGTAGCATAATGGTGTCCCTAGACACCACCCCATAGAAAACAGTTTGCACCATCCCCACATGGGGTCACCTTTGTTCAGAGTACTCTACAATGTGTCTTCCTTGGATCCCATCAGTATCAAAAGTGTCCACCTCCTCCAAGTATTTCCCATCTATAGCGACATTCCTGGTATTACAGCTATGATCCCATTGCCATAAGTCAGTTTCATTTGTTGCCCGGTTCTCCCTGCCGTCATACTATGAACAAAGGAAGTTTGAGTGTCCCACTCCCCCCCCTACCCCTTTTTAGTTTTTCCCTTCCCTCCCCTCCTCCCCAATTCAGTGAGTCAGTCCACAGATTGCTTCACATCTTTCGGTTATCCCTTGCGCTCCTGGTCAAGAAAACATCATTGCCTTGACTAGGGGCAGGTCTCCCTTTGTCGATGCCAACACACATATTCCAGAGGATAGACCTAGAGGTCCCTATACCTTGGTTTCATTAACATCATTGATGATTTCCTTGGACCACTTGAGAGGTGTCCTTAGTGCCTCTTAGGATGGTTGTTTCTCACTTGCTCGACTTCGACTCCATCATCACACCGTTGAGATTTGTACAGGGTTTGTTCCACACAGTACTTGGTCGAAGACCCCAGATGTCACCTGATTCTATCACATTGGTGAGTCCACTCGAGGGACCTAAATAGTTTATGTCCTTTGTGATTTTCGGGTTGCGTTGGAGACAGTGATCTGAAGCCCCAGTAGTGCTTCGGTATACCTTTATGATTGATGCAGCATACTGGTACCATAAAGACTCTGACTCTCAACCAGTGAGTTCATACAGATATGTACCATTCTAGATCCAACAGACCATCAATCATGAAGATGTAGCATTCCATGAGAATGCCATGGGTCTAATGTACCATATCAGTATTGTATTCAGCCTCACATGAGAGGCAACTAGCATTGTAACATCAGTTGTATATGATCAGCTCTTGTATTTTAGAGCATAGATCAAATGATTCTTTTGACATTGTCACGAGCATGGGAATGCCCGCCTCGTCCATATACATGTCACACAATTATTGTATCTCACCCATTGATGGGAACCAAATTAATACAAAAACTAAAAGCTACCATGCCCCAGCTCTGGAAGCACCATCTCTACACAGCAAATCCTATGATGTCCGTCGACCATACATTGAGCTCCCACCCTCACACATATGGGAGAAATCCGTTAACCCAAAATTCCTCCACATAGCTCTCAATGGTCTACACCACCCAAGGACACCATCTCATAACACTCATTTCACTCCATAATACCTTCCATTTGACCCCCACACCTCCAAAAGAGCCCAAGGATGAAGAAAAGGGCTAAAACCCCCCAAAAAAGAGCCCAAAATAGCCCCCTAGGAGCTAAATCCCTCAAAAAGGGGCTAAAACCCTAAAAGGGGCTAAAGTTAGGCAGAAGGGGCTAAAGGCCCAAAAAAGGGGCTAAATCCCTGACCAAGGGCTTAAAACCCTAAAATCCCTTGGAAAAATTATAAAAGGAGGGTGGGGGGTCACTCTCAAAACACTCCTCCCTTGCCTATTGTTATGTTGCATGTGGATGCTTTGAGGCCTTTGCCTCTCAAACCACCCACACTCCCTCTCCTCCATCTCCATCCCATTAAGCCATTACTTCCCAACCAAGAGAGAGGTGCTCCCATGAGCTAGGGCATGGTGGCCCATTTCCACCCAAGTGAGGTATAACATTTCTTTTCATGTTTGTTTAATTGTTTTTGCTTTCTAACTGTTATTTTTAGTTGCAGGTTCTATTGTTGACATTGTTTTCAAGGTTGCCATTGTAGTAGCTTAGGTTGCTTGTAGGTTTCAAGGAGGCAGAACCCTAACCCGTTTTCTGCAGAGGGGTTCACAAAGCTTCTTCTTTTCAGTTATTAGCTTTTAGATCTAGTTTACAGTTGTAGCCATTTTCTTACTCTAGCTTAGTTTATTTTAGTTTACTGTTTACTTGCATTTTCATTTCACTTTTTCCTGTTTTCAAAGAGTAGGAACCTACCCTTGTGCCCTATGGGCGCAAGGGAGCCATTCTTGCTCTTGTAGTGAGGAGAAATTCTCACTACATTCCCCAATCATAGAGAGATAGAATTGTAGAGAATCATTCCACAGAAAATCAATGGTGTGGAGAAGTTATGTTTGCGGAATCGAAAAGATATCAAAATTTCACTCTCGCACCCCACATCCTGCATGCCGCATTCCACATCCTGCATCCTGCGTCCCGCATGCAGAATGACCGTTGTGAAGATCGAAGTTGCAGAAATCAAAATTTACCATAAGTCATTTGTGTAGTTGCAGAAAAGGGAAAATTGCAGAAAGGAAATTGTGGAAAGCAGATTTTGCAAAACAAATTTTTCACATTCTGCATCCCGCATCTCGCATGTTGCGGAAAGGAAAAATTGTAGAAAGAATATTTTACAAAATGACTTTTCCGCATTCTGCATCCTGCATCCTGCATCCCACAAGTTGCGGAAAGGAAAATGTGGAAGGAAAAATGTGGAGATCAAAATTTCCAAATAAATTGTTTGCATCCTGCATCCTGTAAGTTGCGGAAAGGTTAAATCTATGAAATTTCGATCTCCTACTAAAAATCTTCTACATCTACAACTAATTTATAAGCATCTAGGCCATCACTGTTATAGCTGATTTTACCACTCCAGGTGAGTCACACTTGTATGGCCTTTCCCTTGTCCCTTTGCAGACTCCTTAGACCCCTTGGACCATTTTTTGTCCTTTGATGTTTCCTTGACCATCCCTAAAAACATGTGAAAAATGATACACACAACTTTTAAACCCTTAATTGAGTATATAGGCGGGTTTGACCTCTAAAACCACGTACATCGGGATGTGTACAAAATCCAAATCCTTTTGGAGTTTTCCTTGACATGGATCTAACTCACTTGATTCCTGGCCTTCCCTATGCCTTGAGATCGCTCTGATTCGACCTTTCATTACCCCTTTGAAAAGCTATATAAGGAACTCTATGGTACATTGAAGGCATATGAGAGAATTGAGAGCAAAGAAACTATAGTCCATTGTTGCTGGAACTTATGCTTGAGTCTGCATCCCTTTGTCCCTTGGAGCACTTTTGTGTTCTTCCCAAGCTTTCCTTTTTCTTGTGAGCTTGCTATCGAGAGATGGAGGATTGAGGTGGTGGAGGCCTAAGTGGGGGATTCAGTTTCTCTGATTCGCAGATGTGCAGACAGAGGTTGTATCCATTGTAATCTCTAATTTATATTAATAGAAATATCTTTTCGTGTCCAATAATGTGTGTTTGAATGAATATTTTATCCATGGGACGATTTCAAATGCTTATACATTGTTGATTATATATGCTAGAATAGATCTAACACCATGATATATAGTATGCTTGTATTATTTACTTGTTGTTGAGGAAGTAATTTATCAATTCAAGCTGAAGTTAGAAAGCTCAACAGGGATCTACTTCAACCGTCTGGAATAAGGTATGAGGTCTGATCCTTTAGTGTTAGACATTTAATTTCTATTGCATATTGGAAAGGATTGATTTCTGGAGTCAAGCTGTCTATTGTGGTACCCCAAGCCATAGGAATTTCTCTCTGTAATAGAATTGGTGACTCCGCTGGGGAGTTCTTAGTAGTTGTCATTTGGAGGTTTTCTATCGGCATTCAATGACTTTTAATTGATCTTTCTCTCTTGTTTCTATGTCGGGTATGGGGGCATGTTTGCTTGGTAGTGTCTGATTGGTGTGAAGTTTATCTCAGCTTGTCTGTTTTCCTTGATTTTTGTGCACCTTTCTTCCTATACGCGAGTTTTTAACTCATAGTCGCATATACACACGGGTTTTGTTGTGATTTCTGTGTATACACGTGGGTTTATTGTGAATAGTCACGTATGCCTTTAGTTTTTCCTTTTAGTGGAATTTAAATGGTTGCTGGGTGAATTTTGATGATTGCTGAGTCTCCTTTGACACTTCCTGAGTCTATTTATACCTCTGTTTCTGACCAGAAACGTTTTTTTTAGGGTAATTTTTTTTTTTAAGAAAGTTCTTGTCATGGCATTTTTTATTTTTTGTTTGGGATTAGTGCATTAGATTTCTTTTACCTTAGTGCTGTGCTTGGGTGCTGTTTGAGTGTGCTTGCAGAGTCTGGGGGTTATAGAATCATTCTTTTGCTTTTTCTATCTCATTTTATTTCAAAAAATCCAAAAATATTTGCTTATCATCATGCATTGCATTTTTCATTTTGCATTGTACTTGCACTAGATTTGCTTCGGAGTATTAGTCAAGATTTCATATAGGAAAGCTTGCATTCATCATTTGAAGAAAAACGGTGCATTTCACGCAGTAGCATACCCTATTTTCATGGACACAATGCATTTTCATTGATTGTTAGGTGTGCATTTTACTTCATGTTGTGTCATAACACCATTAGTTGCACGGCCATATCCCTCTTTTGAGTAATAAAGCCAATTAAAATCCAAACTTAATTAAAATGAACTACACTCTTTTCTTTTATAGGGTGCACCAACAAGATTAGGTTTTAGGGTCTTGGAATAGTTCATTGTGAGTAAATTCTCCGAGACTACTAAACAACAACATGTATGTGTCTGTCCAGGTGAGTGTGTGAAATCCTTGGTAGAACCTGTGTTTCTCAGGATCGTCCTCTCAAAAGGGAGTTAAGCATGAGGCAGTGTGAGCGGTTATTGATTGGGATAACCCCTAGTCATAACTGAGTAGCACTGGAGATGTTTCCAGGATTGTATTCGTATCTGGGGGCTCTTTTGAGAGTTTTGGGCTTTGCTACCCTGCCCATACAGTCAATCCCACCTGCAACTATCCGCCTGAGCCTTTATTATATTGAGGTGACCTTAGTGGCCTTACCTAGGATATCGAGGGGGTACTTTGTAGGGGTTATTCTGCTGGTGTCCCGACTAGGTTGGGTTCGGATAGCATAGTCGCTTTACGCATTGAAGCTGAGGTCCACAACAATTGGTTATGTACCTCCGCTTGTTGTGTATGGGAGTCTCAAGCCTCTCCTAGGTGAGACATACCTGCTTCATTCGGGAGCTCACTTATCCTACCCTTGATTGCTTGCATTTGGCTTTAGATTTTATTGGGGATTGCTCTGTGCACGATAGCTTGCCTAGGGTTTGTGTAAATAGAGAGTCTTTTCTATTTTTTGAGTCATTGTGGATTTGGGTGCAGCTCCTCACCGTTCTCGTCATTTAGCAGGACTTTCACCTTCTACATCTCCTCCTCCTTTGGGAGAGATACATAGACAGTCCAGGCGGATTACTTCGCACATTGATTCACACACCATGGGAGACCATATAGAAGGTATTCCTGAACCACCTTCTCCCATTCAAGTGGAAGATGGGAAGTTTACTCCTACCTACGATCCTTCACCCGACTTGGATGAGTTAGGTCATGTGATTTCTGAGATAGGAACCTTTCATGATAGACCTACTCACTCTAGGGTTGATTCCCCATTGACACATTATCGGCATGGAATAGTCAGAGGATGCTGGGACTCATTTTGAACCCGCGAGAACTAGTTATGATAGTTATGGTATGTCTGGTTTTTCCACACATGATTTGGCATTTCATGTTGAATATGAGTTCGAGCCTAACATTATGCCTGGGGGAACTCTCATTCCTTACCATGCGGAGAGGTTTGGGAGCACTAGTCACATTGCACCTTCCATCCCAGTGGTGGAAGTTACATCACATATTCCTCCTAGGTCTAGGGTTAGTGGTCCTATTAGGATACTAGATATGAGACGAGTGACTATAGGGAATAGTACGTACATAATTACACAGATCCCTCCGTCCTTTGTCCCTAGTTCTTCAAATTTTCACCCTCCACCTCATTCACATGGTCCTTCGGGCTGGAATGTTGCTACGAGTTATGTCCGTACTGTGGTTACTAGATCGGTTGTGTCTCAGATTCATGTACCACCCATTGTTTCAGGAGGTCACGCGCATACTTCTAGAGGTCATATTCCTACTTCTGGAATGTATATTCCTACTTTCGGAGCGTATGTTCCTACTTACGGAGTGTCTCATGTGACATCTCATGCAATGAATTATGGACCCTATCATGGGATGCAGTATGGACAAGGTTATTCATCTTATGGGGGCGGGTATCAACAACCTGCTTACTCTCCAAATTATGGCTTTGTAGCTCCTAATAGTCAAGGTCCACCACACTATGGTGCTTCTATGCCAGCCTATACGGGTTAAATGGGAGGAGGGAACTATGGCCAAGGCCATGGTGGTAATCAGACCTATGTGAATCAGAACTATCAGGGAGCATTCCATTGACCTCATCATCCTAGGCTCCCTATCCTCGTGATGTTGAATCTTCTTGACTTGTCGAGATTGACGAACGATCCTGTAGCTCATGACCCGGCTTGGCTAGCTATCCCTACTAAGATTCCCTTAGACATACCTAAGTTCGAGGGAAAATAGGGAGAGGATCCAAGCGAACATGTTACTATCTTTCACCTATGGTGCTCTTCGAATTCCTTACACCAGGACTCCATCCGTTTAAGGATATTTCAATGCACCCTTACAAGGCCTGCCATGAAATGGTATATAGAGCTACCTAGGGGGGCATTCGCTTTGTTTGATGACCTAGCAATGAATTTTCTTAACCACTTCCAGCTACCAGTGCGTTATGACGTTGGTACTGAATTCTTGTTGACATTTCAGTAAGATAAAGCCATACATATCTCGTATCATATCCAAGAGTGGCGTAGACATAAGAGGTTAATTAAAGCCTTTATACTATCGGAGTTCCTCCTCGAATGGTTCCTTAAGTTGTTATTGCCATATATAGCGAAGGATGTTTCTACATCCGAAGTGTAGAATGAGGAACAAGCAATTTTTATGGCGCAGGAACTAGACTTGATTTATGCTCAGTCCAGTTTGCTATATGAGATTATTCCTAATGCTCCGCGTTCTAGTTTCGACCCCAAAGTCAAACCTAGACCACATGTTGATGGCATTGTTGGTTGTGCAAGTGGGAAACTGACCGATTCGGTTGCAAAATAAGTTAGTCAATTGTCAATCAACCAATTTGCTTTGGGACAGGCTACGGCTTTGTCTCAACCCACCCAAACGGCGAGTGTACTTTTAGTGCAATTGTCGGACCAGAAGGGTAACCAGCAGCCCGGACGGAATAGAAAGAAGGGTAAGAATAATCATAAGGGTGGGAATAAGAATGAGAATGCTAATAATAATGACAAGAAAACCCGTAATGCTGGAGGGGACAAGCAAGCTAAATGTAAGGTTAAGTTCCCTTGCAAGTTATGTAAGGATGATCACCTCACTTACTTGTGCCCTCATATTGATGAAGCCTCGAGATTCTTGGCACAGGGCCCAACTATGCTAACTAACCCTTTACCTCACAATCAAAATATGAACTCGAGGTCCCATGATTAGTCTGGTGGTGATCAAGATTTGCCGAAGGGTAGTGGTCGTGGTTGCATTAACATGGTACGTGCTACGAAAGTTGTGACCCATGCGAAAGACTATGGTTTGTCACAACCTAGCCCAAGAAAGGAACCTGATCCACCAGGGTCCCCTTTGTGTATTGAGAAACCTATGGATAAACCTGAAGCTACACCTCGCATTCCTAAGGGAGTCCTTAAGCGTTCAGGGCACAATCCTAATGCCTGAGCTACCCAGAACTATTCAGTTGTCGAGGATTTGGGCCACACTCCTTGTGCGATGTCTGCATTGGAAGTGCTTCAGAGTTGTCCTTCGCAAAGGAAGGATTTGCTTTCTACCTTTGGTGTGAATGATGATGATTCTTCCTCTGTGATTAAATTTGAAACCGCAGGACTTCAGCCTCACTTGCCTTACTATGTGTCTCTTTTGATTCATGTAGAATGTATTAATATGACCGTCAAGCGCACTGTGATTGACGAAGCCACTGTCGCTTCTGTGATGTCTTTATCATGTTGGAAGGGTTTAGGTTCCCCTGAGTTGTCTAAATCAGCGACCATGTTAACTACGTTTGATGGGAGATCATTCAGGCCGCACGACATCCTTCCTTCCCTTAAAGTCCATTTGGGAGGGAAGACCGTTGCAATAGAGGTCGAGGTGGTTGATGCACCCCTTGACTACAATCTCTTGCTGGGTAGGAATTGGATGTACAGTATGCAAGCTGTTGCTTCTTCCCTATTTCGCGTTGTATGCTTTCCATTTAACGGGAAGATAGTAACGATTGATCAAACGAAATTCAAGAATCCATCTGTTACCGCATCTTCGGGAGCTTCGATCCCGATCGTTGAACACTCTCAGCCGGAAACTGTGAGTTTGGGTGTAGGCATGTATCCATCCCTCATGGGAAGCTTTAGTTGTCCTGCACTGATTCTTATGATAGGGTCTAGTTTTGGTGAGGCTTCGACATCTATGAGATCAGTGTATTTTCGCATGAGTCATATGGAAGATCCTTGGATTCTTCCTACATCAAGTAATCTGAGTGAGCCCATCGTGACGGACGTTCCATTGCCTACAGCTATGATAGCTTATCAAGCTAATCTCAAGTCGATTGCAGAGCCTAGTCCTTTCTCTTAGCGAACGGCGGAGGAGGACCCTTATGTGATTCCGGCATGGGTAGTGCAGTCTTCTCACGCGCACGACTGCCTTGATATGGTTTTTCCTTTAGATGAAGCAATTATCTAGGCTATGTCGAAGAACTCCATCATAGATGTTACTTTCTTCCCGAGCTTGATCGCTTGGAGCGTGAGGACTTTAGGGCGGTTCTTAGTGAGAGAGTTGGTAGTCCTATGGTTCCATTAAGCTCTCCTGGTCCAATGGCTGATGGAAACATGGTGAACATATCTTCAACGATTCCTATCAATATCTCTCGCGATCCTGGCAGGATAGAGAATGTGTATATTGGGGCGGAATGTTCCCATGCTGAGATTCAAAAATACACCGAGCTATTTAAGGAATTCTGTGATATCTTTTCTTGGTCTTACGATGAAATGCTAGGTATCGACCCTCATATTGTCAAGCACAAGATTAAGACTTATCCCAATGCTAAGCCTATTTGACAACGTTTGCGTAATGAATCCTAGGAAAGCACCTATGATTAAGGTAGAGATAGAGAAACTGTTAAAAGCTAGTTTTATCTATCTCGTTCCCTTGATGGAGTGGGTTTCAAACCCCGTTCTGGTGGATAAGAAGTAGGGAGCGATCCGCATATGTACTAATTTCTGTGATTTGAATCGTGCCTATCCTAAGGACAATTTCCCCACACCATTTATTGATTAGATTTTGGATGAGTGTGTGGGTAGCGAGGTTTTTTCCTTTATGGACGGCTTTTCTGGATATAATCAGATATAAATTAAACCTGAGGACTAACATAAGACTGCATTTATTTGTCCTTGGGGAACTTTTACATATCGAAAAATGCCTTTCGGCCTTAAAAACATCGGAGCTACATTTCAGCAGGAAATGACCTTGATATTCCACGATCTCAAGTCGATTATCGAAGTATTTTTGGATGACCTTGCTGCTCATTCTCGTATGAGAATGCGTCCACTTGAGATTGGTATTCGAAAGATACCGGCATTATTTGGTTAGGTTAAATCCTCATAAGTGCATCTTTTGTGTGAAGTCAGGTCATTTGTTAGGATTCATCATTTCTAAAGAGGGCATAAGAGTCAACCCTTTGAAGGTTGAGGCAATACTTCACTTGTCTCCCCCAAAGAATATTCGTCATCTTCAATGTTTGCAAGGTATGAAAAACTTCTTACGGAGATTTGTGGTCAATTTTGCCAATTTGACTAGAGGCTTCATGCGTCTTTTGAAGAAGGACACCATCTTTTGTTGGGATGAGCGAGCCCAGGAGTCCTTCGATGCACTCAAGTGAGCCCTAGCATCGGCCCCGGTGATTAGTCCCCCATACTATAGCCATGATTTTATACTTTATGCGGTCGTTTTCATGGAGACGATTGGTATGGTTTTGGTTCAAGAGGATGAGGATCTCCAAGAGCATGTCATATATTATCTGAGTTGAAACCTTATTGACATAGAGATTCGTTATTCTCATGTCGAGAAGCTTGCTTTAGCTACTGTGCATGTGGTTCAACGGTTGAAATGTTATATTCTCCTTCGCCAGACCTTGGTTGTAGCCCATGTCAATCCATTTCAATTTGTCCTCACTCGAAGGATGATTGGGGGAAAATATAATAAATGGATTGTCATTTTGCAAGAATTCGATCTCAAATTTGTTTCGGCATAATCAAAGAAGTCTTTAATTTTTGCAGATCTTATATCGGATTTCCCGAGTGAGGCCGAGGAGTTGTGGTTTGTGAAGATACGTTTGTCGATGAACACATCTTCTTAATCTCAAATTTAGACCCATGGTATGGGGATATCATAATATATTTACAAAAATTGAAGATCCCTACTCACCTCTCATAGGATGAACGACGACGATTACGTCACGTGTCTAAAATCTACCTCATAGTGGATAACACTTTGTACCGCCATGGGGTTGATTCCATTTTACGATGTTGTTTAACTCATGAAGAGGCTAAGGTAGTGCTGAATGATTGCCATGGAGGGGCATGTGGTGGTCATTTATCTGGGCTTTCTACAGCCCAAAAGATCTTACAAGCAGGTTATTTCTGGCCATTGATATTTAAAGATTGTGTAAATGTAGTCAAGAGGTGCCACCCTTGCCAGGTGTTCGCACGTAATATGCACCCAAAACCTACCCTGTTACATCCCATTATCACCACCGGTCCCTTCACTAAGCGGGGGCTTTATTTTATGGACTACAACCCAGCTTCGGTTGGGGGGCATCATCATATCATAGTGGTTGTTGATTACTTCATGAAATGGGTTGAGGCTATGCCTATAGTTAAATATGACAGTGAGATAGCCGCCCACTTCGTATTCAACCAGATTATTACTTGGTTCAGAATTTCGAAAGAGCTTGTCACTGACCATGGCTTGCACTTTCAGAATCGTATGATGGAAGAGTTGGCATTAAAGCTAGGGTACAAGCAAGAGCATTCCTCCTCTTACTACCCTCAAGCGAATGGACAGGTTGAAGTAGTGAATAAATCACTCAAATCTATTCTGCAACGAACCATCGCACAAAGCAAGAATAATTGGCACATCACGTTATATCCTGCTTTGTGGGCATATAGAACCACTGTTAAGACTGCCATGGGTTTTTCTCCATATCAACTTGTACATGGAGTGGAGTCGATATTGCCAGTTGAATGCGAGATTCCTTCTTTGAAGCTAGCGGTAGAACTCTTATCGGACACTTCACCATTGGAGGAGTGTTTGGTCCACCTTGAGCAACTTGATGAGCAGCGTCGAGATGCCTTGGTGGCTCTAGAAGTAAATAAATGTTGCGTAAAGGTCCAGTACGGTAAGTCTGTCCATCCAAGGAGGTTTAGTGAGGGAGACTTGGTCATTTTGTGGGATCAACCGAAAGAACCCTTGGGGGCAGGAAAATTTAATCCCATGTGGTAGGGTCCTTACATGGTCAAATGTGTGTTAGAGAAGGGTGATTATGAGTTAGTGGAATATGAGGGAACAACCTTGACGGAGCCTAGAAATGGGCTCTATCTCAAGAATTACTATGCATGATTTTCAGCCAAGGCTGGTTATTGTATATTATTGTACAGTTTTGCATAGTTATCTCTTTTTCTTACAATGATCGGGTTTGTGATTAGTTTCCGTTTCTTTTGGTAGATGTCAATGGAATCTTCCACCTACATAGGATTCGCAGATGGTGTGAGCCATCACACTCAATACTCAGCCTCTGGTGCTTGGGTGATTTATACTCCTATAGGTCAGGTATTGTCTTCAGGAGGCGTATGTTTGCAGCCATCTTCCAACAATGTTGCTGAATATAGTTCTGTTATTGAGCTTCTACGGGATGCCATTTTACATGGTGTTCTATCTCTTGAGGTATGTCTTGATTCGGATTTAGTAGTGTCACAACTTAATGGTTTGTACCATGTTAGAGATCCGACGTTATTAAGAATATTCTTACGTGTGAGATTATTAGAACGACAATTTGACAATATAACATACATACATATTCCAAGAATTAATAATCAAGTTGCTGACTCATATGCTAACTACGTGTTAGATTGGCATTTGTTTCATACACAATAAATTCATCACAAACATAATTTTTACGCATGTAAATAAATAAACTGATCACCATAAAACTTTTTATAAACATCCAAAATGTGGTAATACATAGTGTCATGATACAAAAATGGGGCTCTCTAGCCACCAACATATAATACACGGTAGTACAAAATGTATAGACTCCCAGGTATCTAATCCCATGGAGGAGGAGGGGGGTTGTGATCATGGAAGGTCACTACGGCTCTAACTAGCCGTCGGAATAATCATACCCATGCTTGTGGTACACCCACCACCTGGCACTGCATAGCCTTAGAAAAGTCCTCGACTTGCGCCATGGGAACCCTGTGTGTCAGCCTAACAAAATTGGTATGAATGCTCTGGAGCATCTGCTCTGCATCCACACCCGTGATATCATCTCCTCTTCCCCTCCGTCTGTGATGAGGGAAGCCTTCCTGCCACTGTGGTCCCACATCTGCACACAAATGGTAGATGTCACTATGTATTGTCATGCAAAAATATGTCTTTTGATTCCATATAATAAAAAAACACAAAAAATTAAATAACTCAATTTAAAAAAAAAAAAAAGAGAGGGTCCAGATTCATTACCTATATCGCCATATGCAGATCCTGGTGGCAGCAGCATGTCCGGGTCTCCCCGGAAATCTATCCCCGCATAGGGTTAGTCATCGATGGCAACTATCTATCGTCGCCACCATGGAAAGAAGTCAGCTGGATAGGGGTTGGCTACCCTACCTCCCCCTAGTCTGTGCATCACATCTGCCCAACGTTGTTGGGCTGGATCTCGAACCCCATGAAGAGGAATGTCAACTATAACACGCTCGAAGAAAAACGTGCTCAATATACTACTGAACCCGAAGTTTCGCACTCTTCCCGCCTTACACTTACTGAGCTGATGTTTCATGTTTCTCAGTAGTGTAATGCTTCAGTCATAAATCGTGGGTCTCATGCACTCCACTGCATAGAACATCAGAGGCCGTGACGCCTGGTGGAGTGATTTCAAGCCTACTATCCCGCCCAATGTCAATAGTATGGCCTTTAGGCCCAGTACCTATATAGCATTGGTAGGGACCTGACTCCCCACCTTCTCTATGTTTGGATAGCAGTACACCATAATGTACTCATCGATAGTCACGCCACCTCCTGGCCCACCACGAGAACGAAGGTTCACTACTTCCCCCCATCATGAAAGCCCAGTAATGAAGTATATGTCCTCCACCTCTATAGTGAGGGACATCCCATCTATCTGGAAGGACTCAGAATCTGGATCCCAGTAATCCACCAGCATCTATAATAGTCTTGGTTTGGCTCTCAAGCCACCAAGACACCGAAACTTATAGAGTCCACATGCATGTAGAGCTTGTTGAGCCATTAGATCGGCCCTTACTGCCTCCTCTACCTCACCATGTTCACGCTCTCTCCACTCTAGGACCATCCTACACAAAAAATTGCAAGTTTTCCCATTAGATTACATAAAAAACCTTATGCGTGGCCTCATATGCAACTGTTTTCCAAACAGCCGCGTATGTACATGATTGTGGGGGTATTTTCCGCATATATCCAGCCCTATATGCAGAAAAACCCTCAATTTCCGCGTGGGCCGCAGCGCCCTTTTTAGTTTGGCCTAGAAAACTTAAATGACCATGGAATTTGATAAAAATTGCATCAAAATGGAAGAGAAAAGCATGGGTAAGTATCTGGAAGAAACGGTAGTGGATTCCGTCGGCTAGATCTCCTGGAATTCGTTGTTGAAAATCTAAGCTTAATTGGGTAAAATTTTCAAATGTTTTATAATATTTTGAATTGTTTACTATTTATAGAAATTTTTCAAATTTTTGAAAATTTTTACCCCCTTTCTTATAGTTTCGAAAATTTCTAATCATTTTGGACCATTTTTTACCTAACTCATGATGTAGGAGGCCTTTTTCAGTGCCGTTTCAGCCGTTGGATTGACCCGTTCATGTCAATCTCAGGTATCATGTCTAAACTGACATATAGGTTAGGTTTCATCATCGTTTGCATTTTGCATGACCTTATGACCATTTCATCATAACCTTAGGTACGAAGCCACTCTATTATGTCACGGAACCTTCTTGTTGTTTTACAAGTGGCATGATATGAGTGGTAGAGCTTCACCTTACATGGGTATCCTAGTTAGCACCTTATTTACATTTGGTTCCCATGCTGACGTTTTATCCTTTAAGGTGTGGGAGTCCATTGCATAGTACTACCATGACATTTCGCAAGAGCCTCATACTCCTCTTAATCTTTTGCTGGCCTATTTCCCTCAGGAATCCCTCATGTCAAGTTGTGAATGCATTATCTTGAGCTTTGCTTGCCTTATTGAGCTTTTTTTCAGCTTCCCTGACATTGCATTTTAGCCATATAGCCTGAGCTTGTCTCATGTCTAGCCATGCAGAGCCATTTTATATATCCTTTGCAGCTTGATTCCCTTTTTACTGGGAGGGGATTTTCCCTTGAGTGTCGATATCCTACACATGTATCCTTGCATTGAGCATAGGTATGTTCCACTGCTTGGAACTATTTTGTTTTCCCTTATGACACTCATCTCCTCCTAGTCTGTAACTATAAAGCAATTTTATTCTTTTTCAAGATTGTTAAATATTTGAAAAAGTCCAAAAAAAATAAAAAAACCAAAAATCTGGACAAGGAAAGATGTTATCTTTGGCAGCTATCGAGTCATGTTGCCTTCGAATAGAGCACTATATATCACATCCATTGGTTTGGTTTAATGTTTGACTTTAGGAGATGTACTTGTTTATCTGAGTTTATCTCCACCGACCGGTTAAGCTTCTAGTCCCCATGGAGCCTCTGTCGATGCCTCCTATGTCGCAGAGATGTCCCAATTTGTATATCAAGTCTATCCTACCTTTATTCAGTCACCATATGCCATTATGCTCTTGTTCGTAGGAAGTTGAAGCCTGATTCGGCCATTCCTCAGTTATCTTGACTTTACATGTCATCCATTCCCGGTACAGTTACTGGTTCATGCACCTTATGATCAAGTCCTTCCACATTATACGGCTTTGCTGAGTACCTCATGTTGGATGATGGGGGATGCCTTAATGCCCTCCTTCCAGCGGATTTCATCCCATCGACTTCAGATCATTTATTCTGGGACTGGAATCTAGAGTCTTTTTGAGTGCCTTGAGACTTGCAGTCATCAGTGGCAGGTTCTCTCGCTATCGATAGTCTTTGGAAATACATCAATTTCCCTTGATCGATGGATCCTCTCAAGTGTTCGACCTCAACACATTTATTCACACTTGTTATTTTGCACTCTAGTACCTTGATTCCCATTTTCATTATCGATGGGTGATCTCGCAATTGTTAACAGTATACATCAATGATCGGTAATCAGATGATGGACTACTATGTTCGATCTCGACACCTCTATTCACATAGTAGGACATATACTCATAGCGGTTTGTGTAGAAGACTTTCTAGATTGGTGGCATCTCTTATATGCTACCTCCTTGATTGTGCCAGTGTTCATGAGATTTCAGCTCTCGTGACTTGATTCCAGTATATGTCAGACATTTCCAGCCACTATGGAGATCTTGATCTGTTATATATCTTCAGCCATTATGGAGATCATGGTCCTTTGTATATCTCCATCATGGATATTCTGATCTATGTATATTGTACGTGGTGATGACCACTTATGTGATATCTTGTATCATGCCTATTCATGGCCATTGTACTCTTATATATCTGGGACTACTATATGTATTTGCAGTTATGTGCAGAGTTGTATCATTGTACTATGATGATTGGGTGGCTGATCTTCCATTTGGGATTCTTCATCACTCCACTTCTGGGATGGACTTATAATGTATTTCGACCATTGTATGACCCCTCTGACCTCACACATTAGGGGGCATCTGTTATAGCTGATTTTACCACTCCAGGTGAATCACACTTGTATGGTCTTTCCCTTGTCCCTCTGCAAACTCCTTAGACCCCTTGGACCATTTTTTGTCCTTTGATGTTTCCTTGACCATCCCTAAAAACATGTGAAAAATGATACACGCAACTTTTAAACCCTTAATCGCGTATATACGTGGGTTTGACCTCTAAAACTACATACATCGAAATGTGTACAAAATCCAAATCCTTTTGGAGTTTTCCTTGACATGGATTCAACTCACTTGACTCCTGGCCTTCTCTATGCCTTGAGATCACTCGGATTCGACCATTCATTACCCCTTTGAAAAGATATATAAGGAACTCTATGGTACATTGAAGGCATATGAGAGAATTGAGAGCAAAGAAACTATAGTCCATTGTTGCTGGAACTTATGCTTGAGTCTGCATCCCTTTGTCCCTTGGAGCACTTTGGAATTCTTCCCAAGCTTGCCTTTTGCTTGTGAGCTTGATATCGAGAGATGGAGGATTGAGGTGGTGGAGGCCCAAGTGGGGGATTCAGTTTCTTCGATTCGCAGATGTGCCAACAGAGGTTGTATCTATTGCAATCTCTGATTATATTAATAGAAATATCTTTTCCTGTCCAATAATGTGTGTTTGAATGAATATTTTATCCATGGGATGATTTCAAATGCTTATACATTGTTGATTATATATGCTAGAATAGATCTAACACCATGATATATAGTATGCTTGTATTGTTTACTTGTTGTTGAGGAAGTAATTTATCAATTCAAGCTGAAGTTGGAAAGCTCAACGAGGATCTACTTCAACCGTCTGGAATAAGGTACGAGGTCTGATCCTTTAGTGTTAGACATTTACTTTCTATTGCATATTGGAAAGGATTGATTTCTAGAGTGAATCTGTCTATTGTGGTACCCCAAGCCATAGGAATTTCTCTCCGTAACAGAATTCCAGAAAATTGCAGAAAGCAGATTTTGCAAAACAAATTTTTCGCATTCTGCATCTCGCATCCCACATGTTGCGGAAAGGAAAAATTGCAGAAAGAAGATTTTACAAAATGACTTTTCCGCATTCCGCATCCCGCATCTTACATCCCGCAAGTTGCGGAAAGGAAAATGTTGAAGGAAAAATGCAGAGATCAAAATTTCCTAATAAATTTTTTGCATCCCGCATCCCGTAAGTTGTGGAAAGGTTAAATCTGTGAAATTTCGATCTACCAATGAAGATCTTCTATGTCTAAAACTAATTTATAAGCATCTAGGACATCACCAATCCGACCAATCTATCTTTATAACAACTTAGAAAATTCATTGAAATAAAACTACATATACATATACATCATTCATGAAATATACGTCTGGATCAAATACATTCAATTCAAGAATTCATCATATTCATATTCATTTATAAACATGTATAGTTGCAGGGATTGAAGCACAAGAAATACTTATCTTTATCAGAAGCTTGTCCCACAACCAGCTATGTCGCTGCAATGTTCCACCCAACCATAGGCCAGTGCACTCATAAATCTCTCAGCAACGTTCCCACCCCCGACCTGGGCATGATTTTCCAAAGTAGTAAGGAACACTAGTAGACTTCCCCATAGCTAAGGATACAATAAAAATCAGCCAAGCCAACATAGTTGGGTTTATCAGGATTACATAGGCAGTGATTTACACATATCTAAAGTTTATACAAGTTGCGGCCAAGCCAACAGATGGGTTTATTAGGCTACCAACTAAGCCAAGCCATCCTTCTAGATAGGTTTATTAGGATCACATAGACAGAGGTTTACAGTTAGCCAAAAATAACATGAGAGATAGCTAAGCCAACATATGGGTTTATCAGGATACCAGCCAAGCCATCCTTCTAGTTGGGTTTATAAGGATTCCAAGGAGGTGGAAAGACTGACTGCTAAGCTAGTGAGCTCAATCCAAGAGTTATGGACACCTACACCAAATCTATCCTAACTTCTAAACATTTGCACACCCAACACAAGGAAGCATCCCCTTCTCCACTATGCAGTCCCTCATGCCATGCCTTCCCTTCTAGTGCTATTCAGGGTATGCAAAGAAGAAAACCAGCCCTCTAGGTTGGTCTATGAGGTTCCTTCACACACTAGATTTATCAAGCAAGTCAAGACTACATTTCCATTCCCCAAATCAGTTCAGATGTCAAACGAGGATGTACACGCAACGATCTCAATTTTGGGATTAAAAAAATGTAACAAAATCCAAGGAATTCACACACACAAACACAACAATTACGAATTTTTGAGCATTTCCTGAGCCAGACCGACCATTGAAATTACCAAAACGAAATCGTTTGCTGGCCATTAAATTCAAAAACACAAATCGGATTCTAGGCATTAACATTTAGGAAATGACTAATAGACGGGAAAATCGTAAAAAGGAAAACAATTCACAAAATAGGAAAAAATCCTGAAGGATCCAGAATCAGAGTAGTTTTTGCTTGCTGTTTGAATGCCAGAATCCCCCTTTTTCCCAAAAACATTCAACAAAGTCCAAAATCGTGAGGGGAAGGTGAAATGCAACTACATGAGGTAAAGGAAGGCGTTTTTTTGGTGTTTTCTTTCCCAATAAAATTTAAAAATGTTTTTCCTAGAAATGGTGCTCTTCCCATTTCAAATTTCTGCCCACTCTTCCAATTCCCCCCTTATCCTTAGGAAAAATCATGCCCCCATCTCATTTTGTTGCATTGACATAATTGGATGTAGGATTTTAATTAAAAATCACAAATTTAATCTGATGTCCAAACTTATAATGTTCAACTAGTATAAAAACACCATCGGCCTAAATCTTAATCGTTGAAACAAAAACACTAAATCGATGGTGGGGATTTTTCCTTGAGCTCCTCACCATGATTATTGAAATCATATTATTTAAATGAAAATGGGGTAAAAACTAGGGTGTTATATTCCCCTCCCCCTTTAATAGCACTGTCCTTAGTGCTTTACAATATTAAACAAAAATGCTTTGATGGTACTTCCCTCAACAATCCGCAGAATTGGACAAAAATGGATGTGCCAGTCGCATGGCATCCTCTCGCTCCCACATAGCTTCTTTAGGACCATAGTGCTTCCATTTCAACTTTACCCATCCTATTGCTCAGTTTCGAAGCATTGTGACCTTCCTGGTGAGGATGAGCAGAGGCTTGATTTGAAACTCTCCCTCTGGTTCCACCTGCATCACATCCCAATTTATTACATGGTTAGGATCATGTACATATTTATTAAGCAAGGAAACATGAAAGACATCATGAGCCCTAGTGCTAGCAGGAAATGCAAGTCTATATGCAACTGGTCCTATTCTTTCAACCACTTCAAATGACCCACAATATCTAGGAGACAGTTTGGCACAACTCCCAAGCTTCAAGGAACTTTTATTTTCCTTCACCCTAAGGTAAACATGGTGCCCAATAGTGAACTCTCTGTTCACCCTATGATTATATGGATAGCTTTTTTGTCTGTCTTGGGATGCCTTTAGATTCTGTCTGATTTTTACAACTTTATGCTCCATCTCCTTGAGCAATTCTGGACCGATCAAAACTCTATTCACTTCTCCTTGAGCAAGTGCTGAAATTCAACTTTGTTCCCATGTCTCCAAACAATCCTTTCCAAAATTTAGAAGTGACCTTAACATCTCTGTCAGAGACTATTTCCTTAGGAAATCCATGCAATTTAAAAAAAAAAATTCATGAAAATCTTGGCAATATCATCAGTCTTATGCGTGGAATTTACTGGTGTAAAATGTGTTTCCTTCATCAACTTGTCCACCACAACCATGATGGAATCATGTTATCTCCAAGTCATCGACAATCCTATAATAAAATCCATGGACATAACTTCCCATTTCCATTCTGGAACTGGAAAAGGTGGTAACAAACTTTTTGGGTGTTGGTGTTCAACCTTCACTTGATGGCACTTCATGCGCCTTGAAATATATTCAGCCATGTCCTTCTTCATTACTAGCCAAAAGTATTTCTCTCTTGCTGTAGAAATCATCTTCTGATATCCTGGGTGACCAGAATATGGAGTTTGATGGATCTCATCAATAGCAACCCTTTTCAAATCTGCCACATTTGGAATATACATTCTTCTCTTAAAAGTAACAAGTCCATCATATTCTAACTTATAACCTTCATACTTCTTTTGAAGTATTTGCTACTGTAATTTATCCTTTACCTGTGCATACATTTCATTTTCAACATTACGGTAAATAATCTACTATCTCAAATTTGATTGAAAAATGATAATAGATGCCACATGCATTTCTTGCACTTTCTTGCTGAGTGCATCAGCTACCTTATTCTCCTTACCTTTTATGTGCCTGATTTCAAAATCAAACTCACATAAAAATTCCAGCCATTTAGCTTGCCTAACATTTAGAGTAGGCTAATCAAACAAATATTTCAGACCATAGTGGTCTGTCCTTAACTCAAATTTTCTGCCCTTCAAGTAATGCATCCACATCTTGAGAGCATGTACTATGGATGCAAGTTCCATATCATGAGTGGCATAATTCCTCTCACGCTCCTTCAGCTTTCGGGATTCAGAGTATATCACATGGTTTTCTTGCATAGGAACTCCTCCAAGTCTTTGAGTGGATGCATCCGTACATACCACAAAATATTTCTCTGGGTCTGCAACTTTTAAGACTGGTGCATTGGTGAGAAGATACTTTAACCATTGGAAACTTTCTTCACACTTCAAGGTCCATTCAAACATTATCCCCTTCCTTTGCAAAGAAGTGATAGCATGTGCATCCTTGGAGAATCCTTTAATGAATATCCTATAGTATCTTGCAATCCCCATAAAAGATCTTACCTCTGTCACATTCTTTTGAGTGGGCCAATCCTTGATAGCTTCAATCTTGTCAGGGTCCATGGATATACCCTCTTCTGAAATAATGTGACCCAAGTACTGAATTCTATCCTCATAGAAGTCACACTTGCTCAGCTTTGTATATAGGTGATGTTCTCTGAGCAATTGCAATGTTAGTCTCAAATTTTGTTCATGCTCTTGTTCATTCTTAGAATAAATAAGAATGTCATCAAGGAAAACAAGAACAAACTTGTCTAAATACTTGTTGAAGACACTATTCATAAGGCACATAAATGTTGCTAGTGCATTTGTGAGACAAAATGGTACCAATACAAACTCATAATGTCCATACCTTGTTATGAAGGCTGTCTTATGAATGTCTTAATCCTTAATTCTCACATGATGGTAACTAGAGCTCAAGTCAATATTCCAAAATACATTTGCTCCTTTCATTTGATCAAAGAGGCCATCAATTATTAGCAAGGGATATTGTTTCTTCACCGTGACTTTATTCAGCTGCCTACAATCAATATACAATCTAAGTGTACCATATTTCTTCTTCACAAACAGAACTGGTTCTCCCTAAGGAGACACACTCGGCGTGATATACTTTTTCTCCAACAATTCTTGCAGCTGCATCTTCAGCTCTAACATTTCTAGTGTACTCATTCTGTAAGGTGCTTTGGGGACTAGTGCTGCTCATGGCACAAGCTCAATCGTGAAATGAATGTTTATCTTTGTAGGAAGCCGTGGAATATCATTAGGAAAAACATCTCTAAATTCTTGCAACACGTGATAGTCTTCCAAATTGAGAGTTTCATTCCCTGCTGCCTCCTCAATATGGGCTGCATACAAATGAAAACCTTTTCTACAAAACTTCTTCAATTGCATCGCTGAAATATGCCTTACAAAAATGACCTTTGGTGTGGATTTTACAATTATTGGGTTCCCTTCTTCATCCATGTATTCAAAAGTCTTGTTATAATAGTCAAGCTTCACCCTCTGAGCTTCTAACTAGTCCATTCCAATGAGAACATCATAAGAATCGAGTGGTAGAACATTCAAATTTACGCAAGTGCTCAATCCATTTATCACCAATGGACATTTCTCCACCACTTCATTAAATTTTCTCTTAGTTCCCGTGGCTAGCTGAACTAACCATGACTTGCTATGCTTTTATTTCCTAAGAGCACAAACCTCCACTACTCTAGGATCAATATAACTATGAGTAGAACCAGGGTCAATCAAAATAGAAATAGATTGCTCAACAATCTTACTTGCAACTTCAACCACCGTTGACTGGTGATCTTCCTAGAGATCTTCCAGGGATGCATAAATTCTAGGTGCGACCCTTTCTACTTGTCCCACTGTTTCTACCTCCTGAATATTGTATGTTGGCTTTGCATTCTCATTCTCCAGTGGATAGAACCTGCATAGATGGGGTCCTTCGCATTTCTTACACTGAAGTGGTTCTCTGTTCTGCTGCGGTTCTCTTATATTTTCTTGCATTACTCTTGTTGGATGCTTCTCAGCTTAGAATGGTTGCTTTTGTTGATTCCAGAAGTTAGGAGGTTTGAAACCTCTCTTCCTCTAATCAAAATTCTAATTCATCTTGTTCTTCCATGCCTTCTCATTGTAAGGTTTTCTCGTGCTTTTCTCATAGCAATACTTAGCTTTTATTATCACCTCTTCCAGAATTCTGGGTTCATAGAACTCAATTTGGTATTTGTAGGACTAAGGAAGTCCACTCAGAAAGCACTGGATTTTTACCTTCTCATATTTAATATACCCGACATACCTCAGCAGTTCCAAGAAATTGTTTGCATATTCCTCCATGGTCTACTGTCCCAATCTAAGCTCATGGAATTATTTGATTTTATCATCATAGTACCTGTCAGAGAGGTACTTCTACTTGAAATATTTCTGGAACTATTTCCAAAAAATATTCCTTTCATTTATCTTTTTTACTTTCCTGAAGTGTTCTCACCAAATAGACTCTGTTCCTGTTAGATTGAAAATGGCTACTCGAGTTTTCATATTTCCAAAATAATCTTGGACTTGGAAATATTTTATTATTACCAGTAGCCAAGATTCAGCTTCTTGACCAGTCCTTACCTCACCATTATAGGTAGGTGTCTTTGCCTTCTTGAATTCATCTCGCGAGTGGTTCTAGTAACGCCTCTTCCTCCTATCTCTTTAAGATAAAGAGGTTGAATCTTCAGTGGATCTTTCAGAGTCATATGACCAACTAGGAGATCTCTTCCTTTTATTCTCATGAGAGGAAAAACTTGAACCATCAGTGGATTTTTCAAAGTCAAACGACCTACTAGGAGATCGCTTTCTTCCTCTAGCAGTGTTCTTACTTCCTTCTGCATTTACTGTCCGATCCCTAGAGTTCATATTTATTTGAATTTCTGTCAAATTGTGCAATATGACTGATTTCAGCTGATTCTATTAGAATAATCAACCCATAGTTACCCATATTTTACATTAATTAAATCATTTTTGTCTTATTCCTAGAATCCTAGATTCCCTCTCTATGCTAGTTGACTTCTACATGTTCCTAGAAGTCAATACTTATTAAACTGGGTAATGGAGTGCTTTGGAATCATCATGGAAACATAATTAGCATGTATTCTTTATTCTCAGTTCCTTAAAGCAAATATCTATTTTTTTTAAAAGCTGCCTTGCTTTACAGTTGTTTTAAGGCATAAAAGAAAAGCTAGTCTAGGGGAAATTGCCTTGTTTTTTTACCATAGCAGCCTCCTTCCTTTTCTCCATACAAAAGCATGAATGAGTTTTCTTTCCACCACATATTATCTTTCCCACTTGCTTTAGCTGATTTGTGAAGATCTTCATGGATTTGGAAAGTCCTTTTTGCACCTATGGGGGATGGTACTTGTTTTAGTAAGCCTTATTTTTGAACAATTCGAATAGAAACCTAGTGCTTTAGAATCTCTCATGTAATTATATATTTGAGAATCCTATTAATTCATATGGTTGGCTAATGTACACTTATTCAATACAAGATTAATTTATGGTCCAATTTCAGTCTCCTTTTGTGTGTATTTTGCATGTTTGATTAGCAATTTTGTGAGTGTAATTGATCTATCTCTTGGGTTCAATTTCTAGATGGTATCAATGAATTTTTAGATCAATTTATCTCCTTCCAAATTTTTATTGCAGGTTCGACATCACTGACCGGGAGCGCATTCTGCTGACTGAAGTGCACAGGAGCTGAGATATTGACCAATCTCAAAGGATCATCTTGACTCCATTGAATTTATTCAAATGGAAATCTGAAATGGAGATATTGTTGAGACAGAAAGGTATCTATAGGGTTACCATGGCTACAGAGGTAGAGCCCAATGTAGCTGCAGAGAAAATGAAATGGCACAATAGGATGGATGAGGCCTATGGTATTTTGTGTCTGAGTATTTCAAGAGACCTCCTCTTACATCTTGATTCATTGACATATCCTAATGAGGTTTGGGAGAAGATTAAAGATATTTTTGTAAAGACAGATGAGATGAGAGGACATCAAATCAAGAATGAATTGATCTCCTTGAATCCCAATAGATTTGAATCATTGCAACTGTATTTTACCAAGTTTAAGGCCCTTGTTTTGCAGTTAAAAGAATGCGGGATTGAAAAGAAGGAGGAGCAACTAGTTTTGACCATTCTCTCAAAGCTTGGTACTGACTATTCAGTGTTTTTTTTTACCTTCTATGCCACTAAATTGATAGCTAGAACCTGTAATATGCCTAAGCTTGTTGAGTTCATGGAATCCATCACTCGGGAGCAAGATAAATTGGTGATTATGGGCACCATCAAACCTTCCAAAGACCAAGATTTGGTTGCTAGATATTCGAAGGTGGATTAAAAAATCAAGAAAAAAGATAAAAAGAAACCCGAGGAAAAGAGAGACAAGGTAAAGTCTCAAGAGGAGTCCTTAGGCTCTAAGAAGAATCCCCAAAAGAAGAAGAACAAAGGAGAAATGAGCAATTGCACATACTGTAGTAAGGGATATCATCTTGAGAGCTCTTGTATGAAAAATTAAATAGACATGTTGACCCAAATCCTAGAGAATAATAACATCTCCCTTCTTGATTGTTCAAAGAAGAGGGAAGGAGGATCAAATTCAGAATACAAGGAGAGAGTACATGCCTTGGTTGCTAGCATGTCAAGCTCACCTAGTTTCATCATTGATTTTGGAGCTTCTAGACATATGGTTTTGACAAAAGAGATATTCTCTTCTCTTGACATGTCGAAAGGTCCACCAATAGTCTTGGGAGATAACTCTCTAACTGATAGTATGGGAAAGGGTAGGATTGATCTTGAACATGGTAATTTCAATAGTGTGTTGTATGTTTCAGGTCTTTCCTCTAATATCTTGTCAGTGTATGAGGGATAAGTGTAATTGTAATGTCCCTGAAATTTGTAAATAAAAATAATTTTGTAGGACTAATAATACTACTAAGATATAAGGGACATCTATACTTAGATTCAGATTTGTAAAACTTGTACTGGACTTATACCTATGTTCATGATCTGTTTCTATTCTTGTATGGTTTTCTATTTTACGATGATGTTCAGTATTTTTATTTTATGTACTGATGTATTTCTAATTATGTACATTTTATCTGGTTTACTAATGCTCTGATATTGTTTTATTTATGTTTGATTAAATGTTACGTTTATTTACTTTCTTATTTTACTAACTGATGATTGTAACTTACTTTTCTATCGAAAGGGGAGGAGTGGATGTATTTTTGCTAACGACTCACTCAAAAAGGTAAGGAAATCTTGTGAAATTGGGATTACTTAGTTCTGGAGAACTAATGCTTGATGCATCTATGTTTGTTATAGGTGCTCCACTGCTAGTCCTATACTACATATGCATGAAATAAGAGGAAAATACCTAGCACCTAAAAACATGCTAACCATAAACCCTAAGGGGTTAGCATGGTATTAAAACAAAACACATAGCATGAAGTCAAAAACTAAAGAAGAGGGGTTTAAATTTATTTCATGGAGGATGATCGCTGTCATGGTTAATGCGCCCATGTGAAGGGTTGCATGGCTCCTCCACATTGGAATAAGCAATATAACCCATGCTAGGGTTTTGAATCCATCCTTTGCATAATGTTTTATTGTTTGGTGAAGGAGGAGAAAGCTCCATTTTTGGGCTACACTGACACAGGTGAGATTTACAGTGTTTTAATGAGTTTTTTTACAGATATTCTTACAACATCATGGGTTTAAACTTTGTTTACGACTTCATTTTGAAAATGGGTAGTTTCATAATTCTAATGCCATTGCTCATTTTGTTCTTGCAGGTTTGGATGTGCGTGTGAAAACTCGACGACCGTGGCGAGAAAAGAAGCAGCGACGTAAGCCTAGTAAGCCCATAGGAAGAAGTCTTTCCCTATATTCTTGGTTGTTTTAGGGGATTTGAAAGGTTTCCATGTTTGTGGTTTGTAGCAGGCCTTCCATTTGGTATTCGACAGGGTTTGGGGAAGTAGCAACGATGCTCACCTTAATCGTTAGTTTGGTGTGTTTTCATTTCACATCCCGTTCGAGCATTTGTAAAAATTGGAAACAAATGTGGATGATTTTAGTGTGTAATTAAAATCCACTGTGTTAGAATTTTATAATGGTGTCTGCTGGTTTATGATTTTGACTCTTTGTTGTTGTGAGCATTGTGTTTGAGTTTTTATAAGAAGGTTGGAATGTACCATTTCCATTGCTTAGCAATAACACTATGATAATTATGTGTATAATTTATTCTAGAATGTGGATTTAATTTGGGTCTTATTCCCAAGCTGTAATTGTATGAAATGTTAGCGTTCTTTAGAAAGGGTTTTACCTCTATTTAATATTATAATAGTTGGTTGGTTTTTCTACTATCTAGAAATAAAGGGAAAAACCCTAGCTCTCTTCACCATGTATAAATTGATATGGTTTTGGTTTAATTGTTATAATTCCATCGTTGTTTAGTTAAACCATATGTTTTCGATGGAGTTCGTATTAACGCGACCCTTTCTCGCTTAATGGCATAGACTGTGTATTCTGAAATGTTTATAAATTATATTTAATATCTATGGTGTATGGACATACCTTAGGCCAATTTTTAGTGGATTCGATAATTGGTTTGGAGTTTGTCTCTGGTATTTTATTTAAAGGATTTTAAACGCTCTCAGTCTGGAGATTATGAAAATCGATAGTTTGATCTCATTGTTTATGTTTCTTATTTATTTTAAATTGTTAAATGCTCCCATGTGGAGCTTATGAGGTTCGGTCTTGGTTTATTATAGTTTAATATTGTTTGATGTGAAGGAATTATAGCCAACCCTTAACCAGATTCGATCGTGGGTGGATGCATATCATTTTATATTTTTGAATGCGTTTAAATTTCAGTTTTATTTTGTAAATTGTTTCCTCTTAAGAATGTTGATAGGATTCCAGCCTTTGTTTTAAAGGAATGATGATTATGTTTATCATTTAATTATATATTTTTAGTGTAGATAGTTTATATATCTTTTCGATGCTGTGAAATGTAAAATGCCATCATTTAAATAAGTTATTCCATCCTTTGCACAGGATGGATGGAGATCTATGATTCATGGGTGACTTGTATACTTTACTGAGTTAATTGGTTAGTGATGAAAATAATGACTGACGCACATCGTTTATGTAGTTTGGTTATCCAGGGATTAGATCCTTGGTTCATGATTCCGTATAATTATTAGTCTGTAAAAGTTTTGGTTTAATGAGTAGTTTTAAATGATATTGTGGATGATTGTAATTTGTTCATTTAGATGTTTTAGTTTGTTTGGATGACATGTCCATCATTTATAAGTTTCTTTAAGTATCATTAAGCAGCGAATGCTGCATATATTTTTATATAATAATTTTAGTGGTGTTTTTATGTGATATTTGATAATATGACGAGTTTTGGTTTCCAAGTGTCTCAATCCTTGGTCTGCGACTCTAGTTCAAGAGTTTGTTTTTAATGGATAACTTAATTTGATAATGGTTATTTATTTTTACTTATGGTTTTATTAATCCGTGGGAAAATTGTATAAATTTACTGTGTTTATAGGGTTTATATATATAGCTTAATTTCATTATAACTAAGTTTTGAGTTTTAGGCTAGACCGTAACATATACATAACTTTTTGAAACTAGTTTTAACATAAACCTAATAGGAATCTTATCCTAAATTCTATATAAGAATAAACCCTAGGAGCTGGCTTCAACATGCAAGAGATATGGAACTCCTAAAGGTGAGGATACCCCTATTTGGAAATTAGGCTCTATATATGAATTCTTGGTTTTGGAAATTGCTCTCCAATTCCATCAATGAATAATAAAATCGGATTCCTCTATCCTTCTCTTGGCTTTGTTCTTATAGATAATCTTTTAGGAAAGGGAAGTTGGTTTAAACTTTAGTTGAACCAATAATTCATTATTTTCTTGAAAATAATCTTGAATTTTATTTTTTATTAGTTATTTTGTTTAACCATGAACTTTTACTAGTTCCTACAGATTT
>LPNX010870339.1:3316-89065 GCA_001517045.1 Pseudotsuga menziesii | reverse complement strand
ATATATATATATATATATAAACTTTACATATTTTTGTTAATATTTATTCATGCATCATATATCATACTTTATTTATGTTGATGCTTCCCTTACTTTACATTATTTCATTTATCAAGGCCTAAGGTAGAGTTTGGTCGGTAAACTAGGATAGGTAGCTCTAGATAATCCTTGCATGTTGGATTACCTCATATTTCATGGTATTTATTCAAGTCCTTAATGATAAGTAGATTTGAAATTTAATTTAATCAACTTAAAATAGGTATGATGAGGGTTAATGCTATTCAGAGTCTTTCTAACTCAACACACTTAATTTCAGTAACCCCTAACACTATTCAGAGCCTATGCTCAACACTATTAATTGGGCATTACATTAGTGAAATTCCAGGTCCTCCCGATCAACAATAATAATAGGATGTACTTGTATAATAGATCTAGGAATACAATGGACAAAGATCCGATGCTCCAGATCTTATGTTCAACACTAATTTGGAGTGCTTCAGGGGTTATTCCCAACACTTCCAATCTTATGAATCATGTTCTCCAGAGGTTATGCTCAACACAAAATATAATAATTCATGTACTCTAGAGCTTATGCTCACCAAAAAATATCATAACTCATGTTCATGAGGACTTACACCCACCACATTATAGAACTCAATCATGCATTTAGTCTTCTGCTCAATACATCACACTAATCATATCAGTATATATATCTTAGGGATAATCACATAATAATAAATCTAGTACATCGTACCACGACATACATAATCATATACAAGACAATAAAACATGTGCATTGGCTCACACCCAATATATATATCTAATCAACATAACTCATGTGTAGTGGGTCATATGCCCAATATATCATACATACACATAATCATCAAAGTAAACCATAGGTAGTGGGGCTCATGCCTAATATAGTCAAGGGAAAAATTTAGGATATTACATCCCTCCCCTCCTAGAACAACACCGTCCTGATGTTCTACGGACTAGAAATGAAGTCATGAAACAAGCCAGTGTAAGTTTCTTTCATGGTGGCTTCATTCTTCCACGTGGCCTCATCGGATCCAAAGTGATTCCATTACACTTTCAGCTGGACAATGGTTAGTTACCTGAGTTGTACTTCTATTTTCTCTAGAATATGAAGGGGCTCTAGTATAAACTCCCCTTTAGGTTCCACCTGTTGTAAGGACCAATCAATCACTTGTCTAGTATCATATACATATTTCTTCAAGAAAGATGCATGAAAAACATTGTGAACCTTTATATGAGCAGGTAAATCTAATTCATATGCCACTGGTCCTCTCTTGGAAAGTATCTCAAGGGGTCCACAAAATATCGGTTCCAACTTTGCGCACCTTCCCAAGCTCAATGAGCTTATTTTCGCTTTTACTTTTAAATAAACATGTTCTTCGATTTGGTAATATTTATCTTTTCCTTTCTTATCTGCATAACGTTTCTGGAGGTCTTGTGCTTCCTTGATATTATGTTGTACTCAAATGCCTAATTGTTCTAGGTATTTTAGTAAATCTATCTCTAACATGATCGTGTCCACCATGCTATCCCAAGTCATTGGTGTCCTACTGTAATATCCTAAATTTTGGACCTAACACTTATAGGCATGTGCCTATTGATTATGATGATTATCTTGATGTTTTATTTTTATATTTGGTCGAAGACCCCACTACATATGAACATGATGATTTGTTTTATAAATTGGGCATAAGCCAATTCTTGATGATATATATATATATGTGTGTGTGTGTGTGTGTTTATGTTGGGTGTGGACCCTGAAGCACATGATTGATGACATGTTTTGTGTTGAGCAGGAAGCTCTAGAGCACTTGAGTGATTGATGATTTTTGTTGAGCAAGGAGCTCTGGAGCACTTGAGTGATTGATAATATGTATTGAAAGAGAAGCTCTGGAACACATGAAAAGATAATTGGAAGTGTTGGGAATAAGCCCTAGATCCTTGCATGTCAATTTTGAGCATAAGCGCTCTAGTATCAGATCCTTGGCCATTGTATCCCTAGGTGTATCGTACAAGTACATCCTAGCATTAGTGTTGAGTGAAGAGCTCTCGAATTGCATTGAATTGTAAATCCATGTTAAAGCATTAAGTATGGGATTTGGTAAGTGCAAGGGGTTATTGAAAAGAATTTAATAACTTTCAAGTGAAAACAACTCGAGGAAAAATATTGATCTCATCATACTTATTTATAAGTGATTAAATGAAATTTTGAATTTTTATATTCTCGTCAAGTACTAAAGAAATACGACATTATATGAGGGAAATCCAACATGCAAGGATGTTTAGAGTTTCCTAGCCTAGTAGACCTAAACGATTTACCTACTTGACCTTAATGAAGAAGTGTCATTAAGTCTAGGGATCATGGTATATGATGCCCAAAGAAAAACGTTAACAAGTGTTATATTATTATGTACTTTATACATGGTATGTATAAAGAGTTAAATATAATTATAATATTAATGATGAAAGAGAAAGAAAATCTCCATCCATTATTATTTATTATGTAAAGATAATAAATAGTGCAAAAACTTACAAATTCTAATTAGGAACTAGTTGAAAGTTCCTAAGTTAAAATATTAATAATTACCCAAAGTACAATTTAAAAGGGTTAAATCAAGAAACCAAGGTTTATTGATTTAACTGTCCCTTTGAATAAAAAGTATGTATATAAGTACTCAAGCCAAGGAAAGGCTTGGGGTTCTAATCTATCTTTAGAGGAGTCATTTTTCTGCCTATTTTCTCTCAAGTAATTCTTGGAGAACATTTTCTTGGAAAGAAAAAAGAGAACTGATTCAGATCTGATATACTAGATAGGAAAACCCTACCTTAGGATATCTAAGCTACTTGCATGTTCGAGTCCAGCTTGGGGGGATCTGGATTTCAACCAGGAATGGTTTCGGGTCATGGTTGGGTAGAACGTGGTAGTTTCCAAGTGATTTGGACACAAACAGCAGAGGCCTAGACCTATCTTGAATTGTTAATGCTGGTTATTTAAAGTGTGCAGGTTCAACCATTAAAGGATCTTCAGAAAATTACAGGTATGAAATCCTAGTATGTATAATTCATTTCTATCATAGATGTTGGCCACTTTAGGTAAAGGTTCATATTGTATTTCTAACCTTAGAAATGGTTGTTTTGTCTATATCTTCTAGGGTTTACATTTATTAAAGTATAAACCTAGGCTGCAAATTATACCTCATGCTGTATTCATTAGGGTTCGTTTAATTAGGTTTGTTTCTGTAGTTATATTCATTATTTAAACTATGTTTAATGAAAACTAGGTTTTGTTTCAGATTACTATATAGTTTTTCTTTTAACCTTGCTTACTCTACTGACATATTCCATTTGTCAGTAGAGACATGTTGTAGATTAAAATATATTAATATTAGAAGTAAGTTTTTAATACATATATGTATAAACTTATAATCTAGATAACCTAAGGTACTATCTACAAATTGAACTACTATGTATATATATGAACATATATAGATATCAAACATAAACAAATCAAAATACTATATTTAAGTATTCAACATTAAAAGATAAGATAACTAAAACATTAAAGACCTTTCAAGGTCTGCACCATAAATTATCTACTAACTACTAAATCATTCCATTAATTAACATCATCATAAGTAAATGAACAAGAAGTATCATGACCATTCTTTTCGTCCAAGATTCATATGTTTTTTCCTATACTAAATCCATAGTCCTAGTATTTAAAATAAATAACATTATAATCACATGCACAAATCATTTAAAGGTCCCATCTAATATCACTCATAAACAATCACATATAAATTAACCAAGTAAAGCAAACTGAAGAAGTTTGTAATTTAAAGGTCCCATCTGTAATTTATAATCACATGCACAAATCATTTAAAGGTCCCATCTAATATCACTCATAAACAATCACATATAAATTAACCAAGTAAAACAAACTGAAGAAGTCTGTAATTTATAAATAGAGGTCATGGTATCGACCCCTGTGGGTTCACCAACCTAAGTCCCATACCTAATTAAAACCACCATAACATATACACAAACAATAACAAATTACATAACTCTGCAAGTCTTTCCATATAATGAATTAAACACCATATCACACACAGGAAACGCTTTCAATTATAAACCATATCAAAATCTCTACACAGTTCCAAATAATTACAATGGGAACAAGAATCGAATCTTGTGGGAATACAAGCCCAACTCACAACTATAATTACAAATACAACTCATTACATAAAACAATGAATAGAGTTGAACCCTGAGGGTTTTGTATTACAATAAATTACAACCACGCTATACATACAACATATGTAGGTTACATATTATAATAACCCCAATATTTTTAAATAACAAACCATTACACTACAGCTAAGTCGTAATACTTAAGGTCTTCCTCTACGCAGTAAGTCACGGCCTCGACCAAATTAAACAAACACAAGGGCTAATAAATCCACGTAGTGAATCATACATAAGAGGTCGTAAGACCCTCATTAAGGCATGCTTAACATTGGACTAAGCCATGGCTTGTAAAACAAAATACACAATATATATATAAACAACCAACGAGCACTGTCAACGTTTTCCCCTACAATGACGAAATCCATTGTGGATCTGTATCGATGGGTCTGTCCCAATTAACCTTACATTCTAATCAATGAAATATTAACAACAATACAACCATCTCAATCTATCATAGCAATCATGGGAGGGATCATGCCATACACGGCATGGACTCAACCCATGCGTTTTCAATTATTATAGTAAAGATCTAATTAAACCACTTAAATATATAGTCCATAAAAAAAGGCAAATGACACATTATAACTCAAAGTAATAAACCAATAGCGCGGCATAATTGCAACACATACATAGTCAACACATTAACCATTGCCATTTCATAAATGCAGACTATATATTATGCACAGGAATTCCAAAATCATAGGTCAAGTAATTACACAGTCGCGCCATGGGCTTGGCACCATTGAAGGCAATGGTGCTGCACAGGAATGAAAGCCCCAAATTCCATAATACGATCTACCATAACCAATATTTACTGAAGCCTATAAAGGCACTAAGGTTTCACTCCACGGCTTAACAGCCTTAACATTTAGAAAAAAAANGAAAGCCCCAAATTCCATAATACGATCTACCATAACCAATATTTACTGAAGCCTATAAAGGCACTAAGGTTTCACTCCACGGCTTAACAGCCTTAACATTTAGAAAAAAAAAACCAATTCTGTTAACATAGGCCCGAAGGCTCATCAAAACCCCACAGAGAAGCCCCAAAACAAACGACAAAACAAAACGCAGACATGCTGAGAGACAATAAATGTAGGCTTGTTTGGAAAGGCTTACCTTACACCTTGGCACCACATTCAAACCAACGATGGAGCTTGAGCCACGCTGCTCTTCACCATCCCATGGCACCTGCAAACACCCAAGCAAAACTAGGATGACATGTATGGAAATGAAAGGAGCCACAAAACAAAAACAAATCATAGACATAAAACCAAAATGAAGCATACCTTCGAAGTCTAGAGGTCGCCTCCATTTTCCCTGTGTAGAGCCAAGACCAAACACCAAACAACAAAGTGAAATGAAAATTCCATCGTGAGCCAAGCCCTAAGCTTGGGATGCCACAAAAAACCAAGGTGCATTAATGGCACCAGCTAGTACCCAATATCAAAACCAAAAACCTAATTTTCCATAGTTAAGCTTTGTTGCAAAACATTGGTATCCATTCCCATGCAAGGATTAAATCCCAACGTATATGATTCAACCATATGATATAAACTCGCCACCCCAAAGTCACATTACAGGGTATAATTTATATCAAGGTTTAGTGTAATGTATAATCCATACAGTATAGAATGCGCCAACCCCAAGGCTTTACCCTTGTGCCAAGTATAATATAGATTATGCAACGTTTAAACCATAGGCTTAAATCCTTATTACAATATGTTTTACCTAAAGCTTAAGGCTTAGAAAACATGGCATATGAAATATTCCATGTTAATAATTAACATTTATAAGAAATCAAAGGTCTGTTTTTTAAGCCAAGCTTTTAACCTACAAATTGAAATCATAGGTTATGTTAATGATTTTAATCAAAGAAACATAGAATGTAAAATACCAATATATAAAAGACAAAACGTAAACCCTAGTGCAATATAAGAAGTACATAGGAAATTCAGTTGTAACAGCTAAATTGACGAAAACAGTAGTTACCTTGTTATAAATCTGAGTCAATAAGGAACCGTAGCAACAAGCAGTAGGTCTTTTAGGATCAAGGTTTCAGTACTCTTTAAATAAGACTCCATCGCAAAGTATGACCTACATAAGAATTAAAAGAGATGCCTTTGTTTGAAGAACTAAGTAATCCCGCAAACAAGTAAACACTTTTACCTCTCAGACTGTCATGGGAGAACGAGACTCGCCACTCTGCCCACTTTGTTTCCACAAACAAAGTTAAGTAAGGACTTTTTAAATAATGAGTAAGACTTATGCAGAAAGGACGAAGTATTTAATAAAGTAAAAACACATACCCTGCAAATGTATAATCAGAAGATCTAGGTAGTAAATAGCAGTATGATATCGTAAGTAAAATACATCAATAATAATGACTGAAAGTAAAATGATAGAATGTAAGAACATCTTACAAGTAAACAGTGGTACATGTAGTGTGCGATATATTTCCGCAAGTCAATTAATGTTTCGTATAGGTTATTTTTAGTAGCCTAATTTTTGTTTTCAATTTTTTGGGACAGTACAAGTGGTATGAGAGCCCATTTTCAATACTAAGAGACCTATTGGCACACCAAGCATTTACTTCCAGCAAAATAAAGTATGGTATTAAATTTGTTACTAAGAGGAAATTATTCTGTTATTTAAAATTTTTGAAATTTCATGAAACTTTTACTAAATAGTTGAATTTATGAACACTAAAGAAGAGAACAGCTGGAAAGGAAGGATGAACACCCTCACACAAGAAAGAGAACTAGTGGTGGAGTTGAATTCTGATATTTTGAAGACTATACACAGCCTTCAAGTAGAATTGTGAAGTCTTAGAGAATACGGTATGAATGAAAGAAAATAAAATCAAGCTATAAATGAAGCATGACTAAGAAATATGATGGGAGGAATCCCGCAAGGTAAACCTACCCATTCCACAAACAGTTCAAAAAGAAAACCTTACCATAAATGGGCCAGCAGCCGAAGAGAAGGATAAAAAGTGGAACGTACCCCTAAAGCACTAAAAGGAGATCATCACAGTCCTTCCATTGATGACTCTCTTTCTCCTCGAAGAAAGAAACAAAGAAGCAATGAAATTCTTCAGGGGGATTTTAGAAAAATAAGAGCCGCGACCTATGAAGGTGAAGTAAACACTATGGAGAAGGATGAAGAGTGGCTTCTAGGCATGAGTAATTACTTTCAGGTTCATAACTACTCAAGTGATATGAAGTCTCATCTTGCCATCTATAACTTGAATGGTAAGGTAGCAAGATGGTGTAGAGATTTAAAACACACCAAGAAATATGAGCTAAGAGAAATACGTTGGGATATCTTTTGAAAAATTTTCCAAGAAAATTATATGTCGGAAAGGTTCTTTGATAGGAAAGTGAAAGAGTTTCATGAACTCTACATGGTATCCATGACTATGGATGCGTTTATTAACATATTTCTAGATCTGTTGCATTATGTACCATACATCAAAGAAGAAAAGGTGAATATCCAGCAGCTCCTAGGATGTATTCCTCCCAGTTTTCGGGACAGGATTGAATTCAACATGCCTAAGACCTTGGATACCAAATTGCATAACTCTATGCTCTGTTATGAGTATGGATAGCTAAGACAGTAGAACATGAACCGAAACTAAGATAATTCTAAGAACTTCTCTGATAACCACAAACCTCGGTCTAACCCATAGCCATACAGAAAGAAGAATAACAACTTTCAAGCGAATAGGAACTTCAATAAATCTGTTATGAAGCCTTATGTACCAGCTGCTAATGTTAACAAGCCAATAGAAAGTGGAGCCAATGCTACCCCACTACAAATCAAGTGCTAGATATGCATCGAGACTCATTATGACCGAGATTCTAAGAGCAAGACCAGTGGGGTATTTCACAACTTACAAGAGAACCAACTATTGGGAACATAGCTGGAACACTGCAGATCTATACAGCATTGGATGACCGATAGGAAGATCATCAAGCTACAATGGTTGAGATAAAACATAAGATCTTGAACACTTCTATTTGAATAATTATTGATCCGGGTGCTTGTCAGAGCTATGTTTCACCTAAAATTGTTGATGAATGCAAACTAGGAAATCTAAAACATGATAAACCTTGGATGGTTCAGTTAGCCACAGGTACAAAATGGAAGGTTTCGAAAATTGTTAAAGAATGTGAGGTAAACCTGAATGGTTTTCCTATGAAAATAAACCTGAATATCCTAACTTTAGGATTGTATGATCTACTTATCGGCATGGATTGAATGGAACAACACCATATCATGCTTGATTTATTGCATAATTCTATCTTGTGTACTGATAGCCAAGGGAACCAAGTGAAGGTTCATGTCATTCCAAAGAAGGTTTTTGTAACACAAATATCTACCTTACAAGCAAAGAGATGCATCGGGAAGGGCTGCAAGTTGTTTGCAGTGAACATCTGCGACATAGAGTCTCATAGAGAGAAACACATAGAATAATTCCTCGCTCTTGAAGAATTCAAGGATGTGTTTCCCGAAGAAATCCCTAGATTACCTCCGAAATGAGACCTAGACTTTTCCATCGAATTGATACCAGGATCAGTTCCAGCTTCCAAAGCCCCTTACCGCATGAGTGCACCTAATTTGGTGGAACTCAAACTGCAGCTATAGGAATTGATAGAGAAAGGGTATATCCGACCCTGTGTGTCTCCTTAGGGAGCACCGATATTGTTCGTAAAGAAAAAGGACGATACGATGCAGATGTGCATCAATTATCGTTAGTTGAACAAAATGACTATCAAGAACCATTATCCACTCCCTAGGATCAATGACTTGTTCAATCAGGTAGGAGGAGCCAGAATGTTTTCAAATATTGACTTTCGATCCAGGTACCATCAAGTATGGATTCACGAGGAGGATATTCACAAAACCACCTTTCGTACAAGGTACAGGCACTATGAGTTTGTAGTTATGCTATTCGGGTTGACCAATGAACTCGCGAATTTTATGTGTATGATGAACAACATATTCAATAGGTATATAGATAAGTTCATCTTGGTCTTTATACAGGACAAACTGGTTTATTCGAAGAATAAAGAAGAAGATGAATAACACCTTCGCATAGTACTACAAGTGTTGAGAGAACACCAGCTTTACGCTAAGTTTAGAAATGTGATTTTTACAAACCACAGATACAATATTAAGGTCACTTTAGCTCTGAGATAGGTATAGTTGTGGACTTGGAAAAGATTAAATTCATAAAGAATTGGCCTACCCCTACTAGTGTCACTGACATTAGGCTCTTTTGGGATTAGCCGAATATAATCAAAAGTTCATTGAGAACTTCTCGAGAATCACTTGCCCGATGACCGTTTTACAGAAGAAATCAAGTAAGTTCTTATGGACCACTAAGTGTGAAGAAAGTTTTCAAAAGCTTAAGCAACTTTTGATAACCACACCAGTGTTGTGAATTGCAGATCCCGATGGGGATTTCATTGTTCACACAAATGCAAGCAAGGAAGGACTTGGAGGATTCCTCTTGCAGAACGATCACATGATTTATTATGAATCACAGAAGTTAAAAGGGCATGAGAAGAATTACCCTACCCACGATATTGAGTTAGTTTCCATCATCCATGCTTTAAGGATGTGGAGGCACTACCTCATGGGAAGGAAGTTCCTTCTTAAGACAGACAACATGAGTGTGAAATATTTATTCGATCAACTGGATCTGAATGCAAGGCAAGCCATGTGGCTATCTTTCCTTAGTGAGTACCATTTCGAGCTAAAGCACATTAAGGGAAAAGAGAATAAGGTTGTTGATGCTTTGAGCCGACGAACTCATATGATATATGAGGTGACTTTGAGTCTAACCGATGCATATTTGCATGAGAGGATTAGAATGATTAAGAGAGTTGACCCCTTCTATGTGGAAATCCTCAAGAATTCCAAGAGGACAGGTTGTTTTAGAAACAAAAGGAATACAAGGTAGACGAATCCAGACTACTATAGTCCAAGGATCATCTGTATGTTCTAGAAGGAAGGGACCTTCAGTCTAGCATGTTCATGGAATTTCATCGGGCACCCAGGATATCAAAAGATGATATCTGTCATCAAGAGACACTTTTTTTGGCCTAAGTTAAAGGATGAGAATGCAATGTTTATTGGAAAATGTCAGGAATGTTAGCTATTCAAAGCTAAGCATTAGCATCCTATGGCAATTGATGCATCCATTACCCATTCCAGAATGGAAGTGGTAGGTCATTAGTATGGATTTCATCACCGGTTTACCAAAATTTAAGAAGCAAATTCATTCTATTTTTGTGATCATCGACAAGTTGTCGAAATCAACATACTTCATTCCTATGAAGTCGACCTACACAACAGTGAACATTGTTGATATCTTCCTGAAGGAGATATTTAGATTGCACGGGATACCCAAGGAAATTATCTCGGATCGAGATGTTAAGTTTATAGGAAAATTTTGGATATCTTTATTCTCCATATTGGAGACGTAGTTGAACTTTAGCACTGCATATCACTCGCAGATAGATGGGAAGGCAAAAAGAGTAAACTAGATTGTTGAGGACATCCTTCAGATGCATGTCATGAACAACCCCATGAAATGGGTGGATTACCTGCATCTCGTAGAGTTTGCGTATAACAATGGTTATCAGACTTCCACCAAGATGATTCCCTTTGAGGTACTCTATGCATGGAAGTGTAGAAAACTAGTTACTTGGGATAGCCCAGTGGATTGGCTCATGTTAGGGCCTAATTTGTTGATAGACTTGGAGTAGTTGGTTGCCAAGGTCTAGGTGAATCTTAAAGAAGCAAAATACCTACATAAAATTTATGCGGATCGGAAAAGAAAAGATAAGGAATTTCAAATAGAAAATCATGTTTACTTGAAAGTAAGATCCAAACTAAGCTCGTTGAGTTTAGGTAGGTGCGGTAGGTGTGGTAAGTTAGCACCTAGATTTTGTGGACCTTTTGAAATACTAGCCAAGAAAGAGCAAGTGGGATATGAACTAGCATTTCCCATGCATGTAAGAGTCCATAATATTTTACTTGAATCTTTGTTAAAGAAATATTTTTATGATACTAAACATGTTGTTGATTGGTCCCTGTTACAGGTGGAACCTGAAGGGTAGTTTTCCCCTGAGCCTACTCATATACTTGACAAGAGAGAGGTACAGCTTCAGAAGTGCACCATATTCTAGTTGAAAGTGTAATGGAAGTACTTTGAGGATGATGAGGCTACTTGGGAGAATGAAGCCACCATGAGAAAGGCTTACCCCGCCTTATTTCATGATGTCATTTCGAGCCCCTAGAACAACAGGGATGGTTTTGTTCTAAGAGGGGCGGAATGTAATATCCTGAATTTTGGACCTAATAATTATAGGCATGTGCCTATTAATTATGATGATTATCTTGATGTTTTATTTTTATATTGGGTCGAAGACGCCACTACATATGAACATGATGATTTTTTTTATAAATTGGGGGTAAGAAAATTATTGATGATATATATATGCTTGTTTATGTTGGGCGTGGTCCCTGAAGCACATCATTGATGAGATGTTTTGTGTTGAGCATGAAGCTCTTAAGCACTTGAGTGATTTATTATTTGTGTTGAGCAAGGAGCTCTGGAGCACTTGATTGATTAATGATTTGTGTTGAGCGAGAAGCTCTGGATCACATGAGTACTTACCTTTGTGTTCAGCGAGAAGCTCTGGAACACATGAAAAGATAATTGGAAGTGTTGGACATAAGCCATGGATCTTTCCATGTTGATTTTGAGCATAAGCTCTGGAGCATCGGATCCTTGGCCATTGTATCCCTAGGTGTATCATACAAGTACATCGTAGCATTAGTGTTGAGTGAAGAGCTCTGCAATGGCACTGAATTGTAACTCCATGTTAAAGTGTTGAGTATGGGCTCTAGTAAGAGGTAGGGGTTACTGAAAAGAATTTAATAACTTTTGAGTGAAAATGAATCGAGGAAAAATATTTATCTCATCATACTTATTTATAAGTGATTAAATGAAATTTCAAATTTATATATTCTCATCAAGTACTGAAGAACTACCACATTATATGAGGGAAATCCAACATGCAATGATGTTTATATTTTCCTAGCCTAGTAGACCTAAACCATCTACCTACTTGACCTTAATGAAGAAGTGTCATTAAGTCTAGGGATCATGGTATATGATGCCCAAAGAAAAATGTTAACAAGGTTAAATTATTATGTACTTTATACATGGTATGTATAAAGAGTTAAATATAATTATAATATTAATGATGAAAGAGAAAGAAAAGATCCATCCATTATTATTTATTATGCAAAAATAATAAATAGTACAAAAACTTACAAATTCTATTTAGGAACTAGTTGAAAGTTCCTAAATTAAAATATTAGTAATTGCCCAAAGTAATTGAAAAGGGTTAAATCAAGAAACCAAGGTTTCTTGACTTAACTGTCCTTTTGACTGAAAAGTCTATCTATAAAGACTCAAGCCAAGGAAAGGCTTGGGGTTCTGATTTATCATTAGAGGAGTCATTTTTATGCATGTTTTCTCTCAAGTAATTCTTGGAGAACATTTTCGTGGAAGGAAGAAGAAGAACGGATCCATATATGATATACCAGATAGGAAACCCTACTTTAGGATCTCTAATCTACTTGCATGTTGGAGTCCAGCTTGGGCGGATCGGGATTTAAACCATGAATAGTTCTGGGTCATGGATGGGTGGAACGTGGTAGTTCCCAAGTGATTTGGTCATGAAAAGCAAAGGTCAGTTATGACTTGAATTGTTAATGCTAGTTATTTAAAGTTTGCAGGTTCAACCATTAAAGGGGCTTCAGAAAATTACAGGTATGGAATCCTAGTATGTATAATTCATTTCTAGCATAGATGTTGGTTGCTTTAGGTAAAGGTTCATATTGTATTTCTAAACCTATAAATGGTTGTTCTCTCTATATTTTCTAGGGTTTACATTTCTTAAAGTATAACCCTAGGCTACAAATTATACCTCATGTTGTATTCACCAGGGTTTGTTCAATTAAGTTTGTTTCTGTATTTATCTTAATTATTTAAACTATGTTTAATGAAAACTAGGTTTTGTTTTAGATTACTATATAGTTGTTCTTTTGACCTTGCTTACTCTACCTTCATATTCCATTTGCCAGTAGAGACATGTTGTAGATTAAAATAGATTAATCTTAGAAGTAAGTTTTTAATACATATATGTATAAACTTACAATCTAGATAACCTAAGGTACTATCTACAAACTGAACTACTATGTATATATATAAACATATATATACATCAAACATAAGCAAATAAAAATACTATATATAAGTCTTCTACATTAAAATATAAGATAAATAAACCATTAAAGACCTTTCAAGGTCTGCACCATAAATTATTTGCTAACTACTAAATCATTCCATTAATTAACATCATCATAAGTAAATGAACAAGAAGTATCGTGACTATTCTTTTGGGCCAAGATTCATATCTATGTTCCTATACTAAATCCACACTCCTAGTACTTATAATAAATAACATTATAATCGCATGAACAAATCATTTAAAGGTCCCATCTAATATCATGCATAAACAATCACATATAAATTAACCAAGTAAAACAAATTGAAGAACTCTATAATTTATAAACAAAGGTCGTGGTATCGACCCCTGTGGGTTCACCAATCCAAGTTGTAGGCCTCATTAAAAAAATGATAACATATACACAAACAATAACAAATTACATAACTTTACAAGTCTTTCCATATAACGAATTAAACACCCTATCACACATAAGAAATGCTTTCAATTATAAACCATATCAAAATCTTTACACAGTTCCAAATAACATAGTTCCAAATAATTACAATGGGAATAGGATTCGAATCCTGTGGGCATACAAGCCCAACTCACAACTATAATTAAAAATGCAACTCATTACATCAAAACCACGAACATAGTTGAACCCTAAGGGTTTTGTATTACAATAAATTACGACCACGCTAGACATACAACGTATGCAAGATACATATTATAATAACCCCAATATGTTTAAATAACAAACCATTAAGCTACAACTAAGTCATAAGACTTAAGCTCCACCTCTGCATAGTAAGTCACAGCCTCGACCAAATTAAACAAACAAAACTAACCAATAAATCTATGCAGTGAATCATTACATAAGATGTCGTAAGACCCTCATTGCGACCAACCAATGAGAACTACCAACGTTTTCCCCTACAGGGAAGAAATCCATTGTGGGTATGTACCCATGGCTCTGTCCCAATTCACCTGACATTCTAATCAACAAAGTATTAACAAAAATACAACCATATCAAGATATCGCAACAATCATGGGAGGGATCATGCCATACATGGCCTGGCCCCAACCCATGCTCTGTTAATTATTATAGTAAAGATATAATTAAACCACTTAAATATACATTCCATAAACAAAGGTGAATATCCCATTGTAACCCACAGTAATAAACCAATAACGTGGCACAATTGCGACACATACACAGTAAGCACATTAACCATTGCCATTTCATAAACATGAATTTTATATTATGCATAGGAATGCCAAAATCATAGGTCAAGTAATTAGACAGTCACGTCATGGGCTTGGCACCATTGCAAGCAATGGTATTGCCTAGGCATGAAAGCCCCAAATTCCATAATATGATTTACCATAACCAATATTTACCCAAGCTAGTAAAGGCACTAAGTTTTTGCTCCATGGTTTAACAGCCTTAACATTTACAAAAAAAATCAAGTCTGTTAACACAAGCCCAAAGGCTCATCAAAACCCCATAGAGAAGCCCCAAACCAAATGTCAAAACAAAAGGTAGATAGGGTGAGGGACAAAAATCGTAGGCTTGTTTGGAAAGGATTACCTTACACCTTGGAACTACATTCAAACCAATGACAGATCTTGAGCTATTCTTCTCTTCACCATCTCTTGGCACCTACAAACACCTAAGAGAAACTAGGATGAGAAGTATGGCAACCAAAGGAGCCACAAAACAAAAATGAATTGCAAACATAAAATAAAAAATGAAGCATACCTTCAAAGCCTGGAGGTTGCCTCCATTTCCCTTGCATAGAGCCAATAACAAACTCCAAACAACAATGAGAAATGACAAGTCCATCGTGAGCCAAGCCCTAAGCTTGGGCTACCATGAAAACCAAGGTGCATTAATGGCACCAGCTGGTACCCAATATCAAAACCAAAAACCCACTTTTCAATAGTTAAGTTTTGTTGCAAAACATTGGTCTCCATTCCCATGCAATTCTTAAACCCCAACGTATATGGTTCAACCATACAATATAAATGCACCACCCCAAAATCACATTATAGGGTATAATGTATATCAAGGTTTAGTGTAATGTATAATCCATACAGTATAGCATATGCCAACCCAAAGCCTTTACCCTTGTGCCAAGTATAACATAGAGTATGCAACATAGAGTATGTAACATGGCATATGAAATATGGCATGTTAATAATTAACATTTATAAAAAATCAAAGGTCTGGTTTTTAAGCCAAGTTTTTAACCTGCAAATAGAAAACATAGGTTATGCTAATGATTTTAATAAAATAAACATAGAGAAAATACTAGGATATAAAAGACAAAACGTAAACCCTACTGCAATATAAGAAGTACATAGGAAATTTAGCTGTGATAGCTAAATTGACGAAAATAGTAGTTACCTTGTCATAAATCTGAGTCGGTAAGGAACCGTAGCAACAAGTAGTAGGTCTTTTAGGATCAAGGTTTCAATACTCTTTAAATAAGATTCCATCGCAAAGTATGACCTACATAAGAATTAAAAGAGGTTCCTTAGTTCGAAGAACTAAGTAATCCCGTAAACAAGTAAACACTTTTACCTCTCATACCATCATGGAAGAGTGAAGCCCACCACTCTACCCACTTTGTTTCCACAAACAAAGTTAAGTTAGGACTTTTTAAATAACGAGTAAGATTATGTAGAAAGGACGAAGCATATAATAATGTAATGACACATACACGACAAATGTATAATCATAAGAATTAAGAAGTAAACATCAGTATGACATCGTAAGTAAAATACATCAATCATAATGAATGAAAGTAAAATGACAAAACATAAGAACAGCTTACAAGTAAACAGTGGTACATGCAGTGTATGATATATTTCCATAAGTCAATTAATATTCCGTATAGGTAGTTTTACTAGCCTAATTGTTTTTTTCGATTTTTTGGGACATTACACCTACACTTTCATCCATAGAGTACCTAGAAGGGACTCATTTTGGAGGAGGTATGGTATCCATTGTTATATGAAAAATATGTGAGGTGCAGATAATCCTCTGATTTTGTGGGATTGTTCATTAAATACATTGTAAGCATGTCCTCCAAAATATGATCTACCCATTATGTATTCCTTTCTGTCTATGGGTAGTAGGAGGTACTAAAATTTAACTGTCTCTAAGTTGGAGAATAAATATATCCAAAAGTTATTGGTAAACTTTGTATCTCGATCCAAGACAATTTCCTTGGGTATCCCATGCAATCGAAATATCTCCTTTAAGAATATGTCTGCATTGTGAACTACCTTGTAAGTTGAATTAACTAAGATAAAGTGTGCCACTTTAGACAACTTATCAACCACTACAAAGGTGGAATCATTATTTTTCTTTCTCTTTTGTAAACCTGTAATGATATCCATATTGATAACCTCCCATTTCCATTCTGGAATGGGTAATGGTTGTAGTAACCCTGAAGGATGTTGGTTCTCATCTTTGACCAAATAACACTCTTGTCATTTTGCGATGAATAGTACTATGTCGGCCTTTAACTTATTCAAGAAAAAGTGTTTCTTTATTGTCGATATCATCTTTTGATATATCAGGTTCCCCAAGTAGGGATTCCGATGACACTATGTTAGGATGTTGGACCTTATGTCTCCTCCCTCTGGCACATATAGTCTCTCTTTGGACCATAATAGTCCAATCTCATTTATCTTATATTCTTTCTACTATTGAAATAACCTATATCAAAATAGCAATGGTGAACTCTGCTTTCCATTCTGATTTCATCGTGCAAATCCGAATTGGTTTGGTTCAAAGTTACCTCATACAACATATGAGATCGTCGACTTAAAGCATTGATGATTTTATTTTCCTTTCCCTTTATATGATTTAATTCAAAGTGGTAATCGCTAAGGAATGCTAACTGTCTGGCCTTCCTAGTATTTAGATCTAGCTGGTCAAACAAATACTTCTGAATCATGTTTTCTATCTTCACAAGAAACTTCTTCCCTATGAAGTAGTGCCTCCACATATGCAATGTGTGGATAAAAAATGCTAGATGAATATATTTTTTTGATTAATCTTGTTTGTTTTATTTTAATTTCCATGAATCATAACAGATTGCACAGTCATTTTGCATGAGGATTCCGCCCAGTCCTTCCTTGCTCACATATGTGAAAAAAATGAAATCCCCATTGAGATCCGCAATTTCTAGTATAGGTGCAGTAGTCAAGAGTTGTTTGAGATTATGGAAAATTTTCTTGCACTTGGTCGTCCACAAGAATTTGTTTGCATTATTTTGTAAGGCGGTCATCAGAAAGGAAATCATCGAACAGTTATCAATGAACTTTCGATAGTAACCTACTAATCCCAAAAATGACCTTATGTCTGTGACACAAGTAGGTGTAGGACATTATTTGATGGATTCAATATTTTCTGGGTCGATGGATATCCCTTTTTTGGAAATGATGTCACCTAGGTATTGTATCTTTGGTTTGTGAAAATAACATTTTCTAAACTTAGCGTAAATTTGGTGTTCCCGTAACAATCGTAGTACTATTCAGAGGTGTTCTTGATGTTCTTCTTTACTGTTCGAGTAAACTAGTATGTCGTCTATAAATACCCATACAAACTTATCCACATATTTACTAAAGATATTTTTCATCATGCACATAAAAATTTTCGGTGCATTGGTTATCCCAAAAGGCATTACTACAAACTCGTAATGGTTATATCGAGCCTAAAAGGCATTTTTGTGTATATATTCATCATGGATCCATACTTAATGGTATCCAAATCACAAGTCGATCTTTCAAAATATAGTTTCTCCTTTTACTTGATCGAACAAGTCATTGATCCTAGCAAGTGGGTAACGGTTCTTGATGGTAATTTTGTTGATTTGGCGGTAATCGATGCACATTCACATCGTACAATCCTTATTATTTACAAAAAGTATAGGTTCTCCCTACGGAGAAACACTAGGTTAGATATAATTATTCTCCATCAACTCCTTTAAGTGTAACTTGAGCTCCACCAACTCTAGTGCACTCATGCGGTATGGGTGTTTTGAAGCCGGTAGTGACCCTAGTGTCAGTTCTATGGAAAAATCTAACTACCATTTTGGTGGTAATCCTGATATTTCCTTGGGAAATACCTCCTTAAATTCTATGAGAACATTAGAGTCCTCAATTTTTTGTTCTATCTCATATTCGCCATCCGGGATGTTAACTACAAAAATCTTCCAGGCCTTCCTAATACATTTCTTCGCTTGTAAGGAGGATATGTGTCTAATGAAAACCTTCTTAGGTATGCCTTGAATCTTTGTTTGATTCCCTTGGTTGTCTCTACACAAGATTAACTTGTTTAGATAGTACAACATGACATGGTGATGTTCTAACTAGTCCATTCCTATCACTACATTGTATGATCCTAAGGGTAGGATATTTATATCTACCTTAGCTAGAAAATCGTTCATGTCTACCTCACAGTCCCTTACTAGTCCTGAAACCTTTCTTTTTGTACCAGTGGCTAGTTGTACCATCCATGTTTTCTCATGTTTCACTTTGTTTAGTTTACATGTGTCAACAATATTGGGAGAAACATAGCTTATGAAAGCACCAAGATCAATTAAAATTTAAATAGAAGTGTTTGAAATATTACCTTTTATTTCGACCATAGTGCCATGATGGTCTGATTTTCGGCCATCAAGCGCTGCATAGATCCTAGGTGTACTATCCATTTCCTCTATGGTTGGGTCTTCTTCTAGGTTGTGTAGGACTCCATTAGTCTTTTTTGGACAATCTATGGCATAATGGGGCACTTGGCACTTCCAAAATATAACCTGTAACGGGGCATCCTTCGCTCCTCTGTTTGCTGATGGTTTATTGGTATTTGGTGCGGGCACATTTGGTCATGCACCTCTCTTGTTGAAATTTATGTTAGATAGAAAACTATTTTTTTGTTTTCTATATGGATGTGTTTTAAAACCAGGTTTTCAGTTGTACAAGAAGGTCCTAGACCCGTCTCAACTCTTGTTTAATTTTTACTGCCTCAACTATCCATGCTCATAATAAAATCTAGCTTTGTGTAAGGTAGTGTCCATGGTTTTGGGCATGTCAAACGCAATTCTCTCTCAAACATTTGGAGGAAAAATCCCAAAAAATGTTGTATATTGACCTTTTCATCCTTTATGTAGGGTACATAATGTAGTAGATCCAAAAATCTATTTATAAAGGAATCCATGGTCATGGAACCCAGATTTAACTCATGAAATTCTCTGACTTTTTTGTCGAAGAATCATTCATACATGTACTTTTCTTGGAAGATTCTATGAAAAGTACTCTAACTGATCTCTTTTACTTCATCTATTTTATTATTTTTTAAGGTCTCTCCACTATCTATCTTCCTTTCCATTTAGGTTGTAAATGGCCATCCATGCTTTCATTTCACTATAGTAGTTATGTACTCGAAATTATTTACTCATAACTAGGAGCCATTCTTTATCCTTCTCCTTGGTATTCATCTCTCCTTCATAGGTTGGGAATTTTATCTTTCAAAATACTCCTTCAACGATGTCATCATTTTTCTACCTTTTTTATGCAAGGAGAGAAAAAACCATCACTAAAAGGGCTATGATATTCTCCTTCTAGAATATTGGGAGTGTTTTCTTCTCTTCCTGCTTCATTTGGACTATCGTTCCTTCTTTTATGATGATACTTTTCCTTGGATTTATTGGTTGATTGGGTAGGTTGTCCATGAGGGTTTACTCCTGTCATGTTCCGAAGTAAAGCTTCATTTATTGATTTCTATTCTTTTCTCTCATTCATGTTATCATCTTTAAATCTCTGTAGGTCTTCTTGCAATCTATGTATGTTCTTCATTAGCTCAAAATTTAATTCCACCACAAGTTCTTGTTCTCGTGTTGGGGAATTTAGGTTCCCCTGTCAACTGTTGTCCTCTTTTGTATCCATAATTTGGATGGTTCCTTAAATATGCAATTTAAACATGTAGTAACAAATAATATTCTCTTAGTTCACAAAATCACAAATAGAGTTTTGAAATGTTTGTTTCTGCAATGGATGTTCAGTAGTGTCCATTAGGTTTATAAGTGTTTGAAACTGGGCTTATGATACCACTTGTAATGTCCCTAAAATTTGTAAATAATTTTTTTTTTAGGGCTAAAAATATTGCTAATATCTGCGAGACATATATACTTAACTTGATATTTGTAAAACTTGTATAGTACTTATACCTATGTCTATGTTTTGTTTCTATTCTCGTATGGTTTTCTGTTTTAGGATGATGTTCAATATCATTCTTTTATGTACCGATGTATTTGTAATTATGTATATTTTATGTGGTTTACTAATGCTCTGATGTTGTTTTATTCATGTTTAATTACATGTTACATTTATTTAGTTTCCTATTTTAGTAAATGATCAGGATAAATTACCTCTGTATCTAAAGGCGAGGAGTGATTGGATTTTTCCTAATGACTCACTCAGAAACGTAAGGAAATCCAACGAAATTGGGATTACTTAGTTCTTGCAAACTCATGCTTTATGTGTCTATGTTTGTTATAGGTGCTCCATCTCTAATCCTATACTACCTCTATGTGAAAGAAGAAGGGGAAAATACCTAGCACCTAAAAACATCCTAACCTTAAACCCTAAGGGGTTGGCATGGTATTAAAACACAACAAATAGCATGAAGTCAAAAAATATAGAAGAGGGGTTTAAATTTAATTCATGGTGGAGGATAGTTGTCATGGTTAATGCACCCATGTGAAGGGTTGTGTGTCTTGTCCATGCTGGAATAAAGAATATAACCCATGCTGGGGTTTCACAACCATCCTCTACATAATGTTTTGTTGTTTGGTGAAGGAGGAGTGAACTCCATTGCTGGGATTTGCTGACAGAGGCGAGGTTTACAGTGTTTTAATGAGTTGTTTGTAATTATGCTTACAACACTATGGGTTCATAAGGAATTAAAAAGCCCAAAATGTATCCTAAATGAGAAAAAGGTAGAGAGAGATGATCCAAAATGAGTGAGAAAAAGAGAATATTACGGTATGTTTGTGATAACTTTTTATGCCAAAGTCGGATTGGCGCGGTATTGGTATCATTGGAAAGGTCTCGTCGAGTGCTACAATGCTCTTTGTTTCGGGCTTCACGATATTCTGCATAGTTTGTCTGGGGAATGCATTTTTGTAAATCTGGGCATGAGGAATCTAGAAAAGCATGTTTTCAAATATGCTTTTCATAAAGCATATTTGATAAGATGCTTTAAAAAATGCTTTTCAAAATTCATCATTCCCATATGTACAAAAATGCATGCCCCGACCAAACCATGCAAAATCTCGCGAATCCCAAAACATGATAGTTATATCCCTTGACAAGTCCTTTACAGTGGCACCAAGAGCGCCCCAATCCAACATTGGGATAAAAAATTGTTGTAAAATTAACGTAATATTATTTTTCTCTCTCTCATTTTTTCCTATATCTATTTATCATTTTCTTATTTAGGATACATTGTAGAAGATGGTAGAATGTTATCTTTAAACCTTGTTTATGCCTTCGTTTTGACAATGGATAGTTGAATATTTCTAAATCCATTGCTTGTTTTAATTTTTCCAAGTTTGGATGTGCGTGGGGAAACTAGACAACTATAGAGAGAAAGGAGGCATTGGTGTAATCCTGGTAAGTCCATATGTAGAGGTACTTCTCTATCTACATGGTAATTTTAGGGGATTTGCAGGGTTTCTCTTTGTGTGGTTTGTAACAAACCTCCCATTTGAGATTCGTCGAGGTTTGGGAAAGTAAATACAATGGTCATCTTAATCGTTGGTTTGGGTATTTTTGGGTTTTACAGCCCATTCGGACATTTGTAAAAATTGGAAACGAGTGTGGATGATTTCACTGTGTAATTAAAATCCGTTGTTTGAATTTTATAATGGTGTTTGTTGGTTTATGATTTCGACTCTTTGTTGTTGTGAGCATTGTTTTTGAGTTTTTATATGAAGGTTGGAATTTAACAATGCCATTTCTTAGCAATGGCACTATGATAATGACATCTATACTTTATTCTAGAATGTGGATTTAATTCATGTCTTATGCCCATGCTATAATTGTATGAAATGTTAGTGTTCTTTAAAAAGGGTTTTACCTCTATTTAATGTTATAATAGTTGGTTGTTTTCGCTTCTTTTTATAAATAAAGGGAAAATCCCTAGCTCTGTTCAACGTGTATAAATTGATATGGTTTTGGTTTAAATTTTATAATGCCATCGTTTGTTAGTTAAACCATGTGGTTTTAGTGGTGGTTGTATTAACGCGACCCTTTCTCTCTTAATGGAATAGCCTCTGCATTCTGGAATATTTATAAATTATATTTAATCTCTGTGGTGTATGGACAAACCTTCAACCAATGTTTAGTGGATTCAATAATTGGTTTGGCCTTTATCTTTGGTATTTTATTTAAATGATTTTAAACGCTCTCATTATGGAGCTCATGAGATTCGATAGTATAATCTCATTGTTTATGTTTGTTATTTATTTGAAATTGTTAAACGCTCCCAATCGGAGCTTATCACGTTCGATATTGGTTTATTATGGTTTAAATTGGGTTTTTTGTGAAGGAATGCCAACCAACACTTAACCAAATTCGATTGTGGGTGGATGCATATCGTTTTATATTTTTAACTATGTTTAAATTTTTGTTTTATAATGTAAATTGTTTCCTCTTAAGAATGTTGACAACCTTTCATCCTTTGTTTTAGAGGAATGATGATTTTGTTTATGATTTAATTATCTTACTGTAACATATATATTTTACATATCTATATATATATTTTTATGCTCGCAAATGTAATATGTCAACTTTTAATTAGGTTGTCCCATCCTTTGCACTCGATTGATGGAGATCTATGATTCGTGGGTGACTTGTATATTTTACTTATTTAATTGTTTAATGATGAAAAAATGACTACTATGCATTGTGTATGTATTTTGGTTCTCCAGGTATTCAATTCTTGGTTCACAGTTTTGTATAATTGTTAGTCTCTAAAAGGTTTGATTTGATGAGTAGTTTTAAATGATATCTAAAGAATTATCAACATGTACATGAATGAGAAAGTACTAATCAACTATGTAAAAAATGAACATCTCACCGAAAAAACCATTTGTAGGGGATGATGTTGGGACTCTTTAGTAGTAAGAGGAGCCGTAGGTTGAACATCAACCTCAGTTGCGTGCACTAATGGACCAGGGTGTGCCTACATTCAATAAATGATAAAATTGTTAGACATCATGCATCTCCATAAACAATACAAATGAAATGTACAATTACAAATATTCAAGTAGATGTACCTCAGTGTGACTTATCCCTATTGTAGATGCAGCATTAACTGTAGCATCAAAAACCGCACTAAGTTCTCGAACAGATAACTCTGCGTCCTGATGTTGTAATCATGTGAAAATTGCATTAAGAAAAACTAGTTGTGAAGTGAAATCATAGCTAACAAGCAACTGCCATTGGAAGTGAGTACATTACCATGGGATGAGTAGATTAATCCTCATGCACACCCACTTTGTTCAAGGAAGAGGTTCGTTTGGTGTAAAAAAACCGTTATCTACTTTTGGACAACGGTGAGGTCCAAGCCAAAGACGCAGTACAGGGATCTCCGATGATGTCTGCAGTCATAAAGTGTTACCATAGTTAGACATGGAGTTGAATGGATGAAACAATATGTACTGAAAAAATAACATGTTGTAATATACTTACCCCTGCCTGGGACATATCTCCCCTATGGGAGTAACTGCTTCCATCAATTTCTTGTCCCTCTTCAGATGTTAATAGCATCTGCAAATTTAAAAATTATAAATATTAGTGATATGTAAAGGAGTGTACAGTAAGAAATTTAAATAATTCGAACAAGGTTTAGTCATAACCCATGTACTTACATTCTTCAACTAATTGTAAATACCACCTTGGACTATGTCGTTGATATCAACGTCTCCAGCATCATGTTTTGAGTGGGGTTCCTACAACTTCAAAAATTGTAAATATTAGACAATTTAACAAATTAATCAAGACTAACACATGCATTAACAAAATGATATGTACTAACAAAATGACAAATGTTTAAATGTTACCTCAATGGTGGTTGTTTGGGCCTCAGGTACAACCACACCGGGTGCAGTACCACCCCCGTCAGAGGCATCAACCTCCTGTAAGAGTAAATATTGCATAAATTAAAAATATTTTATATGTTACATACAGTATGGAAAAATAAAAAATTGAACAATAATAGAGTCTTAAAAATGTCCTTACCTGACCACCAGTCATCGTAGTGGTACCATGTCTTATTCCAGGACCATAAAAGGGTCCCCCACACCGATGTGCATATGTGTGGTTTGCTCTAAGGCACATGGGATGTCAGTCTATCCCGACCAATAGATGTCCCTCCACCACAAGAAGCTAGTGGTTGTACCCCAATAGAGGAAGAGGACGCTCTCTCGTTAATAGTGGTCATGTGTCGAGAGACCATCTTAGCTAGAGTCGGAAAAGCCTCCTGTGTCTGGGAAACCATGTCATGTGTAGCAGGGATGTCTTCCCTCGGTAGCTGGGCACGGGGTGAAGGTATCTGTGGATTGGCATCTCTATGCCTATCATTGGGTCGATGTTCGAGCACCCCCCTACCAACTCCTTGGAATCCCAACATGTCAAAAAATTTGACATGTTTCCCCATCACAAACTCTGCTTACATCTTCTGGAGGAAGTGCAATGGTACTTCCCTGTTGTTGTGAGGGGTAATGTCAAAAACCATGTACCACCTGTCCATCCAATTGTCTCTGATGGGTGGAAAGGTGCAGCACTCAATAGAAATATGTGGCTTGTTGATCTCCAAAATTTCATCTGTCCTAGGGAGTCTAAACAATATACAGATTTTTCGTTTTGTTATTTTGAGCTTTTTTACCTCATTGTATCTCAACCCATCAGCATATTGTTGTCTTTTCCTCTCCTTCTATGATGTGATGCTATACAAAGAATCATTCGATCTTGAGATCGTATCAACAACAGACAACAAAAAATCTAACAAGGAGCGGTGGAGCTCATCTCTACCCCTCCAAGCAGAATCAATCTCTCTCAGATGGCCAATAACCCTCAGTATCTCTGCATTGTTATCCATAGTAGCCACTGCAATCATAAATACAAAAAAATATCATTAGAAATATAAACACATGATATAATGACATCTCTAAGCACTAAAAACTGTATAACTAATGTACGACAAATAATAGAATAAAAAAAATCTATTATGTAAATTTAAAAATTGATCTTGAATTTTACAATGAAGAATAAACATTTAACATTTTTTCATTTCATATTTATGTCCTAAATTCAAGTATTAATTTCAATTTTTAAGTATGCATGTGTACATAAATTGTCTTGAGTGTAAAGCTCCTTTAGCTTATTTTAAGGCTTGGATTATGAAGTTTGATCGAAATTGTGAGGTGCTGACTAATTCCTTTGCAGGACCAGCTCCCAGATTGCAGGTAGAGGCAACAACTAGACCCTAGAATAGGTGGCATAATGTGATATTGATGAATAAAATCCTAGTATAGGCAACAATTTTGTTAGATATGTAATTATTTGTTGTAGCATGATGTTTTTTGGAATCCAAAGTCTATTTATCATATCTTTCTTTATATTTAATTTGGGCCATGTATGGATTCCACTTGATGTTATTTTAGTTCTATGCCCTCTTTCTATATACCCATGAGAGACTTTAAATGCACAATTGTGTATAGTGGATTTAATGGTTGCAAGGTTTCCACTAGATTATATCATGTATGATAGTATGTGATTGGCATGTTTAATCAAACACATCAATCTACCTATGTATCTTCATGTTCATAGAGTCTATTGTTGAACTTTATTGTCTTGACCTTAACCAAAAAGTACCCTTCGTTCAAGAGGAAATATTTGTTAAAAGCATGGGAAGCTCCGATACCTTATTTTAACACTTGGATTAGGAAGTTTCATCAAAACTATAAGGTGTTTATTGATGTTCTTGGAAGACCATGTTCGATATTTCAGATAGAGGCAAGGGATTTACCATGTTTTTTTATGTATTTTAGGGAATATATGAATTCTACTTGAGTTTTTTTAGTTGTATGCAAGCTTGCAATATAATTGAAAAAATTTGCATATTTGTTAATTTTGGTTTTGATTCACAATTATGCTTGCGAATATACATATATGAAAATAGTGAAGTTCGTTTGTTTTTTATGAGATAATTGGGGTTTTGGTTTACATTTGGCATGTAAATTACTTATGCAAACTTGCAATGTGCCTGACAAACTGGGTTAATTTTCAATTCTTAACCTAGGAACTTTTGACTAGTTCCTAGTTAGTCTTTCATAGATATTTCACTATTTATTAATCCTTTAATAATAGATAATAATTGGTGGAGGTTTTATTCTTTCTTTATTCAATTATATAATTAATCATAATTAGTTATTTATACATACTCTATATAAAATACATAGTATTAAAATACTTGTTAACATTTGTCTTCGGGCATCATGTATCATGATCCATAGACTTAATGACACTTCTTTATGAAGTTCAAGTAGATAGATGGCTTAGGTATACTAGGCTAGGAAACTCCAAACATCCTTGCATGTTGGATTTCCCTCGTATAACGTGGTAGTTATTCAGTACTTGATGAGAATACAGGAATTCAAAATTTCGTCTAATCACTTAAAAATAAGTATGATGAGATCAATATTATTCTCGAGTCATTTTAACTCGGAGGTGATTTTAATATATTCAGTAACCCCTAGTGCTTACCAGAACCCATACTCAATGCTTATAACAGGGAGTTACAAACATAGTGCGATTCCAGAGCTCTCGCTCAACACTAAATGTTAGGATGTACTTGTATGATACAGCTAGGGATACAATGGACAAGGATCCGATGCTCCAGAGCTTATGCTCAACATCAACATGAAATGCTACAGAGATTATGCCCAACATTTCCAATTATATTTTCATGTGTTCCAGAGCTTTATGCTCAACACAAATGTAAGTACTCATGTGCTCTAGAGCCTCTCACTCAACACAAAACATCTCATCGATCATGTGCTTCAGGGTCCATGCCCAACACAAAACATTTCATCAATCATGTGCTTTAGGGTCCACTCCCAACACAACTAACATATACATCATCAACAATTGGCTTACGCCCAATATACAAAGAAAATCATCATGTTCATATGCAGTGGGGTGTTTGACCCAATATAAAAATAAAAGATCAATATAATCATCATGATCAATAGGCTCATGCCTATAAATGACAGGTCCAAAATTTGGGATATTACATCCCTCCCTGCTTAGTACAACACCGTCCTTGGTGTTCTAGGGACTCTGAATGATATCATGAAACAAGGTGGAGTAAGCCTTTCTCATGGTGGCTTCATTCTCCTAGGTAGCCTCATCTACCTCAAAGTGCTTCCACTGCACTTTCAATTGGACTACAGTGCACTTCCAAAGTTGCACTTCTCTCTAGTACAATATATGCAAAGGCTCAGGGGAGAATTCCCCGTTAGGTTCAACCTATAATAATGACCAATCAATGCCATGCTTAGTGTCATAAACATATTTCTTTAATAAATATGTATGGAAAACATTATGAACTCTTACATGCGTAGGTAATGCTAGTTCATAAGCCACTAGTCCTTTCTTGGCCAGAATTTCAAAAGGTCCACAAAATATAGGTGCTAACTTACCAAACTTACCCAAGATCAACAAGCTCCCTTTTTCTTTCAATTTCAAGTAGACATGCTCACCGACTTGATAGTCTTTATCTTTTCTTTTCTTATTCGCATAAATTTTCTAATGGTCTTGTGCCTCTTTAAGGTTTCCTTGGACCTTGGCAACTAACTGTTCCAAGTCCAATAACAGGTCATTCCATAACATGAGCTGATCCACTAGACTGTCCCAAGTAACTAGGGTCCTACACTTTTGTCCATAGAGTACCTCGAAAGGACTCATCTTGGTGGAAGCCTGATACCCGTTGTTATATGCAAATTCTACAAAGTGCAGATAATTCTCCCACTTGGTGGGGTTGTTCATGACATACATTCGAAGCATGTCTTCAACAATTTGGTTTACTCTTTCAGTCTTCCCGTCTATCTGTAGGTGATAAGTAGTGCTAAAGTTCACCTGCGTCTCTAATCCAGAGAATAAACATCTCCAAAAGTTTCAGGTAAAATTAACATCTCAATCTGAGATAATTGCTTTGGGTATCCCATGCAATCTAAATATCTCTTTTAGGAAGATATCGACAATGTTCACGGCCTTGTAGGTCGATTTTATGGGGATGAAGTGTGTTGCATTTGACACCTTATCAATGACTATGAAGACGGAATCATTTTGCTTCTTGATTTTCCATAAGCCAGTAATAAAATCCATACTAATAACCTCCCACTTCCATTCCAGAATGGGCAATGGCTATAGCAATCCTGAAGGATGTTGGTGCTCAGCTTTAACTAGCTTGAATTCCTGACATTTTGCAATAAACATTGCAATGCCAGCTTTTAACTTAGGTAAAAAAAAGTGTCTCTTGATGACAGATATCATCTTTTGATATTTTGGGTGCCCCAAGTAGGGTGGCCTATGAAATTCTGTGAGGATGCTGGACCGAATGTCCCCTCCATTTGGAACATACAATATATCCTTGGACCATAGTAGTACGGAGTCATCCACCTTGTATTCCTTCCGTTGTTGAACTTAACCGATCATCTTGGACCTTTTGAGGATTTCCACATAGAACGGGTCAACCTTGTTGGCCTTTCTAATCTTCTCATGCAAATCTGCATCAGTTTGTCTCATGGTCACCTCATATATCATATGAGTTCATTGACTCAAAGCATTAGCAAATTTGTTCTCTTTGCCCTTAATATGCTTTAGTTCAAAGTGATAATCACTCATGAAATCCAACCATCTGGTTTGCCTCGCATTTAGATCGAGTTGATCGAATAAAATTTTAGACTCATATTGTTAGTCTTTAGAAGGAACTTCATCCCTATGAGGTAGTGCCTCCACATCTTCAGAGCGTGGATAATGGCTGCTAGCTCAAGATCATGTGTGGGACAATTCTACTCATGCTCTTTTAATTTCCATGATTCATAATAGATCACATGCTCATTTTGCAAGAGGACTCCGCCAAGTCCTTCCTTGCTTGCATCCGTGCATACAAAATCCCCATCAGGATCCGCAATCCACAACACTAGTGCGGTCACCAAAAGTTGCTTAAGCATTTGAAAAATTTCTTCACACTTGTAGGTCCATAAGAACTTGTTCAATTTCTTCTGAAAAGATTTCATGGGGCAAGCAATTCTCAAGAAGTTCTCAATGAAATTTCGATAGTACTTGACTAAACCCAAAAAGGACCTAATGTCAGTGACATTAGTCGGGGTAGGCCAATCCTTTATAGCTCGAATCTTTTTCAAGTCCACAACTATTCCTACCTCGGATATGATGTGATCTAGGTACTGTATTTGTGGTTACTAAAAAGCACATTTACTAAACTTAGCTTAGAACTGGTATTCTCTCAACACTCGAAGTACTATGCGAAGGTGTTCTTCGTGTTCCTCTTTATTCTTGGAATAAACTAGAATGTCGTCAATAAAGACTATTACAAACTTATCCAGATATTTATTGAATATGTTGTTCATCATACACATAAAGTATGTGGGTGCATTGGTCAACCCGAACGGCATCGCTACAAACTCGTAGTTCCCGTACCTTGTACTAAAAGAGGTATTGGGAATATCTTCATCTCAGATTCATCCCTAATGGTACCAGGATCATAGGTCAATCTTTGAAAATATTTTGGCTCCTCCCACCTGGTCAAACAAATCATCGATCCTATGGAGCGGGTAACGGTTCTTTATAGTCATTTTGTTCAACTGACGGTAATCAATGCACATCCACATCCTACCATCCTTCTTCTTTATGAACAAAATCAGTGCTCTCCAAGGGGACACACTAGGTTGGATATACCCTTTCTCTACTAACTCTTGCAATTGCATTTTGAGTTCCACCAATTTTGGTGCACTCATGCGGTAAGGGGCCTTGGAGGTCGGAACTGATCCTGGGGTCAGTTTGATGGAAAAGTCTAGGTCTTCTTTTGAAGGTAATCCAAATATTTCCTCGTGAAACATGTTGTTGACTTATTCAAGAATGGGGAAGTCTTCTATGCGTTGTTCTCTATCGGAATCTATGTCTCAAATGTTTAGCGCAAATAACTTGCAACCCTTCCTAACACACTTCTTCACTTGTAAGGCAGAGATTTGTCTTACAGAAAATTTCTTTGGGATTCCTTGAACCTTCACTTGGTTCTCTTGGCTATCAGTACACAAGATAGACTTGTGTAGACAATCAAGCATGACATGGTGTTGTTCAAACCAGTCCATGCCGATAAGAATATCGTACAATCCTAAAGATAGGATGTTCAGGTTTACCTTAGTAAGGAAACCATTCAGGTTTACTTCACATTCTTTAATAATTTCTGAAACCTTTCATTTTGTACCAGTGGCTACTTATAACAGCCAAGGTTTAAGATGCTTTACCTTGCCTAACTTGCATAAATCAATAATCTTAGGTGAAACATAGCTCCGACAAGCACTGGGATCAATAAGTATTGAAACATAGGTGTTCAAGATCTTACCTTCGATCTTGACCACTGTAGCTTGATGGTCTTCTTGTCATCCATCTAATGCTGCATAGATTCGCAGGGTTCCCACTATTTCCTCAATGGTAGGTTCTTCTTGCAGGCTATGCAAGACTCCATTGTTCTTGTTCTTATATTCTCGGGCATAATGCGACCCATTGCACTTCCAGCACTTGATTGCTAAAGGGGTAGTATTGGCTTCACTCGCCACTTGCTTATTACCATTAGGAGTTGGTACATAAGGATTCGTACCAGTTTTGTTGAAGTTCTTGTTCACTTGAAAGATGTTATTTTGATTTCTATAAGGCTGTGGGTTTGACCCAGGCTTGCGGTTATCATAAAAGTTTCTAGACTTTTATCGGTTTCAGTTTTGATTTTCTTTCCATAACTGCCCATGCTCATAGCAGAGTTGGCCTTGTGTAGTGCAATATCCAGATTCTTTGGCATGTCAAATTCAATCTTGTCTCAAAAACTTGGAGGAAGACATCCTGGGAACTGTTGGATCTTCACCTTCTCTTCCTTGATATACGGTACATAATGTAGCAAATATAGAAATTTGTTTATAAATGTGTCCATAGTTATGGACCCAATGCATAGCTCATGGAACTCCTTTACCTTGCAGTCAAAGAACCTTTCTGACATGTATTTTTTTTGGAAAATATTTCGAAAGTTTTCCTAGCTTATTTCTCACAGTTCATCTTTCTTGGTGTGCTTTAGATCTCGCCAACATCTTGCTGCCTTACCATTCAGGTTGTAGACAGCAAGCCTAGCCTGCATCACACTTGAATATTTATGGACCCGGAAATACTTACTCATTACCAACAACCATTCTTCAGCATTTTCTCCCATATTTACTTCACCTTCATAGGTCAGGGCTCTTATTTTTTGAAACTCCCCCTAAAGACTATCATCACTTCTTTGTCTCTTTCTCTTTGGAGAAAGTGAGTCACCACTAGTAGGACTCTGATGATCTCCTTTAGTTGCTTCAGGTGTACCTTCTTTCTCTGCTTCTCTTGGGCTGCTGGTCCGCTCATGGTACGGTTCTCTTTTGGATTTGTTGGTTGATTGGGTAGGTTTACCTTGTAGGCTCCCTCCTATCATGTTACACAATAATGCTTCACTTATAGCTTGTTGTTCCTTTCTTTCATTTAGACTGTCTTCTCTGAAACTTTTCAGTTCAGCTTGAAGACTGTGCAAAGTTTTCAGCACGTCATATTTTAGCTCGACCACCAAATTCAATTCTGGAGTGGGGGTGGTCATTTATTCTTGCCAGCTGTTTTCTTCCTCAGTATTCATAATCTGAACAATGCTCTAAAAATTTTCCTGAAACATAAAAAATTTAAATAGTAGCAAAAATTTCTGTTAGTAACAAAAATTACTTATCATACTTTAGTTTCTCTATGTGAATGCCTAGTGTTCCCATAAGTCTCTCAGTATTGACACTAGGCTCTAATACCACTTGTAATTAACAAAAAAAATGGAAAAAAAATTACTAACCCAAAGGGGATCATTGTTACTGATGCAGAATTACATGCGCTACTTATACTTTCGATCTCTTCAGAAACTACCCATACTGTCTTGTTAATCTCTTATCCATTCAGTGATTATTAGTTCATTTACCTCTTATGTCTTGATGTTGTTATTTAAACTATTTATACATATTAGTTATTACTGTCATTGTATTAATGAATTGTATAGATCTTTGTTTTACTCCTACACATGTGTACTTTGTTTATTTAATAAAAACTAACTTAACATTGTTGATGGGAACAAAGTGGTGGAGTGGTAGGACTTGTTCTCCGATGACGATATGAGAGGTAAGGTATTACTTGGTTACACAGGCTTACTTAGTTCAATCTAACTAAGGCACCTGTTTTATTTACTTACACAGTTCATTACTTTGCAATGGGATCCTAGAGGACCTACTGCTAGTTGTTATGCTGCTTATCGACTTGGTTTTATAACATGGTAAGTGTCATTATCGTCTATTTAACTATTACAACTAAATTTCATGTACACTAATTATTCGTCGTTATGTTTTAAATTCATTATTCTATGTGTCATTAATACATTTTATGTTCTATGTATATTTTTACTATGTTTATTAACATCTCTTACGTTCTCATATTTGACAGGTTATTATATTCAAAGATGTTAAAAAGTTAACATGGCATATTGCATATGCCATGTTCGGTAAGCATTTATGCTTAACACTTTTTGTATTGGATTTTAATACAAGGTTGTGAGCCTAAAGTGTATTTTGTTTTAACTTCTAAGGTGTATGCCTTATGGCATTATACCTTGGACTAACGCCACCTATGGGTTATGTAATATTGTGATCTTGCCATAATGCAAACCTTGTAAACCCTTAACGTTGGGATTGGATTTGGGGTGGCAACATAAGATATGGTAGAAACCATACAATAGCAGGGTTTAAGCTTTCATGTGGGAGGTGGTCATACATTGTAATGTAGCGAAGCATAAACTATGGAGAGTGGGTTTTTATATGGATTTAATGGTTTTCAACTGGTGCATTCAATGCACTTGGAGAAGCATGCTAGCCTTCCCTTAGCATTGGCTCATGAGGGTTGTACAATGTGTTATCATTTGCGGTTTTTCCATTTTGGCTCTATTAAGGGGGAAAGCCATGGAGGCAACCTCCAGACTATGAGGTATTCCTACATTGAGTTTATACACCTGCACATTGGTTTTGTTTAAAGTTTGATAACGTGTCCATACTCCGCATCCCTCCTTTTGCTTGTGTTTTGTAAGTGCCGATGGGTAATGAGGAGCAGCGTGGCTTCACCTCTGTTGGCTCCAAGCGTTGCATTCATGGCCATGGTAAGCCTATGAGAAATTCTCTACTTGCTATCTCTAGGCCCTCTTGCGCAGGTTGCGTATAGATTTGTTGCTTGGTTTGGGTTTCATGCTGTGAGTTTCGATGCAGGGTTTAAATTTCACCTTCGGGTATATGATTACAGACTTGGATTTATTTAAAGGTTTAAATGGCTTCAACCATGAAGTGAAAAATCACGTCTCCTCTAGTTCTGTGTATAAATTTTGGGTTTTTAATTTTAAAGAATGGTTTGGGCCTTTGAGCCATGGGCTGCAACATTGCTTGCAATGGTGCCATAGCCCATTGGCATGCCTCTAAGAATTTATTTTTGCTTGGAAATGATTGAGTGGAGACTCTGCGGTTTTTCCCTGCTGTATAATGATATTTACACCCTACGTTTTTAATAAAGGACTCTTGTCATTTTTTGTTACTGTGTTTGTAAAAGAATGTGCTAAGTTATGGTTTAATAGTTTGATTTAGACACAGACATTTTCCTTCATTTGAGGTCTGTGTATTATGTATATTTTAATGTAATGTAATGAATGTATTTTAATAAATCAAAACAAACTGGGAATGCATTCCCATAGGATTCGATTCCTGTTCCTTTTTGCAATACATGGATCTATAATATGAATTTGATGTTGTTTTACTATGATATGATTTACTGGATAAGATATATTATTTTAATTTGGCTATGGTAATGTTTATTGAGTTATGTAATTTTGTTTATGGTTATGTAATTTTGTTTATGAATTATGATCAAAGAATTGTAAAGGACCACATGGATGGTCACGATGCCTCCTCTGATTATTTATAATGTTGTTTCATTTATGTGGAGTATTTTTAATGTAAATTTGTAATATGGATGCTGATCTTGAAAGGTCTTCGATGAGTTATTTAATTTTGGAATTAAATGTATAGATAGTTTTCATATATGTTTATACCTAATGGCCTTGTGTGTGTGTGTGTGTGTGTGTGTATATACATATATACATATCTATAAATTCATTCTCTTTGTAAATAATACCCTAAGGTATCTATTTAGTATATATATTTTTTTAAACTTACTCCTATGATTAAATCTACTGTAATCTAAAATAGCTCTCTACTGACATATGTAATATCTCAGTAGAGATATAAATAATAGGTGAACAATAAATAACAAGTTTGGATTCACCTTGTTATACAGTAATAAATTTCTGAATATTGAATGAATACAGAAACAAACTTTAGAGAAGGAAATCTAGCTATATACAACCTATGAATATATTTACCATCCTAGGGAGTATTGAAGAGAATACAAACTCTAGCAAAATTTAGGCAGAACATCAATTACATAAGGTTAGTAAATTCATTGGAAACATTCATCTAACATATTCATTATATAATCTAAAAGATAGCATAGACAGTCTAGGGTTAGATTTTAAGAAATGTAACCCTAGGAGATATGGACAGAACCAATCAATTCTAGGGTTAATAATATATATAAAAGCTTTTACATAAAGCATCCAGCATTTACTCTAGAAATGAACTTTGACATACTAAGAACTCATACCTGTAATTTATCTTCCTGAAGCTCCTTTAATGGATGAACTTGCACACTTTTTAAGTAACCAACATTTTCAATTTAAGATAGATATGACCTCTGATTTTGATGACCAAATCACTTGGGAACTACCACGTTCCTCCCAACCATGACCCATAACCATTCCTGATTCAAATTTGGATCCCCCTGAGCTGGACTCCAACATGCAAGTAGCTTAGAGCTCCTAAGGTAGGGTTTCCTAACTAGAAATCAGTTCTGAATCAATCCTCTTTTCGTTGTAGGAAAAGTCCTCCAAGAAAACACTTGAGAGCCAAAAACAGGCAGAATAATAATTCTCCTAGATAAAAATCAGAACCCCAGGCCTTTGCTTGGCTTGAGTCTTTATAGATAGAATTTTCAGTCAAAGGGGCAGTTAAATCAAGAAATATTTCATTTCTTGATCTAACCCTTTTTAATTTACTGTGGTAATTTTCAATTCTTAACCTAGGAACTTTTAACTAGTTCCTAGTTATTCTTTTATAGATATTTCACTATTTACTAACCCTTTAATAATAAATAATAATATGGTGGAGCTTTTCTTCTTTCTTTATTCAATTATATAATTAATCATAATTAATTCTTTATACATACTATGTATAAAATACATAGTATTAAAATACTTGTTAACATTTGTCTTCGGGCATCATGTATCATGATCCCTAGACTTAACGACACTTCTTTATGAAGGTCAAGTAGATAGATGGCTTAGGTATACTAGGCTAGGCAACTCTAAACATCCTTGCATGTTGGATTTCCCTCATATAACATGGTAGTTCTTCAGTACTTGATGAGAATAGAGAAATTCAACATTTCATTTAATCACTTAAAAATAAGTATGATGAGATCAATATTATTCTCGATTCGTTTTCACTCGGAGGTGATTTTAATCTTTTTAGTAACCCCTAGTGCTTACCAGATCCCATACACAACGCTTATAACAGGGAGTTACAAACATAGTGCAATTCCAGAGCTCTCGTTCAACACCAAATGCTAGGATGTACTTGTACGATGCACCTAGGGATACACTGGCCAAAGATACGATGCTCCAAAGCTTATGTTGAACATCAACATGGGATGCTCTAGACCTTATGCCCAACATTTCCAATTATATTTTCATGTGTTATGGAGCTTTATGCTCAACAAAAATGTAAGTACTCATGTGCTCCAGAGCCTCTCGCTCAACACAAAACATCTCATCGATCATGTGCTTCAGGGTCCATGCCCAACACAAAACATTTCATCAATCATGTGCTTTAGGGTCCATGGCCAACACAACCAACATATATATACATATATATCATCAACAATTGGCTTATGCTCAATATACAAATCAAATCATCATGCTCATATGCAGTGGGGTCTTTGACCCAATATAAAAATAAAACATGAATATAATCATCATGATCAATAGGCTCATTCCTATAAATGGTAGGTCCAAAATTCAGGATATTACATCCCTCCCCGCTTAGTACAACACTGTCCCTGGTGTTCTAGGGACTCTGAATGATATCATGAAAAAATGCAGGGTAAGCCTTTCTCATGGTGGCCTCATTTTCCCAGGTAGCCTCATCTACCTCAAAGTGCTTCCACTGCACTTTCAATTGGACTACAGTGCACTTCCGATGCTGCACTTCTCTCTTGTACAATATATTCAAAGGCTCAGGGATGAATTCCCCGTTAGGTTCCACCTGTAATAATGACCACTCAATGACATGCTTAGTGTCATAAACATATTTCTTTAATAAATATGTATGGAAAACATTATGAACTCTTACATGCACAAGTATTGCTAGTTCATAAGCCACTGGTCCTTTCTTGGCTAGAATTTCAAAAGGTCCACAAAATCTAGGTGCTAACTTACCACACCTACCTAAGCTCAAAGAGCTCTGTTTTGCTTTCCCTTTCAAGTAGACATGCTCAGCTACTTGATAGTCTTTATCTTTTCTTTTCTTATCTGCATAGCTTTTCTGATGGTCTTATGCCTCTTTAAGGTTTCCCTAGACCTTGGTAACTACCTGTTCGAAGTCCAATAACAGGTCAAGCCCTAAAATGAGCCGATCCACCAGACTATCCCAAGTAACTAGGGTCCTACATTTCCATCCATAGAGTACCTCGAAAGGATTCATCTTGGCGGAAGCCTGATACTCGTTGTTATATGCAAATTCTGCAACGTGCAGATAATCCTCCCACTTTGTGGGGTTGTTCATGACATACATTTGAAGCATGTCTTCAACAATTTGGTTTACTCTTTCATTCTACTCATCCGTCTGCAGGTGATAAGCAGTGCTAAAGTTCATCTACGTCTCTAATCTAGAGAATAAATATCTCCAAAATTTTTCTGTAAACTTAACATCTTGATCTGAGATAATTGCTTTGGGTATACCATGTAATCTAAATATCTCTTTTAGGAATATATCGACAATGTTCATAGCCTTGTAGGTCAATTTTATGAGGATGAAATGTGCTGCCTTTGATAACTTGTCAATGACTACAAAGATGGAATCATTTTTCTTCTTGCTTTTCGGTAAGACAGTAATAGAATCCATACTGATAACCTCCCACTTCCATTCCAGAATGGGAAATGGCTGTAGCAATCCTAAAGGATGCTAGTGTTGAGCTTTAACTAGTTGGAATTCCTGACATTTCATAATAAACATTGCAATGTCAGCTTTTAACTTAGGCTATAAAAAGTGTCTCTTGATGGTAGACATCATCTTTTGATATTTCGGGTGCCCCAAGCGGGGTTCCCTATGAAATTCTGTGAGCATGCTGGACCAAATGTCCCCTCCATTTGGAACATATAATTTATGCTTGGACCATAGTAGTTGAGTCATCCACCTTGTATTCCTTCTGTTGTTGAAACAATTGGTTGTCTTGGACCTTCTTGAGGATTTCCACATAGAACAGGTCAACCTTGTTCATCGTTCTAATATTCTCATGAAATCTATATCAGTTTGACTCAAGGTCACCTCATATATCATATGAGTTCGTCGACTCAAAGCATCGACAACTTTGTTCTGTTTGCCCTTAATATGCTTTAGTTTAAAGTGATACTCACTCAGGAAAGCCAACCATCTGGCTTGCCTCGCATTTAGATTGGGTTGATTGAATAAATATTTTAGACTCATATTGTTAGTCTTTAGAAGGAACTTCCTCCCCATGAGGTAGTGCCTCTGCATCTTTAGAGCGTGGATAATGGCTGCTAGCTCAAGATCGTGCGTGGGATAATTCTGCTCATGCTCTTTTAATTTCCGTGATTCATAATAGATCGCATGGTCGTTTTGCAAGAGGAATCCTCCAAGCCCTTCCTTGCTTGAATCCGTGCATACAATGAAATCCCCATTGGGATCCACAATCCGCAACACTAGTGCGGTCACCAAAATCTTCTTAAGATTTTGAAAACTTTCCTCACACTTGTGAGTCCATAAGAACTTGTTCACTTTCTTCTGCAAAGCTGTCATGGGGCAAGTAATTCTATAGAATTTCTCAATGAACATTCGATAGTACCTGGATAAACCCAAAAGGGACCTAATGTCAGTGACACTAGTCGGGGTAGGCCAATCTTTTATAGCTCGAATCTTTTTCGGGTCCACAGCTATTCCTTCCTTGGATATGATGTGACCTAGGTATTGTATTTGTGGTTTGTAAAAATCACATTTACTAAACTTAGCATAGAGCTGGTGTTCTCTCAACACTTGAAGTACTATGCGAAGGTGTTCTTCATGTTCCTCTTTATTCTTGGAATAAACCTGAATTTCATCAATAAAGACTAGTACAAACTTATCCAACTATTTACTGAATATGTTGTTCATCATACACATAACGTTTGTGGGTGCATTGGTCAACCCGGGTGACATCACTACAAACTCATAGTTCCCATACGTCGTACAAAAGGAGGTCTTGGGAATATCTTCGTCTCGGATCCATACCTGATAGTACCCGAATCACAAGTCAACCTTCAAAAATATTTTGGCTCCTCCCACCTGGTCGAACAAATTACGATTCTAGGGAGTGGGTAACGACTCTTTATAGTCATTTTGTTCAACTAATGGTAATCAATGCACATCCGCATCGTATCGTCCTTCTTCTTTATGAACAAAATCGGTGCTCCCGAAGGGGATCCACTAGGTCGGATAGACACTTTCTCTATTAAATCCTACAACTGTAGTTTGAGTTTCAAAAATTGTGGTGCACTCATGTTGTAAGTGGCTTTGGAGGCCGGAACTAATCCTGGGGTCAGTTCGATAGAAAATTTTAGGTCTCATTTCAGAGGTAATCTGAGGATTTCCTTGGGAAACACATCCTTGAATTCTTCAAGAACGGGGAAGTCTTCTATGCGTTGTTCTCTATTGGACTCTACGTCTTGGAGGTTTACCACAAATAACTTGTAGCTCTTCCTAACACACTTCTTCATTTGTAAGGCAAAGATTTATCTTAGAGAAACCTTCTTTGGGATGCCTTGAAACTTCACTTGGTTCCCTTGGCTGTCAGTACACAAGATAGACTTGTGTAGACAATCGAGCATGACATGGTGCTGTTCCAATCAGTCCATGCCAATAAGAATATCATACGATCCTAAAGGTAGGATGTTCAGGTTTACCTTAGTAAGAAAACTATTCAGGGTTACTTCACATTATTTAAAAAAACTTGAAACCTTCTGTTTTGTACCGGTGGCTAACTATACCAGCCAATGTTTAACATGCATTACCTTACCTAACTTGCATAAATCAATAAGCTTAGGTGCAAGATAGCTTCGGCAAGCACCGAGATCAATAAGTATTGAAACAGAGGTGTTCAAGATCTTACCTTTGATCTCAACCATTGTAGCTTGATGGTTTGCCTGTCGGCCATCTAATGTTGCATAGATTCATGGGGCTTCCATTATATCCTCAACGGTAGGTTCTTCTTACAGGTTATGCAAGACTCCATTATTCTTGTTCTTACATTCTCGGGCATAATGCATCCCGTTGCACTTCCAGCACTTGATCGCTAAAGGGGTAATATTGGATCCACTTGCCACTTGCTTATTACCATTAGGAGCTGGTACATAAGGATTCGTACTAGTTTTGTTGAAGTTCTTGTTCGCTTGAAAGCTATTATTTTGATTTCTATAAGGCTGCGGGTTTGACCCGGGCTTGCAGTTATCATAAAATTTTCTAGTTTTTTTTTGTTTCGGTTCTGGTTTTCTTTCCGTAACTACCCATGCTTATAGCAGAGTCGGGCCTTATGTAGTGCAGTATCCATAGTCTTTGGCATGTCGAATGCAATCCTGTCCTAAAAATTGGGAAGAAGGCATCCTAGGAACTGTTGGATCTTCACCTTCTCTTCTTTGATATACGGTACATAATGCAGCAGATCTAGAAATCTGTTTATAAATGTGTCCATAGTCATGGACCCCATCCGCAGTTCATGGAACTCTTTTCCTTGCGGTCAAAGAACCTTTCTAACATATTTTTTTTTGGAAAATCTTTCGGAAATTTTCCTAGCTTATTTCTCACAGCTCATCTTTCTTGGTGTGCTTTAGATCTCGCCACAATCTTGCTGCCTTACCATTCAGTTTGTAGACGGCAAGCCTAGCTTGCATCACACTTGAATAGTTATGAACCTGGAAATACTTACTCATTCCCAGCAACCATTCTTCAGCCTTTTCTCTCATATTTACTTCACCTCCATAGGTTGAGGCTCTTATTTTTCGAAACTCCCCCTGAAGACTGTCATCACTTCTTTGTCTCTTTCTCCATGGAGGAAGTGAGTCACCACTAGCAGGACTATAATGATCTCCTTTAGTTGCTTCAGGTGTACCTTCTTTTTTTTCTTCTCTTGGGCTACTGGCCCACTCATGGTACAGTTCTCTTTTGGATCTGTTGGTGGAATGGGTAGGTTTACCTTGCAGGATCCCTCCCATCATGTTATGCAATAATGCTTCATTTATAGCTTGTTGTTCCTTTCTTTCATTTAGACTATCTTCTCTTGAAGACTGTACAAAGTTTTCAGCACATCAGAGTTTACCTTAAGCACCAAGTTCACTTTCGGAGTGGGGGTGGTCATTTCTTCTTGCCAACTGTTTTCTTCCTCAGTATTCATAATCTGAACAGCGCTGTAAACGTTTTCCTGAAACAGTAATATTTTAAATAGTAGCAAAAATTTCTATAGTAACAAAAATTACTTATCATAGTTTATTTTTTCTGTGTGAATTCCTGGTGCATCCATAAGTCTCTCAGTGTTGAGCCCTGGCTTTCATACCACTTGTAACGTCCCCAAAAATTGAAAAAAAAAATTGTAGGCTAGTGAAAACTACCCAAAGGGGATCATTATTACTCATGCAAAATTACATGCACTACTTATACTTTTGATCTCTTGAGAAACTACCCATACTGTCTTGTTAATCTCTTATCCATTCAGTGATTATTAGTTCTTTTACCTCTTATGTCTTAATGTTGTTATTTAAAATATTTATACATCTTAGTTATTACTATTGGTGGATTAATGAATTGTATAGATCTTTGTTTTACTCCTGCACATGTGTACTTTGTTTATTTAATAAAAACTAACTTAACTTTGTTGATGGGAACAAAGTGGTGGAGTGGCAGGACTTGTTCTTCCATGACAATCTGAGAGGTAAGGTATTACTTGGTTACACAGGATTACGTAGTTCAATTGAACTATGGCACCTCTTTTATTTACTTACGCAGTTCATTACTTTGCGACATGATCTGGTGTAAAGTGTGTTGACCGTCTTGATCCTAGAGGACCTGCTGCGAGTTGTTATGCTGCTTATCGACTTGGTTTTATAACTTGGTAAGTGTCATTATCATCTATTTAACTATTATGGCTAAATTTCAAGTACACTAATTATTCTTCGTTATGTTTTAAATTCATTATTCTATGTGTCATTAATACATTTTACGTTCTATGTATATTTTTACTATATTTATTAACATCTCTTACATTCTCTCATTTGATAGGTTATTATATTCAAAGACGTTAAAAAGTTAACATGGCATGTTGCATATGCCATGTTCACTAAGCATTTATGCTTAGCACTTTTCGTATTGGATTTTAATACAAGGTTGTAAGCCTAAAGTGTATTTTGTTTTAACTTCTAAGGTGTATTTCTTATGGCATTATACCTTGGACTAATGCCACCTATGGGCTATGTAATGTCATGATCTTGCCATAATGCAAACCTTGTAAAACATTAACGCTGTGATGGGATTTGGGGTAGTGACATAACATATGGTAGAAACCATATGATAGCAGGGTTCAATCTTTCATGTGGGAGGTGGTCATACATTGTAATGTAGCGAAGCATAAACTATGGAGAGTGGGTTTTTATATGGCTTTAATGGTTTCCAGCTGGCGCATTCAATGCACTTGGAGAAACATTCCTTCCTTCCCTTAGGCTTGGCTCACTAGGGTTGTGCAATGTGTTGTCATTTGGGGTTTTTGCGTTTTGGCTCTGCAAAGGGGGAAAGCCATGAAGGTGACCTCTAGACTATGAGGTATTCTTTTGTTGAGTTTATACGCCTACACATGGGTTTGGTTTAAAGTTTGATAACGTGGCCATACTCCTCATCCCTCCTTTTGCTTGTGTTTCACAGGTGCTGACAGGTAATGAGGAGTAGCGTGGCTTCAACTCAGTTGGTTCCAAGCATTGCATTCATGGCCATGGTAAGCCTATGAGAAAGTTTCTACTTTGTATATCTAGGCCCTCTTGGGAAGACTGCGTATAGATTTGTTGCTTAGTTTGGGTTTCATGTTGTGGGTTTCGATGTGGGGTTTAAATTTCGCCTTCGGGTATATGATTACAAACTTAGATTTATTTAAAGGTTTAAATGGCTTCGGTCATGAAGTGAAGAATCATGTCTCCTCTGGTTCTGTGTATACATTTTGGGTTTGTAATTTTAAATAATGGTTTGGGCCTTCGAGCCACGGGCTGCACCATTGCTTGGAATGGTGCCATAGCCCATTGGCATGCCTGTAAGAATTTATTTTTTCTTTGGAAATGATTGAGTGGAGATTCTGTGATTTTTCCCTGCTGTGTAATGATATTTACACCCTGCGTTTTTAATAAAGGACTCTTGTCATTTTTGCTAACTATGTTTGTAAAAAAATGTGCTAAGTTATGGTTTAATAGTTTGATTTAGACACAGGCATTCACCTTCATTCGAGGTCTGTGTATTATGTATATTTTATTGTAATGTAATGAATGTATTTTAATAAATGAAAACAAGCTGGGCATGCCTACCCACATGATTCGATTCATGTTCCTTTTTGCAATACATGGATCTATAATATGATTTTGATGTTGTTTTACTATGATATGATTTATTGTATAAGATATATTATTTTAATTTGCCTATAGTAATGTTTATTGAGTTATGTAATTTTGTTTATNCTCTGATATATATATATATATATATATATATATATATATATATATATATATATATTCGTTCTGTTGGTAAATAATACCCTAAGGTATCTATTTAGTATATTTATTTCTTTAAACTTACTCCTATGATTAAATATACTGTAATTTGAAACAGGTCTCTAATGAAAAATGTAATATGTCACTAGAGATATAAATAATAGGTGAAGAATAAATAGCAGGTCTGTATTTACCTAGTTTTACAGTAATAAATTTATAAATATTGAATGAATACATAAACCTGGCTATATACAGCCTATGATAATATTTACTATCCTAGGGGGTATTGAAGAGAATACAAACCCTAGCAGAATCTAGGGAGAACATCAATTACATAGGGTTAGTAAATTCATTGGAAACATTCATCTAACATATTCATTATATAATCTAGAAGATAGCATAGACAGTCTAGGGTTAGATTTTAAGAAATGTAACCCTAGGAGATATGAACAGAACCAGAGGGTTAATAATATATATAAAAGCTTTTACCTAAAGCAACCAACATTTACCCTAGAAATGAACTTTGACATACTAAGAACTCATACCTGTAATTTATCTTCCTGGAGCTCCTTTAATGGATGAACCTCCACACTTTTTAAATAACCAACATTATCAATTTAAGATAGATCTGACCTCTGATTTTGATGACCAAATCACTTGGGAACTACCACGTTCCTCCCAACCATGACCCAGAATTATTCCTGGTTCAAATCCGGATCCCCCTGAGTTGGACTCCAACATGCAAGTAGCTTAGAGCTCCTAAGGTAGGGGTTCCTAACTGGAAATCAGTTCCGAATCAATCCTTTTTCCTTGCAGGAAAAGTTCTCCAAGAAAACACTTGATATCCAAAAACAGGCAAAATAATAATTCTCCTAGATAAAAATCAGAACCACAAGCTTTTGCTTGGCTTGAGTCTTTATAGACAGACTTTTCAGTCAAAGGGGTAGTTAAATCAAGAAATATGTCATTTCTTGATTTAACCCTTTTTAATTTACTGGGGTAATTTTCATTTCTTAACCGAGGAACTTTCAACTAGTTCCTAGTTAGTCTTTCATAGATATTTCACTATTTATTAATCATTTAATAATAAATAATAATTGGTGGAGCTTTTCTTCTTTCTTTATTCAATTATATAAATAATCATAATTATTTATTTATACATACTATGTATAAAATACATAGTATTAAAATACTTGTTAACATTTGTCTTCGAGCATCTTGTATCATGATCCCTAGACTTAACGACACTTCTTTATGAAGGTCAAGTAGATATATGGCTTAGGTCTACTAGGCTAGGCAACTCTTAACATCCTTGCATGTTGGATTCCCTTGTATAACATGGCAGTTCTTCAATACTTGATGAGAATACAGAAATTTGAAATTTCATTTAATCACTTAAAAATAAGTATGATGAGATCAATATTATTCTCGATTCGTTTTCACTCGGAGGTGATTTTAATCTTTTCAGTAACCCCTAGCATTTACCAGAGCCCATACTCAACGCTTATAATAGGGAGTTACAAACATAGTGCAATTCCAGAGCTCTCGCTCAACACTAAATGCTAGGATGTACTTGTATGATACACCTAGGGATACAATTGCCAAGGATCCGATGCCCTAGAGCTTATGCTCAATATCAACATGGAACGCTCCAGAGCTTATGCCCAATATTTTCAATTATATTTTCATGTGTTCCAGAGCTTTATGCTCAACACAAATATAAGTACTCATGTGCTTCGAATCCTTTCTCTCAACACAAAAACATCTCATCGATCATGTGCTTCAGGGTCCACACCCAACACAAAACATTTCATTAATCATGTACTTGAGGGTCCACGCCCAACACAACCAACATATATATCATCAACAATTGGCTTACACCCAATATACAAAGAAAATCATCATGTTTCATATGCAGTGGGGTCCTTGACCCAATATAAAAATAAAACATCAATATAATCATCATGATCAATAGGCTCATGCCTATCAATTGTAGATCCAAAATTCGAGATATTACATAAGTGTTTTGACCTCGATTTTGGGGATGATGGAGTTCTCAGTGAGTGGTTTTAGCCACTCTTTTAGTATTGTGGGTCTAATGCTCTTTAAGAACTATTTCCATTTTTGTTTTCCGTGAGCATATTTTATTAAATAAAATGATTTATTACAAAATGTTTTATTTTTCACTTTCTACCAAAAAATAAAAATAATAATTAAGGTATTTTTTTTCTAGAATTAATAAATTATTATTAATTCTTGATGAAGTGGTATTTTGTGTGAAAATGAAGGACACGATGCCTTTTTTTGGACCGTGTAATTGCGAGGTTGAGTGATAAGCTTTTTACGGAAAATAGTACACTAATGGAATATTGTTAGGTGTGATGTATGGTTGGGGATCAAAAGATTTTGAAATTTTCATTTTGTTGGTATTCAGTTTGGAATTTACTCTAAGATCGAGTTTTTATCATTTGAAAAATTAAATCCTGTTTTTGAAGAATTCCACAAAATCTATAAAAATTTTAGGTTGTACACAAAATCTATATTTCCATTTTGTTTGGGTTTAGTTTGTAAATTAATGTAGGATAGAGTTTTTATCAATTGGTAAATTGAATCGAATTTTTGTAGAATTACACAAAATCTATAAAAATATTAAGTCGTACACAAAATCTATATTTCCATTTTGTTTGGGTTTAGTTTGGAAATTAATGTAAGATACAGTTTTTATCAATTGAAAAATTGAATCAATGTTTTTAAAAATTCAACAAAATCTATAAACACATTAGTAGTACACAAAATCTATAGAAACATTATTCTATCGTTTACGAATTTGAGGCGATAATAAAACTTTAATCGTATTTGAAATTTCTATGTAATTTTCAACAAATTTGTAAAAGGAATTTCGCTTAGTATGACGTAGCTTACTCCATGGAGCAGAGGTGCAGTGAATAAAAAACTCCGCTCCTGATTTAATTAAGACAACTTTGACGTGTTTGCCATGGTCCTTCACTCGATTACCGAACCTGGTGACCAAACTACTTTCACTGCCTTTTCTGGACGCTTCATTATCTATCGTACTTGAACACCAAAACAGTCAATGGCCCTGGAACTAGAGAAAAGTCATCCTCGTAGACACCCTTCTTTCTTTAAATCTCATTGAGTTGACCAAACATAGCCATTTAAGTTTAAAATAAAAGGTCAATGAATGTTTTTTGAAGTTATCTAATTTATTTTGGCAGTACAGTATATTATTTTTTTATTGGGTTCCAATTGTAATCTGTATGAATTCAAATTATATTATCAAAGAGTTAGATTGTTTTTTCAATCAAATGAAAAAGTATATCAAAATAAAATACAATACCACCTTAAATATATAAAATCAAGAGAAATGTCTTCAAGAAAGGAAACAAGTTACAGAAATATTTCTCGACAATCAAGACAAAGAAAGGATTACATAGCAAAATAAGTGAAATAGTCCCTTTTTCTATCATGATGTTTCTTCAAAAAACAATCATATCAAATCCTTCACTATAGTATCAAGATACAAATGGCCATGATCACGATTTATGACTTAACTTATAACTTTAGGGTTATTGGTCAGTTATTACTTTATTGTTATTTGTAAATGCATCAATACAATTTAGCAGATAGGAGACACTCATGAGAGTACATTTTAAAATTTGTTAATTATTAAATGTATAAGAACTTTGTAAGAAGTTAAATTAATTTTGAGTTTTTTACTAATTAAATTATTTTTCACTAATATTTTTGCTTTCAAACCAAATTATATGATATTTTTTAAGTGTAAATATTTAATTGATAATTTATACTTAAATATTAAAGTTACAAACCAAATATTTATAAAATTAATGTATTATTAAATATTTAAAATTTTATATAAAATACTAAAAAATGTAAACCAATATTTTAATATAACTTTTTTCTTTTGTTTTGCAAATAAAAGTGGTATTACTGCATAGAAACGGTTACAATGGAGCTCAAAACTTGCGGGCCTCAAACACCCCGCTCAGAAACCTTCCTTTCCCCATTACATTTGATCATTTGGTTCCCCACCCAACCCAAAAGCAGGAGAGCTCCCTCTGTGGAGAGCTCAATACCTGAATTACATCCGAAGTTACCATCATATAAACTATATTAACAAAAAAACAGACATACAAACCTATAGACCATAAACTAAACCGCATAGACAATCGCAAAAAGAACAGAGAATGCCCCAGTGGGGGTTAAGGAAGTGCCTGGAACCCTGGGCCCAGACCTGCACTTTGACACCGACCTCCTGAGAGCTAAACCACATCCATCCTATGCTCTTCTGGAGCATTATCAGTTCTGTTAGTGCTCCTTCCACTTACCCGACGGCTAGAACCTCCATCGATGTGAAGCTCCATCCCCGGGCAGTACAAAGCAATGCCCAGGCAGGCGGTGATCTCGTCCACCTTCCAGTGCATACGATGACAATCCGAGCTGAGGGTTTCGAGCTAACTTTGTATGTCCTGACATTCATCATTGGGCTCCTTCCAAGCCTTGACAGCCTCTTTGCCCCCCTCCTTTTTTTCCATCATCTCAACAAGCTTCTCCTCAACTTTTGCTGCAGCGCTGAGGTTTGACTCGGTGACCAAATTTATGAGAACCTAGTAAAGCATAACCGGTTGATTGTGTGCCGAGGCTCTCGCCACCGTTGAGCCTGGGTTAGAAATCCATCCATCAACCTCTTCTCAAACCACTTCAATTGCCATGGAACTAACTTGGTCCCAGAGCAGCTTCTCCACTTTCTCCATTGCTAGACGGGTAATAAGTATGATTAATATTTTAATATAATTTATTAAATATAATAATTTATATTTATTTCATTATGAATTTTTTTTTGAATGTGTACTAATTAATATGAAACCTTAATATAGGTTCTCGAATTCTTCTGAAACAATACACCAATATGTGATACAGGGAGTAGTATAAGGGCTAATCAAAACGCCCTCAACCAGAATGTGGCATAACATTTTTTTCGTGGAAATGGTAATTTGCAGTGGTTAAATAGTAATTTTAGCTATTTAAGTAGTTTTAAAATCTATCATTTATTCTAAAAGTTGTATGACTATTGATATAATTAAAAAAATTAGAAATATAGCTATTTTTAAGAACAACTTTGGTAGTTTTTCAACCAATATTCACCGAAAAAGCTAGCTTTTAATTGTCTTTTATCCTACTCAGTGCTACAGGAGAATCTTATAAATTTGGAGGTTTATGTCAAGGTTTAATGGGAATTCTCGAGGCAAACCTTCAAATATATTCGGAATGATTAGGAAAGTTGAGTGGAGGGGAGGTGAACAATTATGCTATTAATGTGACATGTCAGTTGGAAGATTCAATAACAAAAACAGGTTATTTAAACCCAAAAATCCTATGAATAAAAAATTGCGATCATTGTGAACTCTCACTGGAAGCTTCAGTAACTATTAAGAGGTGGGGTGCATTTTTTATTCAACACTTAGACAGAGAAAAAGCTATGCGCTGCTCGCTAAAGCCTACATTTTTTACGATCCCACTTGAGTGTCGGTCCTGGGGTGTTTTGATGGAGGCGGGAACATTTTTGGTACGTTTATTGAGGCAAATATGATGTTTCTGAAGAATCTCTTCTTTGCTCTAATTTTGGTGGGTGTTGGTCCGCATGATGGCTGGGCTAAAAATATTGTAACAAAAAAAATGATGCTTCTCCCATTGTTTGATTTTGGACTATATTGGCGTGCCTTTTCACTTGGCTAGATGCCATAGATATGATCATTTGGCAGCAGAATGTGGCATTAAGTTTAAAAGGAATTTGTGGATTAAAAATTAACCAAATAAAGGAGCACCATATAGGTATTTTTCAAAACTATGGTCATTGGTATTTTTCAAAGGTATGATTAGGGTTAATCTTGAAGGAGGATGGAAGGACTTTGAAACTAGTTGAAATCTATCGTGGATTATGTTTGATTCGAGTGGAATAAGTCCTAAATGTAATGTCCCAAGATTCTTCTCCAAAGATATGAAATTCTACAGCTCGTGATGGAAACATAGGCTAAAGGAAATAGTTGAAAGACTCAAAACATAATATGAATCATGCTTTGGAGCAACTACAACTACATATGACAAATGTTGCCTCCCTATTTTTGTATATCAAAAAAATTTTAGTATATTAAAAAATGTTTTTGTTGAGTGTTTCGATTTTGAGACCTGTCTGGATTGAAAGATAAACAATATTGTTGGTATCCCAAAATGTAAGAGAAGAACAAAGGTAATGGGAATCCTATTATTAACTTTGTCTATTTAAGGGCTATCATAGTAGGGTTGTAAGGGCTATACAGTAGGGTTGGTTTTGCAGTACCTCCAATAAGTTCTAAGACTACGACTTCTTTAGATGGCTAAATATCCTCTACAATGAAGAAGGATAGCCTCACTATGGGTCCTTTTGAAGATATTTTCTAAGGCATAGACATGGTGCCCTTGGTCCATTAGACCTAGGGACAACATGTTGTATGGAAATGGTGGGTGAAAGGGGGATTGGGCACATGGTGCTATGAGCAACGAATATGGATAAAATATTATGACGTAAAATGGATATGAGTAAGTAATTAATCAAGGTTAAATAAGAACATAAAAGATAATGTGAGAAAAAAAATTAAAAAAAAAAGGAAAAGAAAACAAATTAAATGAAGTAAAAATTAAAATCCGAAGGAATTGGAAAGGATAAGGATAAGGATAAGGAATTAATTTTGTATTAAATCTATTTTGTTAAATAAGAGATAAGGATGTGCATGAGCCATGAGCTACATTGTAACATCTCCAAATTTCGTAAAAAATAAAAAATTAAATACACTTCTAAGTGAGTTACAAAGGATAAACAAATCCATATGATATTTAAAATGTGTTTAGTCTCTTCATCATTGAATATGAATGACTCTTTATGACAACATTACGATGTGATTTATCGCTATGATGAAACAAACTTACTTGACATTAAGTTATGAAGGAATATCATCTTTATTTTTCTCTATGAGATACATTGTATGGTCTTACTTATCATGCATAAACCACTTCTTCTACTGCAGGTGCTCTAAGGAGGGTTCAAGCTGGGCCATTTCCAAGAATTTAAGCATAGAAGGGAGGATCTAGCTATACTTATAAAATAAAGTATCTCCAAGACACTAAGAACTTACCTAACCATATATTACCGCAAACATAAATGAATAAGTGATGGTATCAAAGGTGAAACATACAAAGTGTAATTTGAGATGTTTTGAAATGTTAGAGTTTGGGTTTGTTTAACGAAAATCAGCACAGTGACATTTAAGAAGCCACATGATGGACCTACAGTCTCTAGCTGGAATGCAAACAAGTAGTGTCATAAACCCTAAGGGTTTAACTCATTTCGATTTTTGTTTCTGTATTGCATTGTTACAAACTCCACTGTGTAAGTGCCTTCGGATTTTGGTGTTGGTTTCAATGTTGTTCTACATGCTCTTAGAATTTTCTACAGGCTATTAGCCTCTCCATATGTTAGTACATGATACCCATACTAAATGAGGGCACCAACCTTGGCCTTTTGCATTACACGGTCGATTTGTGTTGTGGTGTTTGTCACCACTATTTGAAACAGAAAGGTAAACACTATTTGTTTCATTTTCTTATTTTTGTTTAAACAAAATACCGTTCTCATATAAATAAATGAATTTGACCTCTATTTTAATGTTTTTGCAGGATTTTTCGATCGAGTTTGCTGCAGCGGGGCAAGGGTTATTCTCCACGAAAGCAAGTTCTTTTCATGGTAAGACCTATGCCTCCACTTCTTACTCCTTGTAGCTTGAATATCGATGACTTCATGGCTCGGTCGCTCTATGATTCATGGAGTGGATTCCCATTTCTGCATTTTATTTTGTTGGAAAATGGTAATTTTCTAATTGTTTGTCATGGGGCATTCTGCGGTTGTATTTTGAAAAATACTTATCCCATTCAACCATGGAGATGATGAAGGGATTTTTTTATATGCTGTAATGCTTTATTTTGAATTAGGGGTTTGAAATATTTTACAGAGTCTTTGTAAACATAATGTTTTAATGGTTGGGAGAACCTCTATTGCTGGGGTTTGATGAACTTGCGAATTTCTGTTAATGTAATGGTTCAATGGTTAAAAGGGAACTGTGAGGGATTTTGTCATTGTTTATATATATATATGTTGTCTCATTTTCAATTATGTAGTTTTCGTTGTTTTATTAAACCTTTAAAGATTGAAAGGTCGTTGGTATTCTCTAGCACAAGGTTTCCATATTGTTGCAGTAGTTTTTAAAACTGTATGGACATAGCCGAGAGGCCACTGTATCATTTACGCATATGTTATTTTATTTTATTATATATATATATATATATATATATATATATTAACAACCACTCGATGAGTGAATGTTGAAGTCGTAAGGCCTTTACTTTGATTGTAAAAGGAAATCGATTCTTTGAATTCTAAAATGATTGTCTTCTTACGGGCATAGTTGCCTTATGAGTTTCGAACTCATGTTCATATAAATTAATGGTTTGGAAATAGTGGTAAGTATTTTAATTTCTATAGTGTTTTATCCTAATAGTTCCTCAGCAAGTTTTTATACGATAACCTATAAAATAAAACTTGTTATAAATGCTTAGGTTTAAACATATTTTATAGTTTGAAGAAGTTCACACTGTTGATTATTTAATTCCACATATATGTTATCTGGATTATTATGATGGGATCCATCTTCTGTAGATGCTTCTACTCCTTCAATTTACTGCAAAATGAAAATTTATATTTCTGTACAGAAATAGTTTTAAAACATAAACATTATTTTTGTTTCCTTGTTTTGTATGCGAGTTAAGCTAATCTCCACGCCTAGTGTTTGAAAACTCACTCTCATACCACATGTAAAAACTCCAAAAATTTAAAAAAAAAAATTGTTATCAAGATGTAGCTCTAAATGCATAATGTAAACAAATTCACACTAAATCCTTTCATCTAACATTTGAGTTAGTGCTTCACCTATTTTAATATCACCACTTAGTTATGACAGTCTTTATGTAAGTAATATGTCATTGTACAGAAATGTTTACTTATTTCCAATACGTAAAAGAAACGTCATGTTTATTTAGCAACAATTATAGTCGGTGTTCCTGCTTGTTATGTCAGAGGACAAAGCATTGTTACAACTCTTATTTATCTCTTGGATAGCACAAAATGTACTTATAATTTTGCAGGTGTTAGTGTGGAAATATTTCCTCATCTTGATGATACCTAACAGGCTTAGGTAAAGACCTTAAAAGGGACCCCAAACCATGCTAAGAAAGATCGACCAAAACCCTATCCAAAAAATCTAAGTATTGCTACTTCAATCTAAATATTAGAATAAGTATAATATAAAGTTTGCATGGTGGAATAGAAATAGGTAAAATTCGACAGTGTTGGAACTATATAGTTTGCGTAGAAATTAAAAAACAAGTGGCATTTATGAAAATCCACGTGAAGGATTACAACCTTCCATCTGGAAAGCACTGAGCTTCCTCGAAAAACCCTAATGGTTTACTTTGTCTCTACCTTGTTTTAATTTGTCTCTGGGATGTGTTAGTTTGTCTCTGCATTGTGTTACTTTGCCTCTACACTATGTTATTAATGGTGAAAGAGCTGAGGATCTTGGCCTTTTCCAGACCTTTGACCCACCCAAAATCTGTGTTTGCACTAGCTAGGTTTTGTCGGGTTGGATCCTTGTCCCAACAAGGTTTCTTTTTTTTGGCATTAGTTTTGTGGGATGTCTGCAATATTCCTTTGACTGACATTTCCATCTTCGAATCTGTGAAGGGTAAGTTTCTACTGGTTCCATTATTTTTATTCGCTAGTGTAATTATTTCATTGTAATATTTTTAACCTCTGTTCATATTTTGTATGCAGGAGGTTCCAACTTGGGTTGTTGGGCTGGAAGTGGGAAAGTCTGTATGGAGGTGGAAACCTGGTCATGGTAAGACCTGATACCATGCATCCCTTGCTGGTTGTATCTCTATGGTTGGGTCAACACTCTTTTGGTTGGAGTCATTTGGTTCTTAAGAATTCCTTTAGTTGAAGTGGTAAACCCTCTTTTGGTTCTGCCATATGGAATATTACATTTGGGTCTTAAAAGAAGTCTCCCTCAAACCATGGAATATGAAGGGAACTGCAATGCAATTTTTTAGTTTTATTGTGGACTAGATTCTATTGGACAGTTTAGTAAATAGAAGTAATGAAAATATAATCAATAACCAGTATAAAACTAAATAATTACTATCAAGAAACTATCTTATAATTATCAGACAAGATTATACGTGTAAAGGTAAAACTTTAGGGTTGAAACCCTAACCAATTTATTTAACTATTATAAATAAAGAGATAATAAAGGTTATAGAGTTATTGTTTTAATTATTACATAACTCTAAATCTTTACTAATTAACAGAGCAGTAAACAAATAAGAACTTAAAAGTAAACAGTAAATAGAAATAAGCTAAGAACTTATGGTATTTGTATAACTCTTTTATTTAAAAGAAAAGAAAATACTTAAACAGGGTACATAATATCAATACTATTGTAACAATGCAAAATAGGTAAAGAGAAACCAACACATTGATAAATTTTAAGAATATATTTATCTAAGGGTTCTTTTACAGTAACCCTAGGATTTAATCCTTACTGAAAAGCATAAACACATAAAAATTAACTTTCAATTGAACTTACATTCTTTATTTTATCTTTATTTATTTACAAGAAAAATATTTAAAACAATAATTACCATTATTAACAATCGAAGAAGGAAAGACTTTATTTCCTCAGAGCCATAATTTTTTACAAGTTATAAAACCATTTCATAATTGAGATAGAGCGCGAAGCTAAAAAGAAACCATTGAAACCAAGTGTATTACTCTGTTAGGCCGAAAGGATTAAACATAACAACTTTAAAACACCTAGCTCATGGCCAGTGTACCCAACATCATGGCGTGGGTTTGAAAACAAAACTAACAGTCAAGTTATTAAACCCTCATTTGCTGTATACATTTTATAAGACAAGAAAAAGGTGATACATGTCACGGCATCGAAGCCGGAGCCACCATGCTATAGTCAAGGGTGTATTAACGAAAAACTAGATTTAAAAACTGAAGACCAAACATCCAAATACTGGAGGAACCGAGTTCATATTTTTCTTTCCAATTGAAAACCCTTTCCCCTAACCATTGCCAAGAAGGGAGTTGCCACATTGTAACCAGGCCTTACTTGTAAGTTTGGTTGTCAATCCAAACTTGGAGAAGGTTCTTCCAAATGAAAAGGAGAACTATCACCTACAAGTAAAGACCAAAACCTTGATCAGAAACAGATTTTATAACTACAACTGTAATTTTAAACTTATAATATTTGTAAGACGAATTCTTTACCTGAAAACGAAAGATTTGGAAGCCAAGGAGGATTTGAACCTACACCATGAGCAGTACAACCCTCATGCTCACCAGCTACCAAGGCGACGGGGCTCACAATACATTCTACACCACAAGCAGGGGTAAGCTTTGGCATTGGCCACAAGAGGAAACAGTACCAAAAACTAATGACAGAGAATAAATACACGCACAGCAAAGTATTGCACATAGAAGGAAAACCAAGTGCGAATTGTGAGTCTTGAAAACCACACACTATAATGGCAACACGTCTCTACACACAAACAATGGAGCTGGAGATGAGCACAAGCGAGTCCTCATGGCCACAGTAAACAAGACAAAGAAAAGGCCAAAACCATTGAGAAAGAATGAGATTTAGGGTTGTGTTGGAGGCTTTTAAATCATGTGTTGCATGGTGTTGGATGTTCCACGTATCCACAATTTTTTTCAATCCACAGTGGGTCGAGTTGTATAGTCTCCACTGCACTGTTAGGAACCAAATCATTGTTAACAATTTAAATAATGACCACAATGATAGTATAATGTACAAAGTCAATACATATCATTTCAATAATGTTCTATGAAGTCAAACTATGTTAAAGAGTGAAGTTTTATTGTATTTTTGAACCTTATATTATAAACGTTGAAATCTTCGTGGGTAACGAACCAAATCATATATTGCATAGTTAACCGTTGTTATATGTAAACATTGAAATATTTCGATGAAAAAATAACAACCATGGAAAGATCCATAGTAGGGTTTATGCCCTTGATCTTAAGGTAATAGTCCCAATAATAATCATTTATTCAAACATTATATAGCAAGACCATGATGTTAGAACTAGTTTTTATGTAAAGACTAACAGTAAGAATATAGTTTATAAATCAACATTGTGTATATAAAAAGTATTTACACTCTAGAACAAATCCTTACTTTTGTATGAAGTCTATAATACTGAGAGTAAGATAAACTTCATGGAAGTTGTAATCGTTTGGTCTCCATAAGTAACCAAAGCTCCAAATGAATCAAATCAAGGCTAGCTTAGTCTTGGTAGTAAAAGATAGTAAAACTATCTAAGAATACATATAGCATCACTATTATTTATAAATAAACAATATGATAATGTAATTTTGCCACATAAATTATGTCATGAAGAAATTTGGAAGTTAGAAATCACAAGTTGACGACATTTATGCAAATGATCATTTATATATACACTGCAATAATAAGTTGATAAACTTCCTCACTAAAGCTTAATTAAAGGTAAAGCTAAGAGTTCTGTGTAAGCTTGTTTTCTTGAAAGGCCTTAGGCCTGTTTCCATCCTTATAAGCAGTGTTGTAAATTTTATAAATAGCAACAGCAATAAGCTCATGTTTCAGTAAGAGTGTTGATATACTAAATATTGAGCTCTATGAAGAACTGGAAATAACTTAGCGTAAAGAGGGAAAGAAGATTTATCTAAAGTAGCAGTCATTCTGATAAAAGACAATCAGTAGGGAAAAGACATTGATTATTACAAAATGCATTTAAAATATTGATATAGTTGCAAAGCAAGTAAAGAAGAATTACTTTACCTCGTAGTATTTTTTACCACTATTAAGCAAACTTTTACTCTAGTAGTATATTTATGCTAAAAGGAGTATATATGGAATTATCACCTTAAATAACTCTTAATGGTTCAAAATTTACCTGTCAAGCCTATAAGATCCAAAATCCAGGTAAGTTAGCAATCGCTAAGTAAGCCCCAATTAGAAAGTAACTTCTCACCTACTTGACAAAGTCAAATCATCAGTACAGCTAGAAATAACTGAATGCAGATCATTTACATCACATATCAAAATTAAAATAATATTAATTTATATGTGTTTAAGTTAATCATTAGTTTGTTAACTGTTTCATTTATCCGTTAACCGCTAGCAGTTAACAAAATACGGCTATAAAAAATTTATGTTATAGCAAAAAAAATTAATTTTTGTGAAAATTTGGGGTTTTGACACTCTAGATTGGGAAAATGAGTTATTATTCGCTTATAAATATGTCTTCCAGTAATTGCTTAGATTAGATTTGTTTAATGTGTTTTTTATTTTTACTAAATCCTTGCTATAGAGACAAAGAGCCTTCGAGCGGTGAAATTTATAAACATGATATACATAGGGTTTGAACCCTCGACTTGTTCAATTCAGAACTAGTTCATTTAGTATGGTTTTTATCATATTTAATCCCTATTATACTAATACTGAAATCAATATTTCAAATAAGAAATATATTCTGGTTAATGAAAATTGGTCTTTACAGTTTTCAAATTGGAACTCTTAAGTAATATTTATTTAATACTATAATATTTCACTGCAGAAATACATATAGTATTTGATAAGAAGATTATGTGGAGTTAAATCGATTTATGAGTAAGTTTTAAATGAGTCTTTAACCGTAGTTTAACTTCTGCAGAGGGTTAATCCTTTTGGTTGTAATGATGGTTTTCTTTAAAACATAATAGCCCTTAGACTACATTGGCTAATATTTGTAGGAACTTATATTTATAACTCTTTTCCTAAATCTCATTGTTGGACAGAGAACTTGTAATTTCATGAATTAAAGTATTGTTTTATCCTAATAAGGCCTATCGGTTATAATGTGTGAGAAGAGTTTACTTGTTGAGGTATTCAAACTATGATTTGAAAACTTGGCAATTTAATTTGTTTTGAAAACTATCTTAAAGTAGAAACTAAATAAAATTGGGTTCATTGCTTACTTATCAATGATTTTAATAATCTATGACTGTAAATAAAATGAAGCTTTAATAAGGTTAGTATCCTTTATAATAAACTCAGAAATTGTTTATGATGTTATATCTAGACATCTACATATTTTCCTTTACAGGATAATTACTATAATCTACAATTTTGCTTTAAACTTTGTAAGAAGATAAACTGTAGAATTATTTATAAGATATTATAGAGAAATAAAATCTATCTAACTTATTCTAATTCAGTAATAATTACTAGTTTAGAAAATCCCTCGGCATTCATAAAACCTTCAGATACAGATATGAAATAAATTTACAAATAATAAACAAAATATATTAGAACCCGAATAATTGTAGAAGGGGGAAAACACCCAAAGAAGACCATTCCTCCCAACCATGTACTAAAAGCATCCAATATCACTTGCTTTAGCACCCCTGAGCCTGTTCATTGAACCACCTGGATGAAGATGTTGTGTAAAATCCCACACAGAAATCTTTGCAACTTAGCAAACTCACTTGCAGACTTAACTCTCAACAATTTCACAAGCTATCCCCTCGTTGAATTCCTCTTATGTTCCCAACTTTTCAGTTTTCAACAAATTCACAAGGCTTTAATCACTCGGAATACATTTTAATGAGCCTCCTTATAATATCCCGAATTTTTGACCTAACACTTATAGGCATATGTCTATTGATTATGATGATTATCTTGATGTTTTATTTTTATATTGGGTCGAAGACCCCACTGCATATGAACATGATGATTGGTTTTATATATTGGGTGTAGTAAAATTATTGATGATATATATATATATATATATATGCTTGTTTGTGTTGGGCGTGGATCCTGAAGCACATGATTTATGAGATGTCTTGTGTTCCATGGGAAGATCTAGAGCACTAGAGTGATTAATTTTTTGTGTTGAGTGGGAAGCTCTGGAACACTGGAGCTTTGGAGCCTTCCATGTTGATGATGAGCATAAGCTTTGGAGCATAGGATCCTTGGTCATTGTATCCCTAAGTGTATCATACAAGTACATCCTAGCATTAGTGTTGAGCGAGGAGCTCTGGAATTGCATGAAATTGTAACTCCATGTTAAAGCGTTGAGGATGGGCTCTGGTGAGCGCTAGGGATACTGAAAAGAATTTAATAACTTCCTAGTGAAAATGACTCGAGAAAAATATTGATCTCATCATACTTATTTATAAGTGATTAAATGAAATTTCAAATTTCTGTATTTTCATCAAAGTATTGAAGAGGTACCACGTTATACGAGGGAAATCCAACATGCAAGGATGTTTATATTTGTCTAGCCTAGTGGACCTAAACCGTCTACCTACATGACCTTAATGAAGAAGTGTCACTAAGTCTAGCGATCATGGTATATGATGCCCAAATACATTGTTAACACAATGTTATATTATTATGTACTTTATACATGGTATGTATAAAGAATTAAATGTATTGATAATATAAATAAATGAAAGAAGAAGAAGAATGTAACGTCCCCAGCCCTTCAACTAGAGAAGAGGATGCTACTAACACCAATCATACGGGAAAACAACCCCATGAACATGAATAGACACCAATGCTGAAATAAAAGCTTAAACATAATACATACCAAGACGCATAATCCATCATACAAAGATGCATAGTTACTCAACATTCAGCGGAAGCAAACATAAACATTTCAACATTCAACATGTTCAACATAATTCATGAAACAGTCAGGAGTACTTATCTTTTGATGAAGAAATCGCCCTGCAACCAACTACATCGCTGCAACTTTCCACCCAACCATAGGCCAGTGTGCTCATCAATCTCTCAGCAACAATGCCACCCCCGAGCTGGGCATGATTTCTTAAGGAATAAGGGTCAATGTAGGCTTACACATAACCAAGGTTTTCCAATCAGCCAAACCCACACAGTAGTGTTTTACCAGGTCATCAAGGAGCTAGGATAGGCTAAATGCCAAGATGGTGGCCTCAACACCGGTCTTCTCATGCATACCCAGCCTCTAATCCCACTCACAACAGTCCAAAGACAAACCACTACATACCGTAGCAAAACAACCCATTCACAGCTCTATGAAGAAGGCAAAGACAACCGGGTAACAATCCCAAACAAAAGGTGGAGTACAGTTCAGGTCCACAAGACAACTCAGGGTTGTTCTTGGACCTAGCATGGCCAAAACAACTCAACAGCATCCCAAAACCAGGGTACATCAACAGCCCAAACTTACAATGAAAACTATGGCAAAAGAATAGACTCTCATCCTATGCGCAAAGGAAAAAGACACAACCTAGGCAAAACATGGAAGAAAACACAGCGGTATACAGCTCACGATCCACCATGATGGATGGAAAAAAATACACAGCTCAAAAATGCCAAAGGAAAATTGGTTCTCTATGTGAATGAAAGGAATACCACCACAAACTGACAAATAGCGTGAGAGAGGGGAAGCAACCAACAACCAAGCAAGAAATTGCACCCCCTTCTTACTCAGCTCTACATGAGGAAGATGAACAGACCTCCTCCTGCACGTCCCCGCGTGAGAGTGAACCGACCCGGGAAAGAGTGGCATCGTGGAGATGATGGCAGTGGAGGTTTCTTGCCAACATGAGGTCACTCGCTGGTGGAGTGTATGCATGGGCAAGGACTGACAGTCCTGCCACACCCACTCCCAAAACAATAACTGCCCCCAACTAACAGCAGCCGTTATTAATGGAGGTGGTTGGAAATAAAACAAGGGAAGATGGCAAAACAAAACAAGGTGGCAACACATGGGTTTTTCTCCCTATAGACCAAGGTTTGACACTCCCCCCCACCCCTTATCCTTTGGAATCATGCCCTTTTCATTCAACGTTGCATTGCCGTAGCTGGTTGTGGTTTATTTTATTTGATGTGCGTATTTACATGATGCATAACTATAAGGTGCCGGATAGCACGACATACCATCGGCAACTATCCCCATTGCCGAAACATACACAACCAAATCGATGGTGGGGCTTTTGTTTTTAGCTCCTCACCACAATTAATTACATTATATACATCATGTACCTTTAATGCAAATGGGGTCAAAACTGGGGTGTTAAATTCCCCTCCCCCTTGGAATAAGACCATCCTTGGTGTTCCAATACATAAGAATACATATACAATTGCACATCCAAAATGTCAAAATTTTGCAGATCTGCCCCACGTTCAATCATTTACTTTGATCGTTCAGGACCAAGCCTCTCGGCTTCCACGAACTTCTCCTGCTGGTTCTCAGCTTTCAGCTTATCCCAAAGTCTAGGAACTTTGCAGTTGTTTCCCTCATCATGTTCCCTCATTGGGTAGTCCCGGCGTAAATGATGTCCTCTACGTTCCCAGCATTTCACTGGTTGCTTCATCTTTACCTGCTCAATTTCTTTTGAGTCTTCATGCCTGGACCGTTTCTTAACTAATCGCTTGGATGAATGTCCCATCACTGATCCACCTTCCTTTCCTTTGCCGATTGCTCCCAGAAGGATTTTCACCTCCCTTTGCAAACCAATACAGTCTTGCAAAATATGGTGGTTCATTTCATTCTGCCTTTTCTGTATCTTGAGCATCTCTCCAAGATTTTCTTAGGTCTTGGAAATCATTTGAAGGAGACTTCCAGCCAAGTCCAACAACTTTTGATTTGCTGTCGTGATCAATGTGCACCACCGAGTTTCACTTTTCTCACCTGTGAAATGCACCATTGAAATTCTATCAGACCAAGCATAATATAGACATTAAAATTAGTCATTCAATTACCCAATTGGCATGACAATCCAAGTCTCATCAAGGAGACTTTCATATTTTTCATGCCTTCCCAACAGGCACACGAGCTCATTCATGTCCATTCTTGGGTAGGGAATTAACTATTCCAGCATTCATAATTAACTTTAAGCAAATACACACATTCCATTTCCAGTCATACATGCATTCAACAATATTTTGTTTTCACAATGCATATATATATATATATATAATTAAAAGGGCAAGAGAGAGCAGCAAGAGTTTTTCCCCTCCTTGTTTTGTTCCATCCTGGAACCCACACCACTACTGTGGCTTTTCATGCTCTCAACCTCTTTCACTTCACCGTGAATGCTGGACCAATCCCTCTTGGTCATGACACTTAGTGTCTTCGGTCTATTCCAGACCCCTAAACCATGGAGTCTCTCCACATGGTTTGTCTCGGCTGCTAGGAACTTCACAGTCTCACTAGCACCTTTTTCATTGCCACTCATTCTGAGATTTTCAGGATAGTCACATGTCCACATGCACCCCTAGGATGCTCTCATAGTCCTCGTTCCCAGCGATACCTATATCCAAACATTGAATAGATTCACATGTTTAGTTTATTCTCATCAGTTTTATCTCTAGAACAAGAGCTTAAAACATCATAACCAAATCATATACACATGTACATTCATAGGAAAAATAATCCAATACTTATCTGTATTGTGTGTTTCCTTGTTGTTCCATAGGATCCTGCTTCCTTTTGCAAGCCTTGGGATCGCCTATGGACTTGGATGTTAGGTCAGCATGCAGGCTGCTCCACAACATCACATAATTAATGTCCAGCCAGTACACCCTCATGTCGACTGGGCTTGGAACTTTACTACGACCATTTCCAGGTCTAGGATCTACTATGGATCCTCAGGCATATAACAGCCCAACATACACTTATATCAACAATAACCCTTACTCCGTAACCCCTCACAACAACCGTTTGCCTTTTATCTTTAGGGTGCAACACCCAACTGCATCTATTTAGCCTATCAACACAAGCAATATAAGCAAACTCATCAGCGTTATTGCTCTAAAACTATAATCATATTTCATATCATTCACTATCAAGTATTGAGACACCAGGAGTGCGTCCACTCCCTAGCGTGTAGTCAATATTGAAAATCCTTTCATGACTCGACATCAGAAAAGTGTGCACCCTTCCCCGGTGTGTTCCATGTAGGCCCTATTCATACTCAAGCAATCGGTCATCATGGAAATAAAATCAAAACATGTTCTACATATGGAATTTTAATAATTTGACATGCATATTATTAGCAAGGGTCACATAACACTTATCCATTTGCCGACGCAGTATTCCTTCATTAAGGAGAAATTGGGCTCCCTTCTCTGAGTTGACAGTCCCTCGGTTAGCCATCCCAACTCCTTTTTACATTTCATATCCACACATGTCTTACCGACATAATCTATACCATCTCACTCATGTTGCTTTCCAAACATGTAGTGCAGATGAGACATTTCCAGAATGTCCAATGGAGTTTCACTCGAAACCCATTTCCAAGATAAGGGAAAACCTTCCCATGAAGTTTGGCTCCTGCAGGCCATCACACATGATCCTCCTGCAGTTTGTACCCCTAGCACATTCATTAAATAGCCAAACAGTCAATCATTATATGATAATACAATCAAAATTGATTGTTCCATAACCAAGCAATGACATTAGTAATAAAATTCAATAGGAATTTGCAACTCTGTCTACTACAGAAATTGATTTGCTTAGCAATGAGGTGATCCTCATTTGTGGGTCTCTTGTAAGTAAAACTACTATGCCCATTATAATTTTATGCTTACTAGCATAATATGAATAGGAACTTACAATGTGTCCTCCTGACACAATCTTATGCAAGCCAATAGTGATTAGTAGTTGTCTGCAATCTCTTAAATCCAAAATTCACAATTCAAATTTAACAACCCATTATGCATACCAACTATTTTCACAGCCATGAGACTCTTCTCATAAGGTTTGGCTCTTTCACATGGTAGATTCCGGCATTTGTCATGGTCTTACTCTCATTGCCATGCTCTAAATAATCTACCTAAAACCTGAGCTTCAATCAACCAAACACTTGGTAAGTCTGGATGCATATAACCTTCTCATTGCTGCAACCATCACTGAAGCATTTTCAAAATTTATAAAATTCAAATTATTCCAGGTGTTAATCACATCAATATCACCAAAACTCATTTACTTCACGCAATCATTATCATACTAACATTTGCAAGGTATAGTCACATCATTCATGCAATTAAATGAAATGTTTAGATACTCCTTACTTCACAAGCGTATCATTTGTACCACCTTGCTCTTCACATAGAGCATTTCCGGTAGCCAATTGTTCATGACTACCCTCTTCATGCACTTACTATCCTGCATTCATAACAACCTTTGAAATGGTTCCTGAATTGTCATGAATTCATCATTTCAGGCATTATTTATTCATAATATCACATGCACTCATCTCAATGCATTCATGCAATGCATCACAACATTTGCACCTATACTTATGCAATTAGTCACTCGCTCCCTTCATATGCATCCATTCAATGCATATCTACAAGATTCATAAAATATTTTAAATACATATCCATTCAATGCTACCTTGCATTGATTCAGGAATACTATGCATTCAACACACCATGCATGGCCTAACCATGGCTTCTTCATATAGGATGCATGACTATAATCAATATCATCAACATATACATGCATGACACCTTTCTATATGAATGTAGTATAACATTCAAATATCCACATGGTATGAGGTCTCTTACCTTTACCACTCCTTGGAATTAGTCATAATTAAACCATTACCTGCATGGATCCTACTTACACCTTCGACATTACCCGTTTAGTCAGTATCTTGCAGAGGATTGCAGAATTTGCTTACCAACTTTTGATTATGGACTGGTTGCCTTATCCCTTCCTCCAGAGGGTTGCTAGTCACATTCGTCAGCATCAACAACATATTCAACCAGGTCCATGTTGTCGTTGGTTTTTCCACTAATGTCAACACCAATGCAATGATTATCATTAGTGGCTCATTATAAATGTATAATCCTCAATATCCTATGTATGCAAAGCATATCCTCATGCATTTCATGCATAAAACTTATAAAATATAATATAGTTAGCAAGACAGGGGTTAAGGAATTTTCCCTTTCAAATCCCTCATCTTTGCATGGAATTCCTCTTCCACATAATGGTTGGTTTGTCTTCATGGTCTTTGCTACTTCTAGACATGCAATTCTCAGATTTGTCTATACTGATAGCAACATTATTTGTCAAAACAACCACTAGTACTTTTATGCTCCTCATTCAAACTCTAGTGGTTCTCCACTTTTCTCTGTTGGATACACTCTCCAACGCCTATCCCATGCTCCATTCTGACTTTGGGTGTGAAAATCACACTACTTCAAAAATGACGATTTTCACCAAATCTCTGCATTTTTACACACAACTACGTTTTGGTCTGGGTTCCAACTTCAGCCACCAATAGGATCAAGTCTAGGAAGGTTCTAGAAAACTTTTCTATTGGGCGAACTCAGTGCATACAACGAGGAACACTCAGTAACTTGTGGATTTCATTTCTGATGCACCATTCATCTTTTATGAATGTTGGTTTGACTAATTTGCCCAAAACACAGAATTTTCTTTTCACAAGAACGACTGTCTCAGGGAACGACAGGGGTCAAGGGGGCTAGCCCCCTACAGGGCGGGTCGAGGGAAGCGCCCTCAATTTTTTTTTGTAAATCTTTGATTTTCACGCAATCAGGTGCATAAGATTGCTTCCATTTTTCTCCTTTTTAGCCCTGTAAAAACAGCTGAAAATCCCACTAAAAAACAGCTGAAATCCGCTGAGAAATCCCACTGAAAACTCAAAATTTTCCCTTGGCCCAATCGAACCTTTTTCCAACAACTTTTCTGACACCCTACATTCAAAACACCTAACATTTCGCTGTATCAGCAATCCGAACCACAATCGTTTCCACTGCGTCGGTGACCAGAACCACTATCCATCGGGTGGATAGTTCCTTAGGCATCCACACATCGGGCAGTAAACCATCTATGGATTCCGTGGCTAAACAACTCATCAGTGTTTTAAACAACTAATTTCTCCCAGTGCATCGGTGGACCAAACAACTAGCTTCTCCCGGACTTTGTCAGCGATGCCAAAGGTTTTTCCGCCGTTTCGGATCCCCATCCGTCTAAACTTTCGGGTCCTTTATCAGCGTTGCAAAAGCTATCATCGGCGATCGAATCCTCTACCTATCGGATGGCTAGTTCTGTAAGCTTCCGACACTTTGGCGGTCTGATCTTCATATTTCATCCGACGTGTTGGCGGGCCATTCCTCTAAAGTTTTTTGATGTTTTCTATCCTTAGAAGAAAAAAAATCAGAAATTTTTCTTCTTCCTTCCGCTGCCGCATCGGCTGCTCGATTGACTAACCTTCACTGACGTTTCGGCGATCTTCGAGAGATCTCCACTGAAACTTTCTCTTCTCTTCCGCTGCTGCATCGGCAATCTCATCCTCTAATTATTGGCAATACAATCTTCTATTTTTCTCCGATTCTTGCCACCACATCGGCTACTCAAATAGCTAAATTCCGCTAACAGTTTCCATACTTAGAGGAATTTTCAAATTTTCAAATTTGTTTCCCTTTCTACTTTATTTTGCCGACGTATCGACACCCTCAACATCTATTTTTTGCTGACATCTCAGTGGCCTTTGAGAGATTCCTGCCTCAACTACTGCTCCGGCTTCTGACAGCATCGGAGGTCCTTCCATCTAAATGTGCCGACGTTTCGACAGTCTTTAGCTGGATCCTTTCGATGATCTCAACACTTAGAAAATTTTTCAAAGAATTTCCTCTCTACTGCTTTGTCGGCTCTGTCTTCATCTGTCCGCCATCGACAAGTCAACACTTTCTGATGATTTCTATGCTTAGAAAATTTTTCAGCGTTCTCTTCGGCTTCCTTCGTGTTTTCTCGGCAACGTAAAACTTGCCAAACTAGCCACCCTAGTGAGCTCATCTCTTGGATTCCTAGCCACCATTGCAGCATCTTCGTCAAGTTTCATCCAACATGGCAGAAAGTATTCATACTTTCTCCCACGGTGCATTGTCTCCTCCCAGCCAACGTCCATTGATGTAAAGGCCAATTTCCAGCCTCTATGTCGGCTCCTTCTCAGAGACCTAGCCTCTATAGCGACTTACTTGGGCTTGCTCAGCCAGCACAGAGAGATTTATACTTTGAAAATTTTTGGAACTCTTTTGTCTATTGCTGTTCTGCTAGACATAGAAGGTAATTCTACCCTCTGTTAGTTGCTCCTTCTTGGCCCATAGAGGCCCACTGGCGGCAACCTTGAGATCTGTCACTACATCCTCATGGCCCATTCAGGCCCATGCTGCAACCTTTGCTCTGACACCACCCTGTAACGTCCCCGGCCCTTCGACTGGTGAAGAGGATGCTACTAACACCAATTATATGGGCAAACAGCCCCATTAACATGAACATACATCAATGCTGAAATAAAAGCTTAAACATAATACATACCAAGATGCATAATACATCATACAAAGATGCATAGTTACTCAACATTCAGTGGAAGCAAACATAAACATTTCAACATTCAACATGTTCATCATAATTCAAGAAATAGTTGGTATAATTGTAGAAATGAAACAGTCAGGAGTACTTATCTTTTGATGAAGAACTCACCCTGCAACCAGCTACGTTGTTGCAATGTTCCACCCAACCATAAGCCAGCATGCTCATCAATCTCTTAGCAACACTGCCAACCCCGAGCTGGGCATGATTTCTCAAGGAATAAGGGTCAATGCAGGCTTACACATAGCCAAGGTTTGCCAATCAGCCAAACCCACATAGTAGGGTTTTACCAGGTCATCAAGGATCTAGGATAGGCTAAATTCCAAGCTGGTGGCCTCAACACCAGTCTTCTCATGCATACCCAGCCTCTAATACAACTCACAACAGTCCAAAGACCAACCACTGCATACCGCAGCAAAACAACCCATTCACAGCTCTGTGAAGAAGGCAAAGACAACCGGGTAACAATCCCAAACAAAAGGTGGAGTACAGTTCAGGTCCACAAGACAACTAAGGGTTATTCTTGGCCCTAGCGTGGCCAAAACAACTCAACAGCAACCCAAAACCAGGGTACATCAACAACCCAAACTTACAATGAAAACTATGGAAAAAGAACAGACTCTCAGCCTGTGCGTAAAGGAAAAAGACACAGCCCAGGTAAAACATGGAAGAAAACACAGCGGTCTACAGCTCACGATCCAACATGAAGGATGGAAAACAATACATAGCTCAAAAATGGCAAAGGAAAATTGGTTTCTCTGCGTGAATGGAAGGAATACCACCATAGACCGACAAATAGCGTGAGAGAGGGGAGGCAACCAACAACCAAGCAAGAAATCGCACCCCCTTCTTACTCAGCTCTACATGAGGAAGATGAACCGACCTCCTCCTGCGTGTCACCGTGTGAGAGTGAACCGACCCAGGAAAGAGTGGTGTCATGGAGAGCATGGCGGTGGAGGTTGTTTGCCAACATGAGGTCAACTCCCTGGTAAAGTGTACGCATGGGCAAGGACTGACAGTCCTGCCACACTCCACTCCCAACCATAACTACCTGAACTACTCAACAAAACATTAAAGTGGTAGTTGGATAATACAAGGAAAGATGGGAAAATCAAACAGGGTGGTGACACATGGATTTCCCCCCCATAGCCCAAGGTTTGACATCCCGCCACCCTTATCCTTTGGAATCATTTCCTTTTCATTTTAACGTTGCACCATTGTAGCTGGCTGTAGGTTTATTTTAATTGATGTGCGTATTTACATGATGCCAAACTATAATGTGTCGGATAGCACAATATACCATCAGCAACTATCCCAATTGCCGAAACATACACAACCAAATTGATGGTGGGGATTTTTCCTTTAGCTCCCCACCATGATTAATTACATTATATACATCATGTACCTTTAATGCAAACGGGGTCAAAACCGAGGTGTTACAAAGAAGCTCCATCAATTATTATTTATTATTAAAAGATAATAAATAGTCCAAAACCTAAAAGTCTAACTAGGAAGTAGAAGAAAGTTCCTAAGTTAAAATATTAATAATTACCCAAAGAAATAGAAAAGGGTTAAATCAAGAAACCAAGGTTTCTTTATTTAACTGTCCCTTTGACTGAAAAGTCTATCCATAAAGAATCAAGCCAATGAAAGGCTTGGGGTTCTGATCTATCGTTAGAGGAGTCATTTTTCTTCCTGTTTGCTCTCAAGTAAATTCTTGGAGAACATTTTCCTCGAAGGAAAAAGGAGAACTTATCCATATCTGATCCATGAGATAGGAAACCCTACCTTAGGATCTCTAAGCTACTTTCATGTTGGATTCTAGCTTAGGGGGATCCTGATTAAAACCAGGAATGGTTCCATGTCATGGTTGGGTGGAACGTGGCAGTTCCCAAGTGATTTGGTCATCAAAATAGAGGTCAGATCTATCTTAAATTGTTAATGTTGGTTATTTAAAAGTGTGTAGGTTTAGCCATTAAAGGAGCTTTAGAAAATTACAGGTATGAGTTCTTAGTATGTCAAGTTCGTTTCTATCATAAATGATTGTTTCTTTATGTAAAGGTTTGTATTATATTTCTAACCCTAGAAATTATTTTTTCTCTCTATATATTCTAGGGTTTACATTTCTTAAATTGTAACCCTAGGCTGCAAATGATTCCTCATGTTGTATTCACCTGGTTTTGTGCAATTAAGTTAGTTTATGTATTTATCTTCATTACTTAAACTATGTTTAATGAAAACTAAGTTTTGTTTCAGATTAACATGTAGTTGTATTGATTACCTTGCTTACTCTATTGGCATATTCCATTTGTCAGTAGAGACATGTTTAGATTAAAATAGAGTAATCTTAAAACAAGATTTAAATAAATAAATATACAAACTAGATAACCTAAGGTACTATTTATAAATATGAAATCTATCTCTACTTATAAATCCAAGATAAATAAACCATTAAGACCTTTCAAGGTCTGTCGCATTAACTACAAAACTAAATGACAAACCATTCCATTAAACAATAGCATTATAACTAAATGAGCAAGAAGTGTCATGACCATCATTTTGGTCCTAAATTCACAACTCTATTCACATATAAAACCTAGAGTCCTAATTTAAAACCATACCATAGTCACATGCATGAATATTTAAAATGCCTCTCATAACTATTACATATAACTTAACTAAGTAAACAATTAAAATAATTAAAGAACTCTTCCATTTTTAAATAGAGGTCACGATACAACCCTCTGGGTTCACAAACCCAAGTTGCAGGCCTCTACAACAACCATTTTACTTATTCATAAACATAAACCAAATTACATAGCATACAATCTCATTCCTTATAATGAATTAAACATTACATCATACACAAGAATCGTATCATGTATTAAAACATATCAAAATCATATTATAAACCCAAGTATTACAAATAGGGCCAGGAATCGAATCCTGTGGGCATACAAGCCCAAACCTTGTCCAAATAAAATACAATGTATTACAATTATCCATGCACACAATTCAAACCCTATGGCTATCAATTTCCAAGGCCACGCTATACATTAAAGTATGCGGGCTACATCCAATAGAAGAAACACTATTAAATACACAATAACAAACCATTACGCTACAACGAGGTTGTAAGACCCTGTTTTCTACCCAATGCCATAAGCACGGCCTCAACTAGAACAAATATTACACAGTCCATTTAAAAGTCTAACCATAGTGATGAAGGCCATCATGGGCTTGCACGTGACGTCCCAGACCGTCTGACCCGCAAAGAGGACGCTACGATGTTATTAACACCTGGGCTAACTATCCCATAAACATGAACATACATAAAAGTTGAAACAAATACTTTGAACTAGAATATGGACGGATACATAATTATTTATCATACAGTGGAAGAAAACATCCGTTCATACAAGAATTCAACATGCTCATCATATTCATTAAACAATATATATAAATCCAGAGACAAAATGGTCAAGAATACTTATCTTATAAAGAGTTTGTCTCGAAACCAGCTACGTCGTTGCAACGTTCCACCCAACCACAGATCCACGTTCTCCCTAACCTCTCAGCAACACTGCCACCCCTGAGCTGGGCATGATTTCCCTAAGGAAGAAGGAACAAGCAAGCTTACAGATAGATGAGGATACACAAATCAGCCAAGCCAACACAGTTGGGTTTATCAGGCCATCAACAAGACAGCCAAGCCAACATGGTCGGGTTTATCAAGCTATCAAGGAGCTAGGAAGGCTGAATGATAAGCTGGTGAGATCATTGCAAAGATAAGGACACCTACACAAGAACTAGTCTAACTTCTAAGACACCAACACACACCCAACACAAGGAATCAGCCCCTTCTCTGCTACACAGTCCCTTAGGCCCTGACTTCCCATCCAGTGCTATTTAGGGGTTGTGGAGAAGAAAGCCACCTCTCTAGCTCTATCTATGTGGTTCCCAATCACACCAGGTTTATCAAGCAAACCAAGTCCTCATCCCTACTCCAACACAGTCCAAAGACCAAGCACTACATACATGCAGTCAAACCAGTGATTCACAGCTTGGGCAGGGGAAAAACAATTCCTGAGTCATTCTTGGCCCTATCATGGCCAAAATGAATCCATAACAACCTACAACAACCCAACACATAGAAACAACACAACCAACAAAATATGGGGAAACAACAACAATGAACAATGTGGGGAATACCTCAGCTCCCAGCTCCACAATGGGATGAAGCAACCGGAAAAATTACACAGTCTTCACTAGGGAAAGAAATCGGACTCCCAACCTGTGCATGAGGAAAAACATACATGCAGACCACAAATCCATATAGGAACCACAGATACCCCTCTGTAGAAAACCTAAATGACAACAAAAAATGACTCTCCTCCTTGCTGTGTGAGACCAAATAGAAAGAATCCTTCACATGAGGAACAAGACGTCTCCCTGCATGAGGATGGACGTCAATGGAGAATGGTGAGTGGGAAAGTGCAAAAGAGTGTCCAACACCATTGTGGAGAGAGTGGAATGATGGGCGTAGTCATTTTTTATACCCTACGTGAGGTTCAATTTGCTGGTGGAGTGTGTGTGTAGGTAAGGACTGACAGTCCTACCACACTCCACTCCCAAGCAATAACTGCCCCAACTAATCAGTAGAACATTTAAGGTGGTAGTTGGATGAGACAAGGGAAGGTGAGAAAAACAACAAGGGTGGTGACACATGGCTTTTCTCCCATGGGCTCAAGGTTTAGCATTCCCCCTCCTTATCCTTAAAAAAATCATGCACTTTTCAATATGGTTGTAGTGACATAGTTGGTTGGGGTTATTTAATTAAAAACACATTTACATCATGCTAGAAACCATATGTGATGGGTAGCACAATATTCCATTGGCAACGATTTTAATTGACGAAACATAATAACCAAATCGTTGGTGGGGCTTTTGCCTTTAGCTCCACACCATGATTCATTACACTATATACATCATGTACATTTTATGCAACGAGGTAAAAACCGGGGTGTTAGATTCCCTTCCCCCTTCAATAGCACTGTCCTCAGTGCTTTACAAAATTGAACAAAATGCTACACTGGTATCACCTCAGATTTCTGCAGAATTGAACAAAAATGGATGTGCCAATCACATGGCATCCTCTAGCTCCCACGTAGCCTCTTCGGGTCTGTAGTGCACCCATTGCACCTTTACCTGACCTATGGCCCAGTTCTGGAGCATTGTGACCTTCCTGTTGAGGATGCACATTGGCTCAGTTTGGAACTCTCCTTCGGGTTCCACTTGAATCACATCCCAATTTACCACATGGTTAGGATCATGTACATATCTATTAAGCAAAGAATCATGAAAAACATTATGAGTTCTAGTGCTAGCAGGCAATACAAGTGTATATGCAACTGGCCCTATTCTTTCAAGCACTTCAAAGGTCCCACAATATCTTGGTGACAGCTTGGCACAACTTCCAAGCTTCAAGGAACTCTTCCTTGCCATCACTCTGAGGTAAACATGATCCCCAACACTGAACTCCCTGTTCACCCTATGCTTATCTGCATATCTTTTCTATCTGTCCTATGCTACTTTCAGATTTTGCCTGATCTTTACAACCTCTTGCTCCATTTCCTTGAGAAAATATGGACCAAGCACAACCCTGTTCATAAGATTATCCCAAGTCACTCGTGTCCTACACCTTCTTCCATACAAAGCTTCATACAGACTCATCCCTAAGGATGTCTTCTATCCATTGTTATAAGCAAACTCTACCAAGTGCAAGTAATCTTCCCATTTGTTTGGTTTGTCCATCATGTACATGTGAAGCATACCTTTGAGCACCTGATTAACTCTCTCTATCTGCCCATCTGTCTGAGGATGGTAGGCAGTGCTGAAGTTTATCTTTGTACCCAAATTTGCAAACAACCCCTTCCAAAAATTGGAAGTGAACTTGACATCTCTGTCAGAGACTATTGCCTTCAGCAATCCATGTAATTTGAAAATCCCCTTCATGAAGATCTTTACAATCTCATCAGTCTTATGCGTAGACTTAACCGGTAGTGCTGCCTTTGTCAACTTGTCCACCACAACCATGATGGAATCATGTTGTATCCAAGTCATCGGCAATCCTGTAATAAAATCCATGGAAATAACTTCCCATTTCCATTCTGGAACTGGCAAAGGTTGCAACAAACCTGCTGGGTGTTGATGCTCAACCTTTACCTTCTAACATTTCATGCACCTTGAAATGTATTCAGCCATGTCCTTTTTCATTCCTAGCCAAAAGTATTGCTTTCTGGTTGTAGCAATGGTCTTCTGGTATCCTGGGTGACCAGAATACAAAGTTTGATGGATTTCATCCATAACAACTCTCCTTAGATCTGCTACATTTGGAATATAAATTCTGCCTCTATAAGTAAAAATTCCATCTTCTCCCAATTTATATCCCTCATACCTCTTCTCAAGACTTTGCTACTGCAATTTGTCTTTTACCAGCTCATACAATTCACCTCCAGTAGCATGATTAGCAATCTACTGCCTCAAATCTGATTGGAAAATACTAAGGGATGCCACATGCATTTCATGCACCTTCTTGCTAAGTGCATCAACTACCTTGCTCTCTTTTCCCTTTATGTGCTTGATTTCATAATTGAACTCACATAAAAACTCCAGCCATCTTGCTTGTCTAGCATTCAGAGGAGGCTGATCAAATAGATACTTCAAACCACAATGGTCCGTCCTTAGCTCAAATCTTCTACCCATCAAGCAATGCCTCCACATCTTGAGAGCATGTACTATGGCTGCAAGCTCTAGATCATGAGTGGCATAGTTCTTCTCATGCTCCTTCAGCTTTCTTGACTCATAACATATCACATGGTTGTCTTGCATAAGGACTACTCCAAGCCCTTGTCCGCATGCATCGATACATACCACAAAATCTTTCTTTGGATCTGCAACTTTCAATACTGGTGCACTGGTGAGAAGATTCTTCAACTTCTGGAAGCTTTCTTCACACCTTGATGTCCATTCAAACTTTATCCCCTTATTTTGCAAAGAAGTGATGGCATGTGCAACTTTGGAGAATCCTTCAATGAATCTCCTGTAGTATCCTGCAAGTCCCATAAAAGATCTTACATCTGTCACATTTCTTGGAGTAGGCCAATTCATAATGGCTTCAATCTTCTCAGGGTCCAAGAATATACCCTCCTTTGAGATAATGTGACCCAAATACTAAATTCTATCTCTATAAAATTCACATTTGCTTAGCTTTGCATACAGCTGATGCTCCCTGATCAATTGCAATGTCAATCTCAAATGCTCCTCATGTTCTTCCTCATTCTTTGAATAAACAAGAATGTCATCAAGGAAGACGAGAACAAACTTGTCCAAATACCTAATGAAGACACTATTCATAAGGCACATAAATGTAGCTGGTGCATTTGTGAGACCAAATGGTACCACTACAAACTCATAATGTTCATACCTTGTTCTAAAGGCTATCTTATGGATGTCTTCATCCTTGATTCTCACCTAATGGTAACCAGACCTCAAGTCAATCTTGGAAAATACCTTTGCTCCTCTCATTTGATCAAAGAGGTCATCAATCCTAGGAAAAGGATATTTATTCTTCACAGTAACCTTGTTCAACTGTCTGTAATCAATACACAACCTGAGTGTACCATCCTTCTTCTTTACAAACAGAACTGGTGCTCCCCAAGGAGACACACTCAGCCTGATGTACTTATTTTCCAACAACTCTTGCAGTTGCATCTTCAACTCTAGCATCTCTGGTGTACTCATCATGTAGGGTGTCTTGGACACTGGTGCTACTCCTGGCACAAGTTCAATTGTGAAATCAATGTTCCTTTTTGGAGGAAGCCCTGGAATCTCATCAAGAAACACATCCTCGAATTCCTATAACACCCGATAGTCCTCCAACCTAGGAGTTTTAGCTTCTGATGCCTCCAAAATATGAGCTGCATACAACACGAAACCTTTCCTGCAGAACTTCTTTAACTGCATTGTTGAAACCTCCCTTACTGATATCACCTTTGGAATGCCTTTCACAACTACTGGGTTTCCTTCTTCATTCACACATTCAAAAGTCTTTTTGTAATAGTCAAGCTTCACTCTATGAGCTTCCAACCAATCCATTCCAATGAGAACATCAGAGGAACCAAGTGGTAGAACATTCATATCTACACAAGTGGTCAATCCATTCATGACCAATGGACATTTCTCTTGGTTCCAGTGGCTAGCTGGACTAACCAAGATTTCCTATGCTTTACTTTCTTTAAAGCACAAATCTCTGCTACTCTATGAGTAATGTAACTGTGAGTAGAACTAGGGTCAATCAAAATAGAAACATATTTCTCAACAATCTTACCTGCAACTTCAACCACCATTGACTGGTGATCTTCCTGGCAGTCCTCTAGTGCTGCATAAATCCGAGGGACTACCCTTGATACTTGACCCACTGTTTCTTCTTCTTGAATGTTGTAAGCTAGTCTTGCACTCTTATTCTCGAGTGGACAAGTTCTGCACATGTGGGGTCCTCCACATCTCCAAAATTGAAGTGGTCCTTTATTATGTTGTAGTTCCTTAGGCTTTTCTCCTGTCACTCCAACTGGCTTACTCGCAGCTTGGGATGGCTGCTTCTGCTAATTCCTAAAGTTAGAAGGTTTGAAACCTTTCTTTCTTTGCTTAAACTTCTTATTCTTCTTCTCCTTCCATGCTTTATGGTAATCAGGTTTACTTTTGCTTTACTCATAGCAATACTTAGCCTTCCTTATTGCTTCTTCAAGAGTTCTAGGTTTGTAAAACTCAATCTTGCCTTTGTAAGACTAATGCAATCCACTCAAAAACTGATGGACCTTCACTTTTTCATCTTTGATGTACCTGACATACCTCAATAGTTCCAAGAACTTATTTGCATACTCTTCCATGGTATGTTGTCCCAATCTCAGCCCATGGAATTCTTAGATCTTGTCATCATAATACCTATCAGAGAGGTATTTCTGCTTGAAATACTTCTTGAATTGTTTCCACTTCAGTCTTCTTTCACTGATCCTCTTTACTTACTTGAAGCGTTCCCACTAAATGGATGCCCTTCCATTCAGATTGAATATGGAAACTCTTGCCTTCATGTTCCTCAAATAATCCTGAACTTGAAAATACTTCTTTATCCCAAGAAGCCAAGCTTCAGCCTCTTGTCCAGTCTTTACTTCACAATCAAATGTAGGAGGCTTAGCCTTCTTAAATTCATCCCAAGAGCGATCCCTATGGTGTCTCCTTCTTTTTCTTTTACGAGAGGATGAGCTTGAATCCCCACTGGATTCTTCAGAGTCAATAGATCCACTAGAAATCCTTCTCCTTCTCCTAGTACTGCTCTTACTACCTTCCGGTCTTACTATACCCCGCCCAGAGTCTATCTTTCTTTGCAAGTCTATCAAGCTCTGCAACATAGCAGCATTCAACTGGTGCTGCCCTTCCTGGGCTTTAATTAAGCTTCTCATGGTGGCTGCAACATCTGACGGTGTCTCTTGGAATCTCCTCCCATTAGATTCTATGTCGTCATTTCCATTACGGACATTTTCTCCCATGGAATCTCTCGCACGCTCGTAAGAATCCCGAGCATCATATCCATCATGGGTTCTCATAATTGAACGACCACTTACTTTACCACATTGCTCTACCTGGAATACTACTCTTGAAGGTGTCTATGATTTTACAAACGTGTTAGTAGCAAACTGTTAGATGCATAACATTACTATAAATCAGAACTACTTACCTTCTCCTAGAGAAAAATTATAAATAACAGTTTTGCTTAAACATACAAAAATTCTCTTCTTGTTCATCCCTATAATCCACTGACAATCCACTAAAAAATAGCTGGAATTTGCTGGGAAATCCACTTGAAAAACCCAAATTTCCTTTGGCCCAATCGGACCTCTTCCTAACAAAATTTTTGACGTTTCAGTGATCCAATCCACAAACTCCCTCCAGCACTCATCGGCAGCCCTAATAACTAACATCGTCCGATGTATTGGTGGCTCCAACAACTAAAGTTTTACGCTGTATCGGATCCTCGGTTCTCTCGACTTCCGGTCTTTATTATTTATTTGCGATGTTGAGGACTACTGCGTATTGGCAATCGGATGCACTATCCATTGGGTGGACAGTCCCTTAGGCAACCGTAACTGCGAGTAGTAATCCCACTGCGGGTTCCACAGACCATAAACTCATCAGCAGTCGAAAGCTCTATCCACTATCAGTGGTTGAAGCCTCTAACCATTGAAAGGATAGTCCATTAGACAGCCGTAATGGCTGACGCACAAACAACTAAATTTTTTTCTGATGTTTATCGGTGGTTTGTTCAACTAATCATCATCAATCCTCTTCACTAGTATTCGTCTTCTCTTCCGTCGACGCTGATGGTCTTATCGGAGCTTCATCAGACTAACTTCCCACCGAGGGTCCGATACTTAGAATAATTTTCCAAAAATTTTCTTTTTCTTGCTGCTTTGTCGGCTCTTTCTTCACCTTTTCTATGCCAATCCATTCCACTGATCTTCGCCTATGGCAATGACATTTTGGCGACTTCATTGCCCAATCATCGGTGATCCAATCCTTTAAACTTTGTCGATCACCGATGGTCTCGTGACTTAGAAAAATTTTCAAAATTTTCTCTTTAATCTTCTTTCCGCCGCCACTGTCAGTGGCTTCACCATCTAACTTCTTGTCCTTTCCGCCGTCATTTTGGAACTTATGTCTTCTAATTTTCTCCAATCAATCCACTAATTTCACCGATACAACTCCTTTTCGACAAACCTTCCCCTTTCTTCTGCCATGGTGTCAACTATTTCATGCGTTAAATGTCGCCGATCCACTCGACTAAACTTCGTCGACGGTCTGACGAGCACCTAGAATATTGTGGCAAAAATTACTTCAGGAACCTACCGTCGTGTCATCTATCTCATTAACTAACTTTCGTCGATGGCGGATAATCAATACGGGGTGTTCCTTCAACTAAATTGAGTCGACGTTTCGGTGGTCTTCGTTTGATCTCCGTTGAAACTACGGCTCCCACATCTACTAATTTTTGCTGATGGCCGACGAACACTTAGAAAAAATTTCACAATTTTCTTCCAACTGTCTTCTGTTAAGTGGCCTTCTAACTAGCTCTCTGCTACATCGAAAGAGCTTCCCACTTAGTCTTCCGATGAGATGACGGTTCAGGCACCTAGGAAAATTTTGTGAATTTTCCTGTCATTCATCAATTTTCTTTTGGGAAGAAGGCAACCTGCCTCTGCTAACTGGTTCTTCATGGCCCATAGAGGCCCATGCTGCAACCTGTAGGCTCTGATACCATAATGTGACATCTCCGACCCTCCGACCGGCAAAGAGGATGCTACGGTGTCATTAACATCCGGGCATTAGAGGAAATTTGGGGTCTAAATTGGGCCTCCTAAGGAAAATAATAAAATAATAGTTAAAATCATAAAATAATAGTTATAAATTTTGGAGGAAGAATGAAAAAAAACTACTTTCTGTGTTCGTATTTTCGACATATCTCCCTATGTTTTTACTCAAATTCTGAGCAGGAGAGCTCGTTGGATGTGGAATTTATTTCCGCATCCAATGAGTACCCACCCTGCATACTTTTGACGAACCTCTCTACCCTAAAAACAAGAAATACCTGAAAAAACGTGATGATGACGTCATCGTCACATTGTTTCAGGTATTTCTTGTTTTTGGGGTAGCGAGGTCCTTCAAAAGTATGCAGTGTGCGTACTCGTTGGATGCGGAATTAAATTTCACATCCAACGAGCTCTCCTTCTTGAAATTTGAGTAAAAAGACATTGAGATATGTCGAAAATACGAACAAAAAAAGTAGTTTTCTTTTATGACAAATATGTCAATTCAACCATTATGGTTGACTCATTTTATTGAAATTCTATTGGTTCTTGAATTCCAACTCACAAAATTTGTTGTTGGCGCGTTTTCTTATAAGGCCCATTTTAGACCCCAAATTTCCTCTAATGATAACCGCCCCATAAACATGAACATACATAAAAGTTGAAAGAAATACTTTGAACTAGAATATGCACGGATACATAATTATTTATCATACAGTGGAAGAAAACATCCGTTCATACAAGCATTCAACATGTTCATCATATTCATTATAGATATAAATGCAGAGACGAAATGGTCAAGAATACTTATCTTATAAAGAGTTCATCCCGCAACCAGCTACGTCAGTGCAATGTTCCAGCCAACCATAGGCCAGCACACTCCCTAACCTCTCAACAATGCTGCCACCCCTGAGATGGGCATGATTTATCCAAGGAATAAGGAACAAGCAGGCTTACACATAGCCAAGTATACACAAATCAGCCAAGCCAACACAGTTGGGTTTATCAGGCCATCAACGATACAACCAAGCCAACATGGTCAGGTTTATCAGGCTATCAAGGAACTGGGAAGGCTGAATGCTAAGCTGGTGAGCTCATTGCAGAGCTAAGGACACCTACACCAGAACTAGTCTGACTTCTAACACACCCACACACACCCAACACAAGGAATCAGCCCCTTCTCTGCTACACAGTGTTAGAATAATCAACCCATAGTTAGCTACCTTAGACATTAATTAAATTATTTTTGTCTTATTTTCCTAGTTCATGTGTCCCACCTTATGCAAGTTGTCATTTACCTATCCATAGTGGTCAAACTTTCCTATTTTGACTCATGTAGCACTTGGGAAACCTCAAGGAATCAATTCTGATTTATTCCTGGCCTCCTAGGCGCCCTTCTTTTTTTTTTCTTTATTGCCTGCTTTTCCAGTGCTTTAAGGCAATTGGGAAAGTTTGACTAGGTGAGGTTAACTAGTTTTTTGTCCTCCACATCCTCCACTCTTTTCTCCTTTGAAAAGCATGTATGATTTTTCATTCCATCGCTCTTTAGCTTTCCTAAGTTCTTTTTCCAATTCGTGAGCTCCATGACTGATTTGGAAACTACTTTATGCACCTATGGGGGAATTGCTTAATTTTAGTAAGCCTGCTTTTGACTAGATTCGAATTGCCTCCTCATGCATTTGAATCCCTTATGTAATTATTTAATGCAGCAACCTATTATGTTACAGGGTTGGCTATTGTACACTGAGTTAATATAGTTTAGTGTTCATCTCCATTTTCAGTCTCTTTTGTGAGTGATTTTGCATGATCAATTGATAATTGTTGTGAGTAAAATTGTTCTATCGCTGGGTTCAATTTCCACACACGGTCCCTCAGGCCTTGACTTCCCTTCCAGTGCTATTTAGAGGTTGTGGAGAAGAAAGCTATCTCTCTAGCTCTGTCTGTGTGGTTCCCAAACACACCAGGTTTATCAAGCAAATGAAGTCCTCATCCCTACTCCAACACTTTCTGAAGAGCAACCACTGCATACACGCGGTCAAACCAGTGATTCACAGCTTGGGAAGGGTAAAAACAATTCCTGATTCATTCTTGGCCCTATCATGGCCAAAATGAATCCATAACAACCTACAGCATCCCAACACATAGAAACAACACAACCAACAAAATATGGGGAAACAACAGCAACGAACAATGTCGGGAAGACCTCAGCTCCCGGATCCACAATGGGATGAAGCAACCGGAAAAATTACACAATCTGCACTGGGGAAAGAAATCGGACTCCCAACCTGTGCATGAGGAAAAACATACATGCAGACAAAAAATCTGTATAGGAACCACAAATACCCCTCTGTAGAAAACGTGAATGACCGCCATAAACAACTCTCCTCCTTGCTGCGTGAGACCAAACAGAAAGAATCCTTTGCATGAGGAATAAGACGTCTCCTTACGTGAGTGTTGGGCACCCAATATGCAAGTGAATTACAACTAACATACAAAGTGTATAATATTTATTGTCAACCCAGGGAAGTCTTGTATTTCAAGGATAACATGCACAATATATGCTTAAACACTAAATTACTGTAAGTGAACAATCCTATCCTCTGTTCAGCTATGCTCATCCCAAGAATCTACTTAATCTAGTTACCTTCTAAGGAATGCAATCACAATTACCTTCTGTTGTTCTTGATCTAAGAATAGAAAGATGAAAGTCACATCTAGATTACAATTGCAGAAAAAGGGAAATTATGTTTCAAACCACTTAATGATTAACCCAACTATCTTAATCTAATTATTCTAGAAATCCAAAGACATAAATTGAACATTAGTCTAGAGATTCAAAATACATAAATTGAGTTCAACTGTTCTATGAATTCAAGGTACAGGAATGAAATTCTGCAATCATAAAAATAAGAGATAAGCTGCAAATGTTCATGGAAACAACAACTAAAAGGTCTAAGGATGAACAGAGCTATTACAGTTACCACACAATTTGCATGAGGAATAATTACCTACTCAGTCGATTGTCACACCATGCCACTACAGGTATCCAAGAGATGCAATCACAACACACTATAAATCCACAACTTGTTACAGCTTCCTATGAAGAAATAAAATTAACATAACATCACACAACAAAATAATTGAAATTCCTAATTTAACCCAGCGATCCATGTGGAAGGCGGACCTAGCCTTCACACAGAGATGTTGGATGAACACACACAAAAACCTTTAGATCTGAAGTAACTCCTTGTATTAAAACATAGATCGATCACACAATTACTCCTCACAGCTAATACAATGAATTGATTATGTGTTCAAGAAACCCTGGTTCAAAATAGTTCTCCATGTTTATACAATGTAAATCATAACATCCTATTCCTATTATGGGGAAGCCATGAAGATCTCTGATCTTCAGGTGCCCTAAATGACAACAACCGTTACAAACGTGACAGGATGAAAAATAGGAAATATAAGGAAACTATTAATCACCCCAGGAAAGATGATATCTTCAGATCATAGCTATACACGAGCAGCAGTGCACTGTTGACCTCCAAGTCTGACGCATTATGTTACAACTATATTTGTACAACTTTGCCTGGGATAACACACTGGGACCGCATTCCTTGGGTAATGGTAGGATGGATGGTGATCAGCTTGAGCGATGAATTCCCATCCTTTTCGTATCATGTTCAGCCCGATCTTCCTGCAGTCCATATATCTCAAAATACCGTTATAAACCATCATATGTTAGCACATTGAGAGATATGAAGCCTTAATTATCACAATCATAAGTATTAATAAAACAAAACAATGACCAATCATACCTTGGTGATTTGAAGAGTAGAGTGGGGGTAAAAAATTTATTTGGCATGCTCAATGGGGTAGGATAAGACAAAAAGAGGTAATTAAGGGTGGTCAAAAGGGACCATTTCTGGGCCCAACATATCCCCCCAACTGTCCTGTTGCATGTCCTCATGCAACAACCTCCATTATTCTGAATCTGAATCTTGCATTGTGCTCTATTCATGGAGAGAAGAGAAGTTGTAGGGGAACTCAGATGTCCCTTCTTTTTCTTTGAACCATCTGTGGGCAATCCAATATCTCCAGCATCACAGCTCCTCTACCTTAGTTAGTGAAAAATCCATCATGTATGGTTTTTTTGGCCACCAGATGAGGGGAAATTTAAATTTCAGGCCCAACCAATTAGCCCCACATTCCTTGATACATCCAACATAACCCTCAACCCTGGAAAGTGCCTGTTCAAAATTTCTAAAATAATAGGGGTCTCTGCTCCTAAGTGTAGGAGAGGAAACTTGCCATCTATGCTTACTTCCTTCCAACGCTGCTTGTTGGTGTATAGAAATATGGTTGGTACAGGTAGAAATAACTTCCTCCTGTAGTTCCATTATGTGCCGAGTCTGGATGGGGCATGAGAGCAAACTCATGTGTCAAGCAAGAAAAATACCCAGATTTTGAGGCTCAATTCAAACCCACAGATTAGATTGAGCTTCATTGTGAGAAAAGGTTTGAAAATACCTTTCCCATTGAGCATGATTGCTCACAAAAGAAGCAAAGGCCCTCAACTAAATATCTCTTGAAAAGGGACAGGATTTGAATGACGGTCCAAAGGGAAAGCCATCTCATGCAAATATAATTCACACAACAAATTTTGATCTTCAAAATTGCTTCTTAAAAACGTTTCTAAAATTTTTACTGAGGTTGTTATCTCAAATGACCTCCCTTCTTTCATAGCTCTCAACTTAAACCAAACAAATTGTTCAAACAGAAAGACAAGGTAAGAAGAAGAAGGTACCCTAGCGCCCAAGAGTTCTTGAGAAAGAGCATACATTTGCTCTTTTTCCTTCTGCATAGACTGGAACGTTTTCAGCTCCCTTAAATTGCTCAGTAGCTCTTCTTCTCGAAGTCTTTGGGTCATACATTCTTCTTCCCATTTCTCCTCAAGTCCCCTGATAATATTTTTATGCTCAGTAAGGGAAATTATCCCTTCTTGGTATTCCTCCACCCGGCTCTTCCATTTTATTACCTCCATTCTCAGAATTGATATTTTTGCTATAGGGTTCAGGGTTTCTTCTTCATGATGCTCCTCCTTGTCAGAATCCAAGTGGATGAAGTTTTGAAGGGGATCAATCCACACCTTGTCACCTGATGTGACACATTGGACATCCTGCACACCTGAAGCTATTTCTGGGGGTGTTGGTTCTTGTGTGACAGCAACCTTTTATGGACTCTATTCAGCAACAACATCCACCACTCTTGGAGACACTAGTTCTTGTGTAACATCATCTTCTTTCTGGGGTTATCTCGTGGAAATTTTGGCAGTTGACTGTGAGGATGTTGGTTCTTGTGGAGCAACTTCCTCTTGAATTTTAATTCCATTTTCTACCTGATTATCAGCTGCTATCTCAACCAGAGGCTATTAGGCTACTGGTTCTTGTGTGACAGAGCCCTGTTCTTCATTTTCCTCATGCTGCTAAGATTGGGTGTCTTCTTCAGTATGCAGCTGCTCCTCAAGGATTTCAGTATCACCTGAGGGTTGTCTTTGAACTTGTTCATCTTCACTCCAATCCATATCAAGAATGACATCCACTTCAGAGTTATTTTCTTGTTGCATTTCAAGAGTCCCTACTGCAACTTTCAAGGATGTTGGTTCTTGTGTGACAACTGTTACGGAGAGAAATTCCTATGGCTTGGGGTACCACAACAGACAGCTAGACTCCAGAAATCAATCTTTCCCAATATGCAATAGAAATAAACAATCTAACACTAAAGGATCGAACCTCGTACCTTATTGCGGACGGTTGTAGTAGATCCCCGTTGAGCTTTCCAATCTTCAGCTTGAATTGTTATAGCACGTCCTCAACAACAAGTAAACAATACAAGCATACTATATTTCATGGTGTTAGATCTATTCTAGCATATATAATCAATAATGTAAAAGCATTTGACATATTCCAATGGAAACAATATTCATTCAAATACACATTACTGGACAGGAAAAGATATTTCTATTAATAAGAATCAGAGATTACAAGTGACAACCTCTGAAGGCACGTCTGCGAATCGGAGAAACTGAATCCCCCACTTGGGCCTCCACCACCTCAATCCTCCATCACTTCGATAGCAAGCTTACTAACAAAGGGCAAGGTTAGGAAGAACACAACAGTGCTCCAAGGGACAAAGGGATGCAGACTCAAGCATAAATCTTGGCAACAATGGACTATAGTTTCGATGCTCTCAAGTTTCTCTTATGCTTTCAATGTACCAAGGGGTTCCTTATATAGCTTTTCAAATGGATATTGAAAGGTCGAATCCGTGCAATCTCAAGGCATATGGAAGGCCAGGAGTCATATGAGTCGGATCCAAGTCAAGGAAAACTCCAAAATGTTTTGGACTATGCACACATCCCGATGTACGCGACTATAGAGGGAATATCCGTGTATGTACGCGGTTATCGGGTAAAAAGCCGCGTATATCAATATTCTAACA